>CM039128.1:24726476-25161692 GCA_022036555.1 Microstegium vimineum | reverse complement strand
CATATTGCATTCTGCAAGGTGCACGTTCATGAAAATATGGAATTAGAATGGATACAACTCACAAATAAAACACATGCATATTTATTCATATGAGTAACACTTACACTGCAAACAACATTATGAGTTGTACGTCGAGTCTCTTGAGGTTCATCGTAACCCACATGTCCTCGAATGTAATAATGCATGTATGTCTTTCACTTGCAAATACAGGTGGTGGTATAGACACGTTGATGGTGTCAATGCCAACAGAAGCTGCTATCATGTACCAATCATGCAGCCTTTTTATACCACTAGGGATCTTGATCAATTTATCCCACCGTAGTAGTGGCCTCCCCGAGTGATAACAATCAGGAACATGTTCGTAATCTTCCTTTATTGGCTTCCTGATATTTACACTAATTACCTCAGGCTTTTTGGCTGACTTCTTGTGCTCATCCAAGTAAAGGGTACGAGTAGTGCGTTGACGTCCAATTCCTGCCAAAAATCTGCCCACGCCAGCATTATTCTTTTTCTTTAGCTCCCAGGGGGATATCAATTTGGGTATTGGAAATTTCTTCTTTAGCTGTGGTGGAGTCACCTTTGTTTGTTCTGGGTCCTTTGGTTCAGGTGTTGGGCAAGGTGGATGTCACACCCAATTTTAAGAATAAAATTGAATGCGAATAACTCATGTGTGCCCAGAGATCAATCACACACATAAGCCGACAAATCTTTAAATAGTACCATCACTGAGTGCTTATTACATAACGAATAATATTCTTAAACATAACAGCGGAAATAAAGATAACTCTCGCGACGAAGCTCCACTTCACAGGGAACGCCGACTGGTTGACCACTAGCCTAGTACTCCTCACGGTAGTCTTCATAGCCATCTGATGAGGATGAGAAATCAAGAGTGAGCACTTAAAGTACTCAGCAAGAGTAACATAGGGTTATGAAGCTCAAAGGCTGACACTTTCTGTACTGCGTTGCTTTTAGCTTGGTCAAGTTTTACCAATACTTAGCTTTAGTTATGCATACCCAGTTGATAAACCACATGATAAGATTAATAACCAACATTAACTATTAAACAACATGATCATCTACAATGTGAGTTTTCCAGGCCGCTCGTGACCGTGAGCACGGCTATCATGATAGATTTACACTCTGCAGAGGTTACACACTTTACCCACAAGTCGTGTTGGCCATATGCCCGGGTTTATAACTCCCATAACACTGCCAAGGTGAGTGGGCAGGGAACACTATGAAGTCTTTCAAAAGTCCTTTCTAACAAGTAGCGGACCCTACGGACCCAATGCAAAGGGGTATATGGGACACCCCCGATGGTACCACCCGCAACGGTCCCACACAAGCTATACCCCATAACCAGCTCGGCAAAGGTGCCTTTCACGCCCACAAGCATGCTAGTCCAAACTTCATACTTAACTAAAGCCAGAGCCATTATAGCACTCATGGTTGCATTTAAGTCCCAGCTTTTGCCCTACAGTGGGGTCCTATTCCATGTTGCTATAAAAGTCAGTTTTATCTCATTGTTTCATATATCATTAGTCAAGATTCGATTCAATATTCATCATGTAAAGCATAGCAAAGCTACCCATATGCATAGAAACCCATGGTGACAAGGTAAAAGGATAACCAAGCTACGATAAATCTAAATCAAATTGGACACATGCAATCATGACTAGGTGAATTAGGGTGAATAGGTAACAAGGATGATCCCATGTTAAACTTGCCTGATCACAAAGCTCCTGGTGATCTTGATTTGCTGCAAAGAACTCTGGAACACCGAAAATCTCACCGGCTGTACTCGATCAACATCACCACGCAATCATCCGCACAATCATACACGAAGCAATAAAGATATAATCAGAACATTACATCATAAACAATAAAGAGGTTTTGAAAAGATTAGAAAACAGATCTATATTTTACTACGATCACAAAGACACGAAAATCACGCTAATCGGATCTAAAACGATTAAACTAAGATTAAACAAGATTTTGAAAAGGGCAAGATTAAAGCATTAAAAGAATTAATTTACTTTTATTTTCAAAGTAGTTTAACATAGATGAAATCTATACTACTGGATAGAGGATAAAATTACGGATCTAACGCAACTTGAACGGATCGATTTGGATTTAAAACGAGCGAATTATAAGCATTTAAAGATCAGTGGCAAAACTGTAAATAGAGATTTTTATTTAAAATCGAATTAAAACAGATCTGAAAAGGGAATACGTTTTCCCAGAGAGAAAAGCGTAAAGGTGAAAGCCGCTTTAGGACTGCGGGTTGAGAGTCAAAGAGTTCAGGGACTCTTTAGCAAAATGCCAGGACGAAGGGGTATGGATGGATTAGATCCATCCGATCTAATCTGGACGGCCCAGATTAGAAGGAGGGAGGGAGAGGGCGGCGCGGCGGCTGGAGCAGAGGCGGAGGGCGGCGGCGCCATGACCGGCCAGAGGAGGAGCTCGGCGGTGCGAGGGGTCCCGAGGCCTTGGTGCTCGGTTTCCAAAACCGGGAGCACCGGGAGAGAGAGGAGAGGGAGGCGAACTCACCTACGTGACTTGCGGGGCTCGGGGTTAGCCGTGGGTGGCCGGCGACGAGAGACAGCGGCGGCTTCCTGCGACGCAGCGGCGAGGTAAACCAGAGAGCGAAAGAATGGAAAAAGAGAGGGGGAAGGTGTTCCGCACGTACGCGAAACCGGTGCGACGCTCGACGAAGAGCTGGTGGCGTCCGGTGGCGCAGAACGGCGGCTCGGCGGCGGACGCGGTGCGAGGCGAGTCGAGGGCTCGAGTTTTCGGATGGGAAAACGGGGTGCGAGGCAGCGCTACTTATAGCGGCAGAGGGCGGAGTCCTACGCGGATACGCGCGAGGATCTCGCGCGGCGGTTGCGGGTGCACGCGCGCGGCGTGGCGGGAGTCCGACGCGGACACGGATGGAGGAGAGAAAGGGGGAAGGGAGAGAGCGCCCCGCGTGGGGCTGGGCCGAGGCCAAGGCAGAGCTGGGCCAAGGCGTAGGAGGTGGCCGACCCAAGTGGGAAGAGGGAGAGAGCGCGGGAGCAAGCCGGCTGGTTGGGCCGAAAGGCCGAAAGGAGGGAGGGGGAGAAGAAAGGGCTTTTCCATTTTCTTTTTCTTTTCTTTTCTTTTCCAAAAAGATTTCAAAAAGGTTGTGAAATATTTCTTGAGTTTTGTAAACCAAGCAACACAAGAAAATGCAGAGGCATGATATGCACAACATGTTGAACCCTAACATGAGGTTTGTTTTATTATTTTATTTAATTCTATGATCACAAAAATTATTTGAAATAAATCAAGTTAAAGTAAATTTAAATCTAATTTCTATTTTCCAATTTTAGGGTGTTACAAATCTACCCCCCTTAAAAGAATCTCGACCCAAGATTCCCAGATTTTACTTACTTAAAGAGTTGAGGGTAGGTTTTTCTTAGATCTTCCTCTCTTTCCCATGTGGCCTCTTCCTCGGTATAACGATTCCACTGCACCTTGCACATCTTGATGACCTTACTCCTTGTAATTCTTTCAGCTGTTTCCAAAACCTTAACCAGATATTCCTCATAGGCCAAATCTTCCTTAACTGTGAGTTCCTCCAACGGTAACTGTTCTTCGGGTACTCACAAACACTTCTTAAGCTGAGACACATGAAACACATCGTGAACTCCTAACAAACTTTCTGGTAACTCTAACCGATAAGCAACTTCTCCACGTCTCTCAAGGATCTTAAACGGACCAATATATCTGGGTGCTAACTTTCCTTTCATATTGAACCGTTTCACACTTCTCATAGGTGACACTTTCTTGTAAACATACTCACCTACATCAAAAGCAAATCTCTTCTTCGGTTATCAGCGTAACTCTTCTGTCGGGACTGTGCTATCTTCAAATTATCTCTGATTACTCGGACTTGTTCTTCTTCATCTCTCAGAACATCTGGTCCAAACACTTGAGTTTCTCCCGTTTGGTTCCAGAACAACGGAGTTCTACACTTCCGTCCATACAAAGCTTCAAACGGTGCCATCTTAAGACTTTCTTGACAACTGTTATTATATGAAAACTCAGCATAGGGCAAACTCTTGTCCCAACTCGTACCATACTGCAAAGCACAAGCTCTCAGCATATCTTCTAGCACTTGGTTTGTTCTTTCTGTCTTTCCATCTGTCTGAGGGTGATAGGCTGAGCTAAAATTCAACACTGTTCCAAGGGACTCCTGCACTTTCTTCCAAAAGTGCGAAGTGAACTGGGTTCCTCTATCGGACACAATCTTCTTTGGAACTCCATGCTGGCATACTATCCGTTCCATGTACAATTCCGCTAACTGTGCTCCCGTATAAGTGGTTCGAACTGGCAAGAAGTGAGCTACCTTAGTCAAGCGATCAACTATGACCCAGATTGAGTCATAACCTTTCCGAGTAAGCGGTAACTCAACTATGAAATCCATACCAGCCTCGTCCCACTTCCATTCAGGTATCTTCATCGGTTGCAACAGTCCTGCAGGTCTTTGGTGTTCTACCTTAACCCTCGGACATGTATCACATATTGCTACATATTCTGCCACGTCACGTTTCAATCCAACCCACCCGACTTCATTGCTGAATGGACAGAAATCACACAAAAAGAACTTGAGCCAATACGAGATCATTGGAAGATGTACTTCGATGGATCACTAAAACTCGAAGGAGCAGGGGCAGGCGTGTTACTAATCTCCCTAGAAGGAAGAAAATTAAAATACGTATTACAGATATTATGGCGAGCAACAAATAATGAAGCAGAATATGAAGCACTCATACATGGCTTAAGAGTAGCAACTACACTCGGAATCAAGAGAATTCTAGCTTACGGAGATTCAGCAGTAGTGATCAACCAAGTAAACAAAGAGTGGGATTGCACAAAAAACAACATGGACACGTACTATGCAGAATTATGGAAACTTGAGAAGAATTTTGAAGGACTTGAAATTCACCACGTCTTAAGAGATTCAAACATAGTAGCAGATATCTTATCCAAATTAGGGTCAGATAGAGCAAAGGTACCACCTTGAGTATTTGTGGAAGAACTCACAAAGCCATCAATCTAGGAAACTTATAAACCAAAAGAAGACCCAATGAATATAGACGAAGCAAAAGAACCCGACAGCTCAAGACAGATCCTCAATACAGAAAGCGATTGGAGACAACCATACATTGATCACAAAAGTGAAAACAAACTACCCGGAGATAAGGCAAAAGCAATAGGGATTATAAGGAAAAGCAAAGCCTACGTTCTCGTAAAAGATAAATTATACAAAAGAGCAGCGTCCTCTGGAATATTATTGAAATGCGTATCTACACAAGAAGGAAAAGAGATATTGGAACAAATCCACTCGGGATGCTACGGAAATCATGCAGCATTTAGGACACTAATCGTAAAGCATTAAGATGCGGGTTTTATTGGCCAACAGCACTCAAGGATGCAGAACAATTAGTCAAAACATGCAAGAATTGCCAGATGTTTGCAAGACAATCCCATGTTCCAGCACATAACTTAAGCTGCATACCACCAGCCTGGCCCTTCTCATGGTGGGGGCTAGATCAAGTAGGACCTCTTAAAAAGGCAAAGGGAGAATTCGAGTACATATTCGTGGCAGTAGACAAATTCACCAAATGGATTGAATACAAACCAGTAGTCAAATACAGCGCAGAAAAAGCGACAGAGTTCATACAAGAAATCATGGACAGATTTGGGATGCCAAACAGAATAATCACAGACCTTGGATCACCCTTTACAGCAAATGAATTCCAATATTGGGCAAGAGATTGTGGAATAGAAATAGACTATGCATCGGTAGCTCACCCCCAAGCAAATGGACAGGTTGAAAGAGCCAATGGGCTATTATTACAAGTCCTAAAACCAAGACTATATGAAGACCTAAAAGATTATGGGGGTAAATGGATCGAAGAACTGTAACAGAACCGTCTGAATTATAAGAGATCAAGTACTAAAGTAGCCGAATTAATCGCCGCTTAACAGCACTTGAGCCCATATAGTCCCGGTAGTCCGTGAAATCTCGAAGGATTTCAAACATTTCCACAATACAGCCAAGATCGAGATAGTTCAGTAGCACCATTCACATGATATAAAGTTCAACATAACAAATTAGTATCGGAGTGCGAAGACTCAACAGTTATTACAAACCATTGTTCAAATTGAAAGGGAAGCGGAAGTCTTTTAATAAAGTGCCATACTAGGGACATATCCCGCAACAGCAAAAGAAGAGTCTGGAAGTGACCAAGCCCATCGTCTAGAAGTCATCCCCAACGGGGTAGAGACAGTTCATACAATAACAATACAGGAGCTGACCATCTGCAAAACAACATGGATAAAACCCTGAGTACAAGAAGGTACTCAGCGAGACTTACTCGCCATAAACGAAAATAAAGACTCCAAGGAGGATGAAGGCTTATGGTGGTTTAGCTGACTCTTTTGCGGAAAAGCGTGCAACTAACCTTTCAAGTTTTAGTAAGGATAAGTAACATCACTTTTAATAATATTACCTATCATCTACATTAGCCACTAGTCTATGCCATACATGTTGGAATTAAGCATACAAGAGATCCATCATCATTCTAGGCTTTCCATAAACCGGATCATCATCATTAGTTTCATAGTCGTGTAACTGTTGTCATTGCCCTAGTCAAGTGCTCTCTAACCAGGAGCGATGGCGATACGAATCGAATTCTTACTTAGCTGAGGGGTTTTAAATCGCGCCCTGTACGATACCCAGGGCCCACCCAAAAGCCAGCACGTGAGAAGGTTTTCAATCGCGCCCTGTGCCGAACCCCGCCTCGCACCAGTACGATGCGTCGCTGACTACACCCGGCCCGAATAGTGTTCCGGCTTCACGGTCGGAACGAGTTATCCTTCCAGTTAAGTGTAGGGCATGCGTTCAACATGACCAGAGGGACGGCAACACGAACAGTCCTTAGTTGACACAGTTGAGTCACCCCCTTCCAACGTATAGGGAGTTTCCCGATGATCTTAGTTCCATTAACAATTCCGGCTATCATTCCAAGATAGACCATAACATGTGATGAGGATAGATCCTATATCTCGCGGGCAATGGAATCACCCGACTTCTACCGAACAAAGCCAACTAAGCATGACTACCACGATCGAACTTTGGATAACAAGGTAAAGTATAGATAGGATAACAAGGTAATCTGCATCAACGGTTGCACTCAACTCCTATACTTAATGCACCAATAAAGTGCGAATAATAAATGTTAGACTTTTGCAAACCGGGAGAATGCTCCGGGGCTTGCCTTGCTCAAAGATGCTGGCGACGTGGTTCGGGCACTCCTGCAGCTGGTCCTCCTCACCAGGATCCTCGGGCTGCACTTCCTGAGTGGCTTGCTCCTGATTCACGTTCTCCGGGTTCTCGTCCTGCGATCCTATATGATGCGACGCGAGCACATATATGCGCATGTGATGAAATGAGAACATGATGAGATGATATGAATGCGAAGTGCTGCATGTAACACTTAATAAATACTCAACCGCTTAACAACTTAAACATGCAAGGTTCAATTAATAGCCCTTCCTAATAACGTAGAGAATCACTTGCAAACAAGTTGTACTTTGAAAAGCATCAAACAGTTCAGCACACATTTTTATCTAATACTACTAAATACCAGGATACCTCAGAAAAAGTATCAAATATTTATATTGCATAAAACAGTTATTAAAATTCATTAACATAGTTATTTATCACATTTTAAACCCTACACAGATTTGCTAAATAGAACATAGGGTAGTTCATATTTTTCATGGATAGATCTCTGCTACAGAAACCTAATAAAACTAAGTTTCACAATTTTCAGAGCTATAAATTAATAACTATGCACTTCCCAAGTTTTGGCCTTAAACAAGATTAATTAAACCTACAAAGAAAACTTATACAACAAATCATGCAAAGTACACCAAACTGTAGATCTGGATAAAAGAAACCTAACAAAACTAGTTTGACATTTTTAGCATTTTTCTGTGATTTTATATGCATTTTACAAGATTAAAAGAAATAAAGAAAATCATTTTTCTTTTCGGATTAACCCTAACTGCTACGCGCACCCGAGAACACACACAGACACACTTACTGGTGACCGACAGGTGGGGCCTCTGGCCCACTCGTCAGCCACACACGCCACACACACAAACGCACACGGCGGCGGCGCAGCTCGTCGCCGGCGAGGTCTCCGGCGACGGGGAGGCCCTCACCGGCTTCGCCTCGGCGAGGCGAAGCCGATGGCGGTCTCGGCTAGGCGATCGCATGCTCGGGGCGAGCTCCCCACTGGCCATGGCGGCACGGCGGTGGTGGCTCACGGTGGCAGAGCGGTTGCGCCTTCGGCGCGGCGCGACGGTGCTGCACGCCGAGCCATGAATGATGCCAAGGGAGGGAGAGGCGGCGCAGAACGGCGCGGAACCGCGCGGCGGCGCTCGAAGCCGAGCTCGACGGCCGTGGCGCGGCGGCGCGCGGTTCGTGTCGCACGACGGCCTACTGTGGCGGACAAGCAGCGTCGCGGCTAGACGAAGGCGAGGCGGAGTGGGGACGCGCGCAGTGGTCGGCAGGCGTGGAGCAGAGCGGCGGGAACAGCGCGGAGGCGACGGCGGCGCTCGGAGCGCGGCGCTGCCCTGCTGCTACTAGGGTTTGGCGAGGGAGAGAGTGAGAGCGAGGGAGACAGAAAGGAGGGAGGGAGGACCGGGGCGCGTCCGCTTCGGACCAAGACACGGCTCGACCAGAGCTCGGCGTCCACGCGGCCGTCGTCGGCGGGCATGGCGGCCACGCGGCGCGCGGCGTCTGCGTGCGGTCGGCGCGTGCGCCGCGCGCGGGAGCGTGCGTTGTGGGCGCAGGCGTGGCTGCGGGCAGGCTTCGGCCACTGAGCCGAAAGTGGAGCGCCAGCCCACTTAAGCCAGGTAAGCTTTTCTAATTTTGTTTTTCATTTTTATTTTCCAAATTTGTTTCAAAACCCATTTTTATCAATTTAAACTGCTTTTCAGGTTTTGGTGCAAAAACATAAGTTGCTCAGAATTTTAAACTACACAGAAAAGCTTTAAACATTATAGCCAAATTCGGTTTACTTTTTAAACTATAAAACCAAACTCAAATTAAGGCCTATGGAAACATTAATTCAAATATACTAAAGTCACTTTAGATTTCAGGAATTTAAACTTATTTTCATATCAAATTAAAGCATTAAACTCTAGGTTGTAATTATTAAGATGGTTCAAGGTTAAACATATTAAACAAATCAAAGATCATAGCAAAAGGAATTACACATGAAATGATGATGCTATGCATGAATGCTTCATGTGATGAATGCTTTAGGTTTAATTAAAAATAGTTTAATTATGCTTAACACTTGAGGTGTTACAACCCTTCCCCCGTTAAAGAAATCTCATCCCGAGATTTGAGTTACGAACCACTCGTCATAGAAGTCTTTGTAAGCCCTCTTTAGATACTCTTCTATTTCCCAAGTAGCATCTCTTTCATCATGGGGAGCCCACTGAACTTTGTAGGTTCTCACTATTCTGTTTCTTCTTTCCCGGTCCTTTGTGTCCAAAACTTTTACCGGTTGTTCCTT
The DNA here is from genome assembly GCA_022036555.1 of Microstegium vimineum. NCBI lineage: Eukaryota > Viridiplantae > Streptophyta > Magnoliopsida > Poales > Poaceae > Microstegium > Microstegium vimineum. The sequence goes on along the minus strand of CM039128.1, from coordinate 25,152,066 downwards.
ATAGGTCAAACTTGGCTTAAGCGTGACTCCAGGACTCTGTAGTCCTTCATCTGGTACCCTTAAGCACTTCTTAAGTTGGGACACATGGAATACAGGGAAGATCAATCTCATACTTTCTGGTAACTTCAACTCATATGCAACCGGACCCTTCTTTTCAATGATCTCATAAGGACCAACATAACGAGGAGACAACTTCTTTTTGCTCCCAAAACGTTTTATCCTTCTCATAGGACTGACTTTGAGGTAAACATAATCTCCGACTTCAAACTCAAGTGGTCTTCTCCACTTATTTGCGTAACTTTTCTGCCTTGATTGCGTTGCAACCATATGTTGTTGAATCGTTTTGATTTTGTTCTCTGCTTCACTTACAAAATCAGTACCATAAAACCTTCTTTCCCCAGGTTCAACCCAATTCAAAGGTGTTCTGCACTTGCGACCATACAAAGCCTCGAAAGGTGCCATTTTAATGCTCTCTTGGTAGTTGTTATTATATGCAAACTCTGCTAGAGGTAACCATGATTCCCATGAACCTTTGGAAGACAACACACAAGCTCTCAACATATCTTCCAAAGTTTGATTCAACCGTTCTGTTTGTCCTGAAGTCTGCGGGTGATAAGTTGTACTATGGATCAACTTTGTTCCCAAACTCTCTTGCATTCGTTCCCAAAAGTGAGCTGTAAACTGCGGACCTCGGTCGGACACGATAGTCTTTGGTATACCATGCAACTTGACAATCTCTGACAAGTATTTATCTGCACAATCTGGAGCTTTGTGTGTAGTGTGAACCGGTAAGAAGTGAGCTGACTTTGTTAAGCGATCCACAATTACCCATATAGAATCATGGCCCTTCTTGGTTAGTGGTAGACCGGTGATAAAATCCATACTTATGTCATCCCATTTCCAATCTGGCACAGATAACAGATTCAACAGACCTGCTGGCCTCATGTGGATAGTTTTGACTCTACAATAGGTGTCGCATCTAGCCACATAAGCTGCTACTTCCTTTTTCATCTTTGTCCACCAAAAGTGACTTCTCAAGTCCTGGTACATCTTACTACTTTAGGACTTATGTGCTTCGTCCATTATCTTATTACGGAGGTCATGGTCTTTAGGCACGACTAGACGATTGTCAAACCACAACACTCCTTGCTCATCAATCCGAAAGCGCGGAATTTCTTCCTTTTTCATTCTTTCCTTTAGGTAGAATAGACCCTTGTCTGTTTTCTGTTTCTCTATAATCTGATCTCTCAAGAGACATTTAACTTCTATGCTCAACATCTCTTCTGGGTGAATTAACTTGTTCTCATTTGTCACAAGGTCTTGAAGCACATGACAATGTGACTTTCTGCTTAAGGCATCTGCGACCACATTTGCCTTGCCTGGATGGTAGTGTATTTGTAAATCATAATCCTTTATCAACTCTAACCATCTCCTCTGCCTCATATTCAAGTATGATTGAGTAAAGATGTACTTTAAGCTCTTATGATCCGTGTACATGTTGCACAGATTTCCAAGAAGATAATGACGCCATAATTTCAAGGCATGTACCACTGCTACTAACTCGAGGTCATGAGTCGGATAGTTGACTTCGTGTTTCTTTAGCTGACGTGAAGCATAAGACCATTCTGCATCAAAACACAACCCAAACCGTTCTTGGAAGCATCACAAAACACATCAAAAGGTTCCTCTATATTAGGTTGCGCTAGAACAGGGGCAGTGGTCAACAACTTCCGCAAGGTACGGAAAGTTGTCTCACATGCCTCGGTCCAAGCGAACTTCTTTTTCTTCTGTAACAAAGTTGTCATGGGTTTGGCTATCTTAGAAAAATCTGGAATGAACCGTCGATAGTAGCCTGCCAGAGCCAGAAAACTGCGGGTCTCACCAACCGTGGTCGGTGCCTTCCATTCCATGACTTCCTTTACCTTGCTCGGGTCAACTGATATACCTTTCTCCGAAAGAATATGACCAAGGAAAGGGACTTCCTTAAGCCAAAACTCACACTTACTGAACTTGGCATACAACATGTGATCTCTCAACCTTTGCAAAACCACTCGAAGATGTTTCTTATGGTCTTGCTTATTTTCCGAATATACCAGGATGTCATCTATGAACACGATAACAAACTTGTCTAGCTCTGGCATGAACACTGAATTCATTAACTGCATGAAGTGCACTGGGGCATTGGTCAACCCAAAAGACATGACCAGATACTCAATCAATCCATATCTGGTAGAGAAAGTTGTTTTCGGAATATCCTTTGGCCTTACCTTTATCTGATGGTACCCTGACCTTAAGTCAATCTTAGAGAACACTCTAGCTTTGGCTAACTGGTCGAAGAGGATATCAATTATGGGCAAAGGATACTTATTCTTTATTGTTACTGCATTAAGAGGTCTATAGTCCACGCACATCCGTAAGGAATTATCCCTCTTTTTCTTTACGAAAAGTGTTGGACAACCCCATTCCGAGGTACTGGGTTGAATTAAGCCTTTCTTTAACAGATCTTGTAGTTGTTTCTTTAGTTCTGCTAACTCATTAGGAGGCATCCGATATGGTCTCCTTGATATCGGCGTTGTGCCGGGCGCGAGGTCTATAGCAAACTCAACATCCCTATCAGGGGGAAAACCTGGTAAATCTTCAGGAAGCACATCTGGGAACTCACAGACTACAGGTATGTCTTGGAGAGAAGTAACATGTGTAGCACAAGACAAGCTTAATAGATCAGACTGACGAGGGAGGGGAAGCTGGAAACTACCTGTTCCCGTTGGATCCTTAAGTGTTATTACTCTCTTAGATGTATCGATCACCACATTCCACTGTTTCATCCAATTCATTCCCAAAATCACATCCAATACTAACCCAGGCAAAACCACCAAATCTAATTGGTACTTCTTATCTCCCAAGTTAAGGATTGCCCTTTGAATCACACGGTTCGTTAACATATCATCTCGAGCTGAGCTGATCCGATAGGCATACCCCATTTCATCCATTTTAAACTCATATTTATGCACAAAAGCTTGACTCATGAAAGAATGCGATGAACCAGAATCGAACAACACAATTGCAGGGTGTTGGTTTAACAAAAACTTACCAGCTATCACCGGTTCTCCACCAGTGACCTCATCCATGGTGGTGTGATGCACACGAGCGGGGTAGGTGTTCTGCCTCTTCTACTAGGGAAGTGGGCACGCCATGGAGAAATGCCCTTCCTGTCCACAATTATAGCACGGACCCTTGACATAGTTGTTACCATTGTTGTTGTTATTATTGCCTCTTACTGCCTAGCCAGCCTTTGCAGGTGCCCTGTTAGCTTGGAAAGGAGCCTTGAAGTTCCTCTGCTGATTCCTAGGGAACTAGTTCCCTAGGCTCCTCCTTGGTGGCGGCCTGAACCTAGCACTAGACACCGGGGGACGATAGGGAGGTCGTCCACCCATCGGTGCCAGGGGCTGTGATGGACCAGAATGAAAGGCCCTCTTCTTCCTTTCAGCTGCAGCATAGCACTGATTCTTGCTTTCTTGTGTCAGACAGTCACTGATAAATGCATGGAAAGTTGACTTGTTGTTGGTGCCCAAAAGCTTTTTCATTTCAGGGTTCAGTCCCCTCTTAAAGCTAGCAATCTTCTTGACATCAGAGTCCACAAACTCTGGGCAGTAGCGTGATAAACTGGTGAACTGGTGAAGGTAGTCCTTCATGCTCTTAGTGCCCTGAGAAAGAGCCATGAATTCCTCAACCTTGAGAGTTGTCAGACCTGGTGGAATGTAGTTATTGCGGAACGCTGTTGTGAACCTGTCCCAAGTGATAGGAGCATTGGCAGGGAAGGTGGTACGAAAGTGTCTCCACCAAGTCCCTGGAGGACCCTGTAGCTGATGTGCTGCATACTCCACCTTCAGAGCTTCTTTCAACCTTAGCATACGAAACTTCTCCTCGATCGTGCCAATCCATTCCTCAGGATCCAAGGGCTCCACTGCATCCTTGAAGACCGATGGATTAGTCTGTTGGAACTCCTTAAACTGGTTGCACCTGTTAACATCTTCTGCAGGTTGGCGAACATTTCTGACAAGACCTGGAGCTATGTTGCGGAGCAGATCCTCCACATTCCTCTGAGCTTCCTCAGTGTTCCGCTGGCTACCAAGCATAGCATTCATGAACATTTCAGCGGACAAAGGAGGTGGCAGTGGTGGTGGTGCTTGCTCATTGTGGTCACCAGCGTTTCCACCCAAGGTATTGTCTCCACCACTAGGAGCACTTGCGGAGGCAGTTGCGGTTGGAATACGGGTGCGATTATTGTTGCCACGGGTGTCGGTTGCCATCTGTTACAAGGACATTTCTGTGAGTACGGTCTCATAACTCAATTAAGCTGGGGAAGGTATTTTAATTCAATTTAAGGAAAGGCAGAACTTATGCAATGATATGACATGACATTATGATATGATCCATGCACGTTCTTACGTTCTCACAACCTATGAAGGATCCCCTAAGAACCCTTTCTACCGTTAGGTCAGTGGCATACATCGATCTCTCGTTAAACGTAACTATGTGTACTACACGATAGCGTTGTTATGTACCTGCAGAAAATTCATTTCAGCCCAAGAGAACCAACCCAATGTATAAAAATCACCGGGCACTTCCCGATACGTACTAGGTACATATCAGTTAGTTACCAAAACCTTGTGCGCCAAGCTCGGAAAACCCACCCAGCAATTCATACTCACAGATATGTTTGCGTAAAGCTTGCATATCTTTAAGTAACCATATCACTCCCTAGACCAACGGTTGGAAGGTCGTACTCTCACAACTCACAAATAGTTTTAATGCAATTTTCGAAACTTGTATCGTTCTTCCAAAGACCGATACCCCTGCACCTATTAAAGATCTAGCATGAGCAAAACCCTGAACCAAGTTAATACTTAAATAAGACACCTGAACTAGTAACTGGGCATAAGGGATATGACCTAAGCACACTTATAGTTTTGTTTTTCGAAGTGGAGCGCACACGAAAACTTTTGGCAAATAGTTTGTATAAGAAAACTAAGTTTTTTTGGTTTGGAAATACAATGCGAATAGTAATCAACCGAACCATGCTCCGATACCAGCTGTAACAGACCCGTCCGAATTATAAGAGACCAAGTACTAAAGTAGCCGAATTAACCGCCGCTTAATAGAACTTGAGCCCATATAGTCCCGGTAGTCCGTGAAATCTCGAAGGAAACATGGACACGTACTGTGCAGAATTACGGAAACTTGAGAAGAATTTTGAAGGACTTGAAATTCACCACGTGTTAAGAGATTCAAACATAGCAGCAGATATCTTATCCAAATTAGGGTCAGATAGAGCAAAGGTACCACCTTGAGTATTTGTGGAAGAACTCACAAAGCCATCAATCCAGGAAACTTATAAACCAAAAGAAGACCCAATCAATATAGACAAAGCAAAAGAACCCGACAGCTCAAGACAGATCCTCAATACAGAAAGCGATTGGAGACAACCATACATTGATCACAAAAGTGAAAACAAACTACCCGGAGATAAGGCAAAAGCAATAAGGATTATAAGGAAAAGCAAAGCCTACGTTCTCGTAAAAGATAAATTATACAAAAGAGCAGCGTCCTCTGGAATATTATTGAAATGCGTATCTACACAAGAAGGAAAACAGATATTGGAACAAATCCACTCGAGATGCTGCGGAAATCATGCAGCATTTAGGACACTAATCGGTAAAGCATTCAGAAGCGGGTTTTATTGGCCAACAGCACTCAAGGATGCAGAACAATTAGTCAAAACATGCAAGAATTGCCAGATGTTTGCAAGACAATCCCATGTTCCAGCACATAACTTAAGCTGCATACCACCAGCCTGGCCCTTCTCATCTTGGGGGCTAGATCAAGTCAGACCTCTTAAAAAGGCAAAGGGAGAATTCGAGTACATATTCGTGGCAGTAGACAAATTCACCAAATGGATTGAATACAAACCAGTAGTCAAATACAGCGCAGAAAAAGCGACAGAGTTCATACAAGAAATCATGGACAGATTTGGGATGCCAAACAGAATAATCACAGACCTTGGATCACCCTTTACAGCAAAGGAATTCCAATATTGGGCAAGAGATTGTGGAATAGAAATAGACTATGCATCGGTAGCTCACCCCCAAGCAAATGGACAGGTTGAAAGAGCCAATGGGCTATTATTACAAGTCCTAAAACCAAGACTATATGAAGACCTAAAAGATTATGGGGGTAAATGGATCGAAGAACTGTAACAGAACCGTCTAAATTATAAGAGATCAAGTACTAAAGTAGCCGAATTAACCCCTGCTTAATAGCACTTGAGCCCATATAGTCCCGGTAGTCCGTGAAATCTCGAAGGATTTCAAACATTTCCACAATACAGCCAAGATCGAGATAGTTCAGTAGCACCATTCACACGATATAAAGTTCAACATAACAAATTAGTATCGGAGTGCGAAGACTCAATAGTTATTACAAACCATTGTTCAAATTGAAAGGGAAGCGGAAGTCTTTTAATAAAGTGCCATACTAGGGACATATCCCGCAACAGCAAAAGAAGAGTCTGGAAGTGACCAAGCCCATCGTCTAGAAGTCATCCCCAACGGGGTAGAGACAGTTCATACAATAACCATACAGGAGCTGACCATCTGCAAAACAACATGGGATAAAAACCTGAGTACAAGAAGGTACTCAGCGAGACTTACTCGCCATAAACGAAAATAAATACTCCAAGGAGGATGAAGGCTTCTGGTGGTTTAGCTGACTCTTTTGCGGAAAAGCGTGCAACTAACCTTTCAAGTTTTAGTAAGGATAAGTAACATCACTTTTAATAATATTACCTATCATCTACATTAGCCACTAGTCTATGCCATACATGTTGGAATTCATGGTTGGCCCGAATAGTGTTCCGGCTTCACGGTCGGAACGAGTTATCCTTCCAGTTAAGTGTAGGGCATGCGTTCAACATGACCAGAGGGACGACAACACGAACAGTCCTTAGTTGACACAGTTGAGTCACCCCCTTCCAACATATAGGGAGTTTCCCGATGATCTTAGTTCCATTAACAATTCCGGCTATCATTCCAAGATAAACCATAACATGTGATGAGGATAGATCCTATATCTCGCGGGCAATGGAATCACCCGACTTCTACCGAACAAATCCAACTAAGCATGACTGCCACGATCGAACTTTGGATAACAAGGTAAAGTATAGATAGGATAACAAGGTAATCTGCATCAACGGTTGCACTCAACTCCTATACTTAATGCATCAATAAAGTGCGAATAATAAATGTTAGACTTTTGCAAACCGGGAGAATGCTCCGGGGCTTGCCTTGCTCAAAGATGCTGGCGACGTGGTTCGGGCACTCCTGTAGCTGGTCCTCCTCAGCGGGATCCTCGGGCTGCACTTCCTGAGTGGCTTGCTCCTGATTCACGTTCTCCGGGTTCTCGTCCTGCGATCCTATATGATGCGACGCGAGCACATATAAGCGCATGTGATGAAATGAGAATATGATGAGGTGATATGAATGCGAAGTGCTGCATGTAACACTTAATAAATACTCAACCGCTTAACAACTTAAAGATGCAAGGTTCAATTAATAGCCCTTCCTAATAAGGTAGAGAATCACTTGCAAACATGTTATACATTGAAATGCATCAAACAGTTCAACACACATTTTTATCTAATACTACTAAATACCAGGATACCTTAGAAAAAGTATCAAATATTTATATTGCATAAAACAGTTATTAAAATTCATTAACATAGTTATTTATCACATTTTAAACCCTACACAGATTTGCTAAATAGAACATAGGGTAGTTCATATTTTTCATGGATAGATCTCTGCTACAGAAACCTAACAAAACAAGTTACACAATTTTCAGAGCTATAAATTAATAACTATGCATTTCCCAAGCTTCGGCCTTAAACAAGATTAATTAAAACTACACAGAAAACTTATACAACAAATCATGCAAATTACACCAAACTATAGATCTGGATAAAAGAAACCTAACAAAACTAGTTTGACATTTTTAGCATTTTTTTGATTTTATATGCATTTTACAAGATTATAAGAAATAAATAAAATCATTTTCTTTTCGGATTAACCCTAACAGCTACACGCACCCGAGAACACACACACACACACACACACACACATACAAACGCACACGACGGCGGCGCAGCTTGTCGCCGGCGATGTCTCCGACGATGGGGAGGCCCTCACCGGCTTCGCCTCGGCGAGGCGAAGCCGATGGCGGTCTCGGCTAGGCGAGCGCATGCTCGGGCGAGCTGCCCACCATCCATGGCGGCACGGCGGTGGCGGCGGCTCACGGTGGCAGAGCGGCTGCGCCTTCGGTGCCGCGCGCGGAGCTACGGTCGACGTCTGCGGCACGACGGCGGTGCACACCGATCCATGAACGAGGCCAGGGGAGGTAGAGGTGGCGCGGAACGGCACGGCGGCGCTCGAAGCCGAGCTCGACGGCTTACCGTGGCGGACAAGCGACGTCGCGGCTGGACAAAGGCGAGGCGGAGCTGGGACGCGCGCGGTGGTCTGCGGCGTGGAGCAGAGTGGCGGGAACAGCGCGGAGGTGACGGCGGCGCTCGGAGCGCTATGCTGCGCTGCTGCTGCTACTACTAGGGTTTGGTGAGGGATAGAGCGAGAGCGAGGGAGACAGAAAGGAGGGAGGGAGGACCGGGGCACGTCCGCTTCGGACCAAGACGCGGCTCGGCCAGAGCTCGGCATCCACACGGCCGTCGTCGGCGGGCATGGCGGCCACGCGGCGCGCGGCGTCTGCGCGCGGTCGGCGCGTGCGCGGCATGCGGGAGCGCGCGGCTGCGGGCTGGCTTTGGCCACTGAGCCGAAAGTGGAGCGCCGGCCCACTTAAGCCAGGTAAGCTTTTCTAATTTTGTTTTTCATTTTTATTTTTTCAAATTTGTTTCAAAACCCATTTTGATCAATTTTAAATGCTTTTCAGGTTTTGGTGCAAAAACATAAGTTACTCAGAATTTTAAACTACACAGAAAAGCTTTAAACATTACAACCAAATTCGGTTTACTTTTTAAACTATAAAACCAAACTCAAATTAAGGCCTATGGAAACATTAATTCAAATATACTAAAGTCACTTTAGATTTCAGGAATTTAAACTTATTTTCATATCAAATTAAAGCATTAAACTCTAGGTAGTAATTACTAAGATGGTTCAAGGTTAAACATATTAAGCAAATCAAAGATCGTAGAAAAAGGAATTACACATGAAATGATGATGCTATGCATGAATGCTTCATGTGATGAATGTTTTAGGTTTAATTAAAAATAGTTTAATTATACTTAACACTTGAGGTGTTACAAGAAGTACTAAAACTGGTATGGGGTTTAAGAACTCAAATCAGCAGAGCAACAGGATATTCACCTTTCTTCTTGGTGTACGGATCAGAAGCTGTATTACCAATCGACTTAATATGGCAATCACCAAGAATTGAGCAGTATGATGAAGGAGAAGCTGAAGAAACAAGACGACCAGAGATCGACTCAATCAAAGAAATAAGAGATAGTTCAGTAATACAAAATGCAAGATATGTAAAAGGCTTGCGAAGACACTATGATTGAAATATGCACCCAAGAACGTTAAAACCAGGATATCTGGTACTACGACTAATCCAGAAAAAAGATGGAAGACACAAACTACTAAGCCCATGGGAGGGTCCTTTTATCATTAAGACAACAATACAGCCTGGAACTTATGAGCTAATGACAGAGGAAGGAGTTCAACTAAGCAACACTTGGCATATCAGCCAACTCAAGAAATTCTACAACTAAAAGCACAAGATACAATACATCAAGAAAAAACTGGCAGTTGCACAATGAGAGGCACTATCTGGAGTTGGGTTGTTTCGTGAGGCAACCTGACGAACCGACTGCTTTGCACCATGAGCGGCACAGTCTGTTTCATATATCTAAAATTTACCAGCTTTGCACAATGAGAGGCACTGCCTGGAGTTAGTTGTTTCATGAGGCAACTTGACTAATCGACTACTTTGCACCATGAGTGGCACAGTCTGATTCATATATATAAAGTCTACCATTTCGTGAGGCGACATGACTAGCTGACAGCTTTGCACCATGAGTGGCACTGTCTAGCATCTATTAAGACGATTATTTCATGAAGCAACTCGACAAACCGACTGCTTTGCACCGTAAACGGCACAGTCTGGTATATATACAAAGTCTACAAGCGAGCGGACAACCTGACAAACCGACTGCTTTGCACCATGAGCGGCACAGTCTGGTACTTATATCTACAAGTCTACCGTTTCGAGAGACGGCATAACATCAATCACTCGTAAAAAGTGACACAACAAGTGCTTAAAGAGAAAAATGAATTCGATGCAAAAAGAATGCAAGCCAAGTATCATCACATCAAAGAGAAAAATATCAACAAAAAGAACTACTCGTCAAGAACTACTCGAAACAATTCGGAGGTCTTTTACAACACAAAGCCTAAACTAAGAGGCATAGATCATTCTACAGGAAATATTATCAGTATAATCATCGAGGCTCGAAGGCCAAGAAAAAACCCAGGATTTACAGAAACATTTTCAAAAGCCTAACATAGAGGCGCACAAATTAAGACAGCAGTCAAAAGAACCCGGCAAAGGACTGGAAAACAAGGTATTCTTAGAAAGCAAAACAGTACAATGTTAAGAAACAAGGATAAAAGCATCATAATATCAGGACGAAGCCTGACAAATATATCATCAAGAGTATATTACAAAACCACCACCAGAGATCAGCAAATGTTATCAAGGAGGAGATGGTAGTACATTAAGCTGGCTAAATATTTGGTGACAAAGCTCCTTAACCTCGGGCTTTGATTGTTCCCACCTCGTCAAGAGATCGACGTCCATCGGATCCTCGAGGATTCGATCCAAAGGAACATCAGGAGCAAGGGCTCGGACAAAAGAAACAACGTTGTTTATACATCGCTCAAAGTCGTTTTCAACAAACTCTTTAAACGAAGAGGTAACGCAGGAATCAAGGTTTTCAGGCCTTCTTTAGCATCTTCTTGAAGACAAACAACAGATATGACAGGTTTCACAGCAGCATACAAAATTTTATATCGCTCATGAACCTCCGAGAGCTGAGTCTTCAAAACCCCCTCAGATTTCAATGACTGAAAAGGACAAAAGAAGTCAGAAAAACTACAAGAAAAACAACGAGATAATCTGAAAACAATAAGAAGTCGACTTACAGCTTCAGCTTTCTTCTCCAAATTCGCAAGACGAAGAGAAAAATTTTGTTTCTCCTCATTCCAAACAACTGAAGCTTGTTTAGCAGCTACAAGAAAGCAAGTACATCAGATATCAAACAAGAAAAGTCACAACAGAGAAAAAAGAACATAGTTACCAGCAATCTTTTCTTCCAAATCAGAAACAGCAGCTACTCGAAGAGCCTTTTCTTGCTCCAAAGTAGCACGAGTTTGAGACAACTCAAGCTGAACCCTGTCAAGCTCAGCTTGAAGAGTAACAGTCGACTGAGTTTCCGAGCAAGAAGCAGTCAACTCCCGACAAACGTCCTGAAAGAAACATGAATCAAAATAAAGCAAACAAGACCAAAAGAGAGAGACAAGAATAAATACCTTCAATTCAGTTCCAAAGGACAAGGATAGATCCGTCCAAGAAGAAACAAGTTTTTGAACCCGTTCAACTCGGCTAAGCGGATCCTCTGACCCTTGAATAAGGAAAGGCTTGGCTGAAGAAGAAGTCGAAGCTATGGCTTGGAGGCTCAACTCAGGCACCTCAAGAAGAGGCACACCTTCGGGAGGATGTGCACCAACAAATTGAGAAGTACCGACAACCTTGGTAGCATCAGGAGTACAAAGCCCTGCAAGAAATAAAACAAGAAAAGTTAAAGTAGAAACAAAAAGCAAGAATCTTGATCAGAGACGAAAAAGCCTCACCGTCGTGAGAAGAATCAGAAGCTTCAAAAGAAGACCTAAAAGATTCAAAAGAAAAGAATATCAGGCAAAGATAGGATAAAAGATACAAATATCACATAGCAAAGATAACTTACTTGGCAGACTTGCTAAAGGTAGCAGCAACAGAAGCAAAGGAAAGGTCAGGGATATTAAAAGAGAAATCTTCACCAAACAATGAAGAAGAAGGGATTGGAATAGCCGAGGGAATAGAAGCAGCTTCAACAGAAGACTGGCCGGCAGATGATCTACGACTGAACAAAAAACCAGCAAGAAGAACAAGATCTCTGGACAAAAATAACAAAGACATCAAGAAAAACAACTCACGGAGGATGGGTAAGAGGAGGGTCATCATCCGAATACTCCTCATTCAGAAGGACGGACTGGCCGTCTGAAAAAGAACAAAGCAGAAGAATAAAAATGAGTGTCATACAAAACAACTCGGATAACAAATACAAAACGCCCACCTACAATAATGTTACCTGTGGGGGTACGTGGCCGAGAAGAGCGACGACGAGTAGTAGGAGGGAGCTGGACAGGCTGAGCAGAAGATTTAGCTTTCCTTTTCCTAGAAACCATTAAGACTTGAGCAATCTGAGGATCTGGAGTATAAGGCACATACCCATCAGTAATACAAAATCCAGGGATAAACCTGGAGGAAGAAGTCGAAGCCACAGTGACTTGAGCAGTAGGCTCCTCAGGAACAAAGGGATCCGGCCCAAAAGGCAAGTTCAGCCTAAAACAGTGACCATGATCCTGAAACACAAAAGAAGCCATCAACAGACAAGAATTCAGGGAAAAAGAAATTAGAACAAGACGAATAGAGTACTAACCGGAGGAGGTGAATTTCTAGCATGATACTCAGAAATCTGGGGAGACATAGCAGACACACCACTCAAAACCCGTCCCAAACGATCAAATAAGTCATCTTCAGATAACTCAGATTCAGAGATGATCCGGGAAGGATCAGAAGAACCGATATATTCAAAACCAAGATTCTCCCTCTACATGAGAGGTTGAACTCGGCGGCGATAGTAACTGGCAACCAGTCCATTACCAGTCAACCCAGATTGTTTTAAGTAACTGATTCGGATCAACAGAGGCTTAATAGCCGAGTACTCAAAGGAAGATAAAACATCATTCCAACAAGAAAGAGGAGTAGGAAGAGCAGCAAGGTCAAAAGAGAAGTAGTCATCAGGCTTCGAAATATAGAACCACTTTTCCACTCAATCCTTGACAGATTCATAGAGGGTGAAAGCGAAGTAAGTAGCCTTCATACCCTGACGAAACTGAACAGTGCAACAGCCAAAATGGCTGGGCTTGCTCTCGTGAAATCGAACACGAAAGAAATGGCGGAAAAGAAGAAGACAAGGAGGGATGCCAATGAATGCTTCGCACAGATGTGCGAAAGAAGCAAGAAAAAGAACCTCGTTAGGGGTCAGATGATGAAGCTGGATGCCATAAAAATAGAGGAACTTCATCAGGAAGGCCGATGGAGGGAAGCAGAGTCCGGCACGGACAAACGAAACAAAAAGAATATATTGATCAGGAGAAGGACTGGGAATCATATGCTCACCAGGAACAGAGTAACCGGAATACACCTTCCCTTGAAGCAGCCCATGTGCAACAAGCAGATCCAAGTCCGCCTCTGTCACACCCAGTTTTAAAGACAAAACGGGATGTATAAACCTTATGTGTGCCCAGAGATCAGTCACACACATAAGCCGATAAATTATCAAAAATGTACCATTACAGGTGTTTATTACATAGCGAATAAATATCTAATTAAAGTCTATTACATAACAGCGGAAATAAAAGGTAACTCTCGCGAAGCTCCATCGCACAGGGACGTCAATTGGTGGACCCCAAACCTAGTAGTCCTCTGGATACTCCTCATAACTCTGATAATCTGGTACCCATCCGGGATTTTTATACAAATATGAAAAGAATAAACAAGCGTAAGTACTTCTAGTACTCAACAAGCATATATGGGGTTCATGAGGCTCAAAAAGGTTGACATGGTTTACTACGGTAAGCATTTTTAATTTGTAACAAAACTTTAGAAGTGGTGAATCAAAGTTATGCTTAAGCCCCCAAATTAAACTGCATGATTATATAACAGATGATCGAATAACATAATATCATGATAAAGTGATTCATAAAGATAAACAACAATTAAACAAAGTTTCTGTGAGTTTTTCGGGCCGCTCGTGTCCGTGAGCACGGCTGATATATCAGTTTTTAACACTCTGTAGAGGTTGTACACTTTACCCATGAGTGGTGTTACCCATATGCCCGGGTTTATAACTCCTAAAACACTACCGAGGTGAGCGGGCAGGGTACACTATGAAGTCTTTCAGAGGGGCTCGCTGACATACCACAGAAAGTACGGATCCACGGGCAAGGGGTATACGGGGACCCCTCGATGGTACACACGCGCAGCGGTAGCCACTCCGGCCGTCCCCGCAACCGCGCGTCAATGGCAACTTTCGTGAACTGCCGCATGCAAGAGAGTGACCCTAATAGTGAACTAAAGCCAGAGCCATGTAGCTCTCATGGTTGTACTGTATGTCCCAGCTTTTGCTGACAGATAGGGTCCTAAATTCATGTTGCTAAAAAGTCAAGTTTTACTTTATCATTTCATGTAGTCATTAATCAAGATTAAAGATCATGCTTATTTAATGGAGCACTAGCAATAACTACCCATATGCAGAGATAACCCATAGGGTTCCAAGGTTCAAGGTAACAAAGCTAGGTAAGTCGTATGGTGACAAGATTAGACACATGCGTATGATTTGATTTAAAAACATCATGAATAGGACATCAAGGAAGATCCCATATAATACTTGCCTTGCTCAAAAGGTTCCTGCTCCTCCTGCTCAAAGAAAACCTCCCGGTCACCCACGTACTGCTCACCGTCTATACTCGATCACCACATCAACATGCAATCATACCGAGACATAACATGCAAACAAACAAAGGCTATAGATTAGAACAGTACACCAACCATAATAAAACAAGATTAAAAGTTTATAAAACTAATCTACGTCTCACTACGATCACATAGACGTTCGAATCACGAAAAACGGAGCTATAACGAAGAAGATATGAACTAATCAAGTTTCATAAATTAAACTAGATATTAAAAGAGATTAAGTGATTAAATGTTTTTAAAACTTGTCTAACATGAACTATGAACTAACTAACACGTAGATTATGTCGATACAAAAACTAACACTATTCGAATGGGTGAAAAAGGAGTTAAAAATGAACATTTTAGAAGCATTGGAAATTGAGTGGCAATTCTGTAAATAGGGTTTTCTATTTATTTTCAAATTAAAACAAAACAGAAAGGGAATACGCTTTCCAGAACTGAAAACGTAGCGTGCGAATACGCTTTAGGACTGCGGGTTCATACTTAAAATCTCTCGGGGTTCTCTTTGCAAAAGCGTCGGCCGAACCGGTACCGAGTGCTGTCAGCCACCCGTTCGAAGATGGACGGATGGGATTAGATCAGGGGGGGAGCAGTGGCGCGGCCGCCGGAAACAGAGAGGACGGCGGCGCCATGGCCGGAGTTGGGCGGCGCGTCCCAATCCGCCGATTCAGAGCGTGAAACTCCACGCGAAAGGGTCGGGGAGGGAGAGTGGAAGATCGCGAACGCGATGGCGGGGTTGGTTGCTCCGATTTCACCTGAGAGCGAGGCGCCTACGCAGTGGGGCGGCGCTGTACCACCGGCGGACGCGAAGAAAGGCCACACGGGCGAAACCAAGGGAAAGGAGGGGGATGGCGAGCTCCTGGGGGCTCTCTTACCACGACGCGAAGCTCGGGAGAACGACGGACGGTGCGGAGAGGTTCGGTGGCAGAGAGACGACGGCGGCGGCGGCTCTGCTAGGGCTCGGACAAGACGGCGGCTGCCGGTGCTTGGACTGGAGGCGGAATGTCACACCCAATTTTAAGGATAAAATTGAATATGAATAACTCATGTGTGCCCAGAGATCAATCACACACATAAGCCGACAAATCTTTAAATAGTACCATCACTGAGTGCTTATTACATAACGAATAATATTTATGTAACATAACAGCGGAAATAAAGATAACTCTCGCGACGAAGCTCCACTTCACAGGGAAAGCTGACTGGTTGACCACTAGCCTAGTACTCCTCACGGTAGTCTTCGTAGCCATCTGAAGGGGTTGAGAAAGCAAGAGTGAGCACTTAAAGTACTCAGCAAGAGTAACATAGGGTTATGAAGCTCATAAGGTTGACACTGTTTGTACTGCGGTTGCTTTTAACTTGGTCAAGTTTTACCAACACTTAGCTTTAATTATGCATAACCCAATTAATAACCACATGATAAGATTAATAAACAACATTAATAATTAAACAACATGATCATCTACACTGTGAGTTTTCCAGGCCGCTCGTATCCATGAGCACGGCTATCATGATAGATTTACACTCTGCAGAGCTTATACACTTTACCCACAAGTCATGTTACCCATATGCCCGGGATAGCTAGTCCCATCACACTGTCGAGGTGAGTGGGCAGGGAACATTATGAAGTCTTTCAAAAGCTCTTCCTAATATGTAGCGGACCCTACGGACCCAATGCAAAGGGGAATATGGGACACCCCGATGGTACCACCCGCAGCGGTCCCCACACAAGCTATACCCCATAACCAGCTCGGCAAAGGTGCCTTTCACGAACCACAAGCATGCTAATCCAAACTTTATACTCAACTAAAGCCAGAGCCATATAGCACTCGTGGTTGTATTAGAAAATCCCAGCTTTTGCCCTACAGTGGGGTCCTATTCCATGTTGCTACAAAAGCCAATTTTATCTCATTGTTGCATATATCATTAGTCAAGATTCATCTCAAGATCCATTATTGTAAAGCATAGCAAAGCTACCCATATGCATGAAAACCCATGGTGACAAGGTACAGGATAACAAAGCTATGGTATAGATCTAATAGGAATCAAATTCAGACACATGCAATATGACTAGATTCAATTATGGTGAATAGGTAACAAGGATGATCCCATGTTAAACTTGCCTTGATCACCAAGCTCCTGGTGATCCTGATTTGCTCCAAAAAACTCTTGCTCACCGAAGATCTCACCGGCTGAACTCGATCAACATCACCACGCAATCATCCGAACAATCATACACGAAGCAACAAAGATATGATCAGAACATTACACCATAAACAATAAAGAGACTTTGAAAAGATTATAAAACAGATCTAAACTTTATTACGATCACGAAGACGCGAGAATCACGCTAATCGGATCTAAAACGAAGAAGTTACAGATTGAACGGGATTTTGAAAAGGGCAAGATTAAAGCATTGGCGAAGGGGTACAGGGTGTTCTGGTCCGTTAGATCAGAGATGGATGGATCAGATTAGATCCAGGGGTGAGAGAGAGAGGGGATGGGCGGCGCGGTGGCCGGGCTGGGCGGCGCACGGCGGCGGCCATGATCAGCAGAGGTGTAGCTCGCCGGCGTAGCTTGATTCCGAGCTATGGTGCTCGGTTTTCCCATCTGAAAGCACCAGGAGAGAGAGAAGCATGGCGAACTCGCCTAGGACCTTGGCGAGGCTCGGAAAGGGGCGGGGAGTACCGACGGCGGTGAACCGCGGCGGCGGACATACTGCGCACGGCAGCGCGAGGCGTTTAGGGACTCGGGTGCCCTAATCCGATCATGAAAAGGCTCAGGGAGCACGAGAGGAGCACGGCGAACCTACCTGACCACTCAGAGAGGCTCGCGGACGGCTGTAGACGACCGGCGACGAGAGGCAGCGGCGACGGTTACCCTGTACACGGCGGCGAGGTCCACCCATGCACGAAAGAGAGGGAAAAAGGAGGGAGAAGGCGTTCTGCACTTAAGCGAAGGCGAAGCGCGACTCGGCGGCGAGCTTGCAGCGTCAGAGGTGCGGAACGGTGGCGGCTCGCTGGCGGATCGCGGCGGAGCTCTGCGGCGGCGCTGTTGCGTCTGTGAGGCGAGGCAAGGCGAGGCGCAGATGGGGAAAGGCGGCGCAGGGCGTCGGCTATTTATGGGAGTTAGAGGGGAGTCCGGGGCGGATACTTGCGCGCGGACGCGGGACGAACGCGGCGCGACGTCGCGGCAGAGTCCGGTCCGGACCCGAGAGGGAGAAGAGAGGGCTGACAGGCGGGTCCGCCCTGTCAGAGAGAGGAGGGAGGAAAAGAACGCTGACCAGCGGGGCAGTGCTGTCAGTGGGAGAGAGGGACGCGGCCGCGGGGCAGACTGGGCCAAGGGAGCTGGGCCGCGGGGAGGGTGCCAGCCTGCTCGGGAGAAAGGGAAAAGGGGGGGAGAGGCAGGCCGACTGGGCTACTGGGCCAGAAAGAGAGAGATAGAGAAAAGGATTTTTATTTTCCTTTTTATTTTCAACTTGATTTTCTAAATGATTTTCAGAAATAGATTTTGAATATCTTTTCTAGGGTTTTGAAAACCAAGCCACACAATAAAAATGCAGGGGCATGAGATGCATCACACATGTTGAACCGTAACATGATGATTAATTTTAATTTTATTTATTTAGTTCTATGCTTCACACAAATACTTAAATTAAATCAAATTAAACTCAAATTCAAATCTAATTTGCTATTCAAATTTAGGGTGTTACAAATCTACCCCCCTTAAAAGAATCTCGCCCTGAGATTCCCAGATTTTACTTACTTAAAGAGTTGAGGGTAGGTTTTTCTTAGATCTTCCTCTCTTTCCCAAGTGGCCTCTTCTTCCGTATATCGATTCCACTGCACTTTGCACATCTTGATGACCTTACTCCTTGTAATCCTTTCAGTTGTTTCCAAAATCTTAACTGGGTATTCCTCATAGGTCAAATCTTCCTTAACTGTAAGTTCCTCCAATGGTAACTGTTCTTCGAGTACTCACAAACACTTCTTGAGTTGAGATACGTGAAACACATCGTGAACTCCTGACAAACTTTCCGGTAACTCTAACCGATAAGCAACTTCTCCACGTCTCTCAAGAATCTTGAACGGGCCAATATATCTGGGTGCTAACTTCCCTTTCATATTGAACTGTTTCACACTTCTCATAACACTTTCAAGTAAACATAATCACCTACTTCAAAAGACAAATCTCTTCTTCGATTATCAGCGTAACTCTTCTGTCGAGACTGTGCTATCTTCAGATTATCTCTGATTACTCGGACTTGTTCTTCTGCTTCTCTCAGAACATCTGGTCCAAACACTTGGGTTTCTCCCGTTTGATTCCAGAACAACGGAGTTCTACACTTCCGTCCATACAAAGCTTCAAACGGTGCCATCTTAAGACTTTCCTGATAACTGTTATTATATGAGAATTCAGCATAGGGCAAACTCTTGTCCCAACTGGTACCATACTGCAAAGCACAAACTCTCAACATATCTTCTATTACTTGGTTTGTTCTTTCTGTCTGTCCATCTGTCTGAGGGTGATAGGCTGAGCTGAAATTCAAAACTGTCCCAAGGGAATCATGCACTTTCCTCCAAAAATGCGATGTGAACTGGGTTCCTCTATCTGACACGATCTTCTTTGGAACTCCATGCTGGCATACTATTCTTTCCATGTATAACTCAGCTAACTGTGCTCCCGTATAAGTGGTTCGAACTGGCAAGAAGTGAGCTACCTTAGTCAAGCGATCAACTATGACCCAGATTGAGTCATATCCTTTCTGAGTACGCGGTAACCCAACTATGAAATCCATACCAACTTCATCTCACTTCCATTCAGGTATCTTCATCGGTTGCAACAGTCCGGCAGGTCTCTGATGTTCTGCCTTAACCCTCTGACAGGTGTCACATATTGCTACATATTCTGCCACGTCACGTTTCAATCCAACCCACCAATACTTCTCTTTAAGATCTAGGTACATCTTAGTGCTTCCAGGATGGATTGAATAGGTTGACTCATGAGCTTCTCGCAGAATCGTTATTCGAATAGACTTGATGTTAGGGACACAGATCCTCTTTCCATACCATAAAGTATCATTATCTAACCGGAAATCTGGTGACTTTCCTTCCTTCAAGTTCTCAATTATCAACTGCAGATTCTTATCCTGCAACTGACCTTCACGAATCTCCTTTTCTAGTGTAGGCTCCACTACCATCTCCATGGCATTAGCAACAATACTCAAATTGAGGTGCTCAAGTTCAGCACACAACTCTTCAGGCATAGGTATTGTCTGAATCTCATTAGCATAACTCTTCCTGCTAAGAGCATCGGCCACAACATTGGCTTTACCAGGATGATAGTGAACATCAAGATCATAATCCTTGATCAGCTCCAACCAACGACGTTGCCTCAAATTCAGATCTGATTGGGTAAAGATATACTTCAAGCTCTTATGGTCGGTGTAGATGTCACACTTATGACCAATAAGATAGTGTCTCCATATCTTCAATGCATGAACCACAGCTGCTAACTCCAAGTCATGAGTCGGATAATTTAACTCATGCTTCCTCAGTTGTCACGAAGCATACGCAACAACTCTTCCTTCTTGCATAAGCACACAACCCAAACCAAGACGAGAGGCATCACAATAAATGGAGAACTTTTGACTCAAGTCTGGCAAGGTCAACATAGGAGTTGTAGTCAATCTCTTTTTCAATTCTTCGAAATTAGCCTGACACTTCTCTGACCAGACAAACTTGGCATCTTTCTCAAGTAACGCGGTCATAGGTTTAGCTAGCTTAGAGAATCCTTCGATGAATCTTCTATAGTATCCAGCTAAACCGAGAAAACTGTGAATCTCACTCACATTGGTTGGGGGTTTCCAATTCAGTACATCTTCCACCTTACTAGGATCAACTGATATACCTCCATTAGACACAACATGACCAAGGAAAGAAACTTCTTTCAGCCAAAATTCACACTTACTTCTTTTAGCATACAACTGGTGCTCTCGAAGCTTCTGTAGTACCAATCTCAAGTGTTCAACATGTTCATCATCATTCTTGGAGTAGATCAGAATATCATCAATAAATACCACCACAAACTTATCCAGACATTCCATAAAGACCTTGTTCATCAGATACATGAAGTATGCAGGTGCATTGGTAAGACCGAAAGACATCACCGTGTATTCATACAACCCATACCTCGTAGTGAATGCTGTCTTGGGAACATCTGAAGCACGGATCTTCAACTGATGATAACCAGACCGGAGATCAATCTTGGAGAACACACAAGCACCTTTCAACTGATCAAACAAATCATCGATTCTAGGCAAAGGATACTTGTTCTTGATAGTAACCTCATTAAGTGAGCGATAATCAACACACATCCGCTGACTACCATCTTTCTTGTCAACAAAGATAACCGGTGCACCCCAAGGTGAAGAACTGGGACGAATAAAACCTTTATCCGACAACTCTTTAATTTGTTTCTTAAGTTCTTCTAATTCTTTTATTCCCATCCTATATGGTCTTTTAGCTATAGGTGCAGTTCCAGTTATTAACTCAATTATAAACTCAATGTCACGATTAGGAGGCATACCTGGCAAATCTTCCGGGAATACATCTGGAAATTCATCCACAACCCTATCTGCTGGGTTGTCATTCTCCTCAAGCTGATTGACGGCGGCTGTCGGTGGAGGTTGCATAACCACTTCAACACTGATCCTGTTTCCTGTAGGTGTAGACAGTTCAACTATCTTCTTATCACACTTGATCACTGCATCTTGCTTTCTCATCCAGTCCAAACCCAATATAACATCAATTCCAGCGGTCCTCAAAACTGTAAGCTGAGCTTTGAAGTCTACCCCCCTTAGGGTAACAGTAACCGATGGACAATAACAATCGGTTCTCATAACCCCACCCGGTGAATTTACGATTATAGGATTTTGCATTGCTACTAATGATGTTCCATGCATTCTAACAAAAGCTTGCGATATGAAAGAATGCGATGCTCCGGAATCGAAAAGAACAGTAGCAGGGATGGAGTTGACAAGGAACGTACCCATCATCACTTCTGGTGCCTCTTGAGCTGCTTCTGCAGAGACATGGTTCACGCTCCTATTATGAGGGGGTGGCTGGTACCTTCCTCTCTGGTTGTTGTTGTTCTGACTTGGAGGATTTGGCGTGTTTTGCTTCTTAGGGCAGTTGTAGGAAAGATGTCCGGGTTCACCACAAGCAAAACACTTGATGGGGGTGTTGGGAATATTTGTCTTTACTGGGGTACTGCTGGATGAGCCTTGACGAGGTCCTGAGTAACCACCCTGTTGCTGGAATGGCGGACGTTGCTGGTTCGGGTTACGGTTCCCAAAGTTGGATGCGCCTTGGTACCTCTGCTGGTAACCATGTTGAGGATAGTTTGGACACTGGCAAGTGTTGCTTCCAGAAGCTTGTCCCCTAAGCTTCCTCTTCTTGTCCATCTCCCTGCGTTCATTGTCCAGGACGATGGCACGGTTCACCAAAGATTGGAAATTTGGGTATGTATTACCCTTCAGCTGCAACCGGAGTTCATAGTAGATTCCCTTCAAGAAGAGACGTTGCTTATCAGCGTCATCCCTTACTTCATTGGCAGCATAGCGAGCTAGCTGCGAGAACTTGTCATGGTACTCGCTGACTAACATCTGTCCCAACCGAAGATTCCTGAATTCTTCTTGCTTCAGCTCTATGATTCCCTCTAGAATGTGACACGCCTTGAAGTCCCGAGAAAACTCTTCCCATGTGATAGTGGGGGCATTGCCGGGGCGAGCATCTTGATACGTTTCCCACCAAGTCTGAGCTGCACCTTGAAGTTGACCAGAAGCATACAAAACCTTCTCCTGGTCATTACACTGTGCGATGTTGAGTTGCTTCTCCACCACACGCAACCAATCATCCGCCTCCAACGGATCACTGGCATGAGAGAAGACAGGAGGGTGCCCTTGCAGAAATTCCCTCCGTTTGTTGACAGGTGGAGCTCCAGCAGGTTGATGGGGCTGATTCTGCATGAACTGCATCATGGCTTGCATTGTCTGCATCATCTGAGCTTGCATCTGTTCCGGGGTCATTGTAGGTGGTGGAGGTAGAGGATGCTGGTTATTGTTGTTGTTGTTGTCACTGGTGTTGGATCCGGAGTTAGTCCTGGTGCGAGGCATCTGTCACACAGAACATAAGAACAAATTTAAAACCGGACACGGGACGAGTCTGCAACTTTTCTGGATTTCAGCACAACAGCAGTCTAGAAAAACAGTCATATCTGAAGTTCCCGAACTCAAAAGAGGCAAATCTTACATGGTTGGAAAGATAAAGAAATTATTTACATCTTTCGTAATTCTGACTTTTTCTGATTCTGAAATTAACTTAGTCATAAAGTGCAATTAAATAGATCTGTCCAGATTACCACACTGCGCAGAAACATCAACTTGCAAGAATTGTTTCTCTTAACTGCGAACAGATATGAAGGTGCTTCTTGCAGCCACGGAAAGATAAGGAAGTCTACTGTTTTGAGTTAACTTTTCGTGATTTTAGGACATTCAAAATTAATTAAGAAAAATTAACAAGACAGGGATGTCTGAAAAGACAGATTTACAAAAACAGCAACTTTATTTATTAAGATCTTTCAGATAACCCAACCTAAGCTATGAGTGTTGTGGACAGGCCCACAACCTCAACAATCATTACAAAGAACCAACTCACACATTAGCAAAAGCACAAGCAACTAAACACTTAGAAGAACACTAGCACACACGACTCACGATCTAGCGTATAAACTATAAAGGGGTTCCTAGCCTAACTCTTCTTGATCCTCTTGAAGTTCTTTGGCAACCCAAAATCTTCACGAAGCTCATCCTATTGTTGATAACTGTGCTTGAGCTCCTTGCGCAGCTCCATTGTTTCTACTAGGAGATGTCCACACATACTCATCATCTCTTGGACGAAGTCGACGAGCTCATTGAGGACGGGACCACCTTCACCGTTAGGTTCGGCGGTGATCCAACCTTGCTCCGCATCGAAGCGAGGGATGAAGCGACGTCGGGTGTTGGCAATCCTTTCTCTGAACTTGTTGTGGATGGCCATATACGCCGAGAACGCGGCGTCCTTCATACTTGCTCCTATGGTTGGGTGTGCAACACAACTATGGAAGGTATAGTCCACTCGTTCGGCTGCTTGCACACCAGCACTCCCACAGATGTAGATCTTCGCCTTCAAATAGGTGTTGGCGAGGGGGTGCTTGTATTCCTTGCAGGTGTACATTGTTGCAACTTCAAGTCCTGGGTGGCATTCTCCCACAAGATTCACCAACTGGGAGTGAGCGTAGCTGCTGTTCGCTCCTCCTCGGATATACTTAGTGCGAATCCACCCTGGCTCTTCTGGCAGGTCTTCATAGGCAACATCGGAAGTAGGGGAATTAACATCCGCACTTGGGGCATGGGGGCTCTCTTCCCCATGGTACTCTTCGCTACTGGATATTTCCTGGATTTCCTCCTCTGGTTCTTCCTGAGATTCCACCATTGTAACTTGTGGTTCAGGAGGGGCAAACTGCTGCGGAGGAACACGTTCACTGGAACTGAGACGAGCTGATCGGCGAAGGGCAGGCATCTTTATCCATGACAAAGATAGGGATAGATTAGAACAACATTTTCACAATAGAATAAATCAAGTGTAGCATAAATAGTTTGAGCAAATATATACGCAAGGATGTATGCATGAAAAGAGAAGGTAAGGACAAGGTAAGAAGACCATTCTAACTAGGCTTGCGTCCTACAGTCAACACTTGCTCTAATACCAATTTGTCACACCCAATTTTAAGGATAAAATTGAATATGAATAACTCATGTGTGCCCAGAGATCAATCACACACATAAGCCGACAAATCTTTAAATAATACCATCACTGAGTGCTTATTACATAACGAATAATATTTAGATAACATAACAGCGGAAATAAAGATAACCCTCGTGATGAAGCTCCACTTCACAGGGAACACCGACTGCTTGACCACTAGCCTAGTACTCCTCACGGTAGTCTTCATAGCCATCTAAAGGGGTTGAGAAAGCAAGAGTGGGCACTTAAAGTACTCAGCAAGAGTAACATAGGGTTATGAAGCTCATAAGGTTGACACTGTCTGTACTGCGGTTGCTTTTAACTTGGTCAAGTTTTACCAACACTTAGCTTTAATTATGCATAACCTAATTAATAACCACATGATAAGATTAATAAACAACATTAATAATTAAACAACATGATCATCTACACTGTGAGTTTTCCAGGCCGCTCGTATCCGTGAGCACGGCTATCATGATAGATTTACACTCTGCAGAGCTTATACACTTTACCCACAAGTCATGTTACCCATATGCCCGGGATAGCTAGTCCCATCACACTGTCGAGGTGAGTGGGCAGGGAACATTATGAAGTCTTTCAAAAGCTCTTCCTAACATGTAGCGGACCCTACGGACCCAATGCAAAGGGGAATATGGGACACCCCGATGGTACCACCTGCAGCGGTCCCCACACAAGCTATACCCCATAACCAGCTCGGCAAAGGTGCCTTTCACGAACCACAAGCATGCTAATCCAAACTTTATACTCAACTAAAGCCAGAGCCATATAGCACTCGTGGTTGTATTAGAAAATCCCAGCTTTTGCCCTACAGTGGGGTCCTATTCCATGTTGCTACAAAAGCCAATTTTATCTCATTGTTGCATATATCATTAGTCAAGATTCATCTCAAGATCCATTATTGTAAAGCATAGCAAAGCTACCCATATGCATGAAAACCCATGGTGACAAGGTACAGGATAACAAAGCTATGGTATAGATCTAATAGGAATCAAATCCAGACACATGCAATATGACTAGATTGAATTATGGTGAATAGGTAACAAGGATGATCCCATGTTAAACTTGCCTTGATCACAAAGCTCCTGGTGATCCTGATTTGCTGCAAAGAACTCTTGCTCACCGAAGATCTCACCGGCTGAACTCGATCAACATCACCACGCAATCATCCGAACAATCATACACGAAGCAACAAAGATATGATCAGAACATTACACCATAAACAATAAAGAGACTTTGAAAAGATTATAAAATATATCTAAACTTTATTACGATCACGAAGACGCGAGAATCACGCTAATCGGATCTAAAACGAAAAAGTTACAGATTGAACGGGATTTTGAAAAGGGCAAGATTAAAGCATTAGCAAGGTAATTTTATTTGATTTTCAAAAGTAATTAACATAGGTGAAAACTATACTACTGGATAGAGCATAAAATTACGGATCTAACGCAACTTGAACGGATCAATTTGGATTTAAAACGAGCAAATTATAAGCTTTAGAAAATCAGTGGCAAAACTGAAATTAGGGTTTTTATTTTATTTTCGAATAAAACAGATCTGATAAAGGGAATACGTTTTCCCAACGGGAAAGCGTATAGATCAAGGGCGCCTTAGGACTGCGGGTTCAGAGGGGAAAAACAGAGGGGCTCTTTAGCAAAACGGCAGAGCGAAGGGGTACAGGGTGTTCTGGTCCGTTAGATCAGAGATGGATGGATTAGATTAGATCCAGGGGTGAGAGAGAGAGGGGATGGGCGGTGCGGTGGCCGGGCTGGGCGGCGCACGGCGGCGGCCATGATCGGCAGAGGCGAAGCTCGCCGGCGTAGCTCGATCCCGAGCTATGGTGCTCGGTTTTCCCATCTGAAAGCACCGGGAGAGAGAGAGAGAGAAGCATGGCGAACTCTCCTAGGACCTTGGCGAGGCTCGGAGAGGGGCGGGGAGTACCGACGGCGGTGAACCGCGGCGGCGGACATACTGCGCACGGCGGCGCGAGGCGGTTAGGGACTCGGGTGCCCTAATCCGATCGGGAAAAGGCTCAGGGAGCACAAGAGGAGCACGGCGAACCTACCTGACCACTCAGAGAGGCTCGCGGACAGCTGTAGACGACCGGCGACGAGAGGCAGCGGCGACGGTTACCCTGTACACGATGGTGAGGTCCACCCGTGCACGAAAGAGAGGGGAAAAGGAGGGAGAAGGTGTTCTGCACTTACATGAAGGCAAAGCGCGACTCGGCGGCGAGCTTGCAGCGTCCAGAGGTGCGGAACGGCGGCGGCTCGCTGGCGGATCGCGGCGGAGCTCTGCGGCGGCGCTGTTGCGTCTGTGAGGCGAGGCAAGGCGAGGCGCAGATGGGGAAAGGCGGCGCAGGGCGTCGGCTATTTATGGGAGGCAGAGGGGAGTCCGGGGCGGATACTTGCGCGCGGACGCGGGACGAACGCGGCGTGACGTCGCGGCAGAGTCCGGTCCGGACCCGAGAGGGAGAAGAGAGGGCTGACAGGCGGGTCTGCCCTGTCAGAGAGAGGAGGGAGGAAAAGAACGCTGACCAGCGGGGCAGTGCTGTCAGTGGGAGAGAGGGACGCGGCCGCGGGGCAGACTGGGCCGAGGGAGCTGGGCCGCGGGGAGGGTGCCGGCCTGCTCGGGAGAAAGGGAAAAGGGGGGGAGAGGCAGGCCGACTGGGCCACCAGGCCAGAAAGAGAGAGATAGAGAAAAGGATTTCTATTTTTCTTTTATTTTCAACTTGATTTTCTAAATAATTTTCAGAAATAGATTTTGAATATCTTTTCTAGGGTTTTGAAAACCAAGCCACACAATAAAAATGCAGGGGCATGAGATGCATCACACATGTTGAACCCTAACATGATGATTAATTTTAATTTTATTTATTTAGTTCTATGCTTCACACAAATACTTAAATTAAATCAAATTAAACTCAAATTCAAATCTAATTTGCTATTCAAATTTTAGGGTGTTATACGGAAAGGGTGCGGGGCTCGGTATATATATATAGCCCGAGGGCGCGGCCGTGATGGAAGGGGAGCAATTGGAGCTCGATTCGCCCTCGGCCAGTTGGAAAGTGCCGACACGCGGGGAAGGAAAGGAGAGGGGAGGAAGAAGGAAAGCGAGGGGGTGAGGCTTACGCGCGGGGTCCGCCTGCCAGGTGCGGGGCCGGGACGTCAGACGGCGCGCTGGCGCTGGGCTGCCGAGGAAGTTGGGCCGGCGCTCGGGATCCTGGCCCAAAACCGAGAGAGGGGGGGAAGACTGGGCCGAGGGAAAAGAAAGAAAGGGCCTTCGGGCCATATTGGAGAAAGAGAGGGAGAGGGTAAAAGAATTTGTTTTTCCTTTATTTCTAGAATTTCAAAAATATTTTCAAATACACTTTTGAATTTCTAGTTTGGAAATTTGACAAAACCGGACAAACAAAAATACTATGCAGCAGCATGTATGCAACAACAATGTTTCTAACATTATGATATCGTTTATTTTATGAAAACTTAATTAGTTTTCCTATGTTTAAATGGTCACAAAAATGCATTTACCCAATTTTTAAGCTACTTTAAAGAATGCCAATTTTTAGGGTGTTACAGCCTCCTGAGTAGACGGCTTAGGAGATTGCTTCATCTGGCATGACATCTCGATGAACTCAGGATTATCTATACGCTCCAAAACAGTATCTTCGTCCACGAATTCAGCCTTGCCCTTGCCCTTGCTCTTCATCTTGTTCTTCTTCACCATTCGAGGCGACGCAAAGACGATCAGAGCAGCGGCGGCAGTTAGGGTTCGCAAGAGAAAGAGAAAACATCTTTTACCGCGAGGTAAAAGAGAGGGGATAACAGAGGGGCAGACTTATAAGGAAATTTACCTGTGGCGGAAAATACAGAAAGTGAAAAGTTACACCAATCACAGAACACAATATAAACCAGTTAGACCACATTTTTTTTGAAGAATACAGACAACTCGCGGAACAAAAGAACTCAGCAGTACAAACAAGACATATACAAGAACTCGGAAAATATAGACAACAAGTCCTTGATGTTTCATCATAGATATTTTTGAAAGTATAGACCAGATACAAAGGTTACATTGCCGAAAGGAACTAGTACAAGTCAGTAATAAGGAACACAGTCAAATTCAAGGCTAATCAAGATACAAACAAAGCCAAATAACTCAGATGTGCTAGACGCCCAACAAGACAAGGCACCCCTATTTGCCAAAGGTAGTAGAAGCAGAGCCCAGAAGACATTCAAGATTCACAGTTCCGCCAGTCCTCGACAGAGAGAAGGCGGATCAACAACAGCATGCGCCAAAATGACATCGCACAGGACCGGCCAAGGAATACTTCTTCAACCAAGGCCGCGAAATCAGCTAGAGGCATGGAACTAGAACACTAGAAGATCAAGCAGCGCAACATGCGATAGCATCATCACAAGAACTAGACCATTTGCCTCAAATCCGCCCACAGCATGGTACTACCTTGAAACTAGTAACCTACTAGTTTCTATCACAAGAACTACACCATTCATCATATTACAACCAAGAAAGGGAAAGAAACCCGGGGCTCGTCAAGCTCGTCAACTACAATATCCATGATACAACAAAGGTCTGTGCGAGAGAAGGAAGAGGACATGGGACAAGACAACCATACTACAATTATTTATAGAAGAATAACATGTGCACATACAACAAGTCCATGAAGAAAAGATTACAACAGCAACAATACATAAAGAAAGAAGTAAAAGCAAAAGATTCTACAAGGACCACACAGATGAAGGAAAAACGGCTACAATAAAGACAGTACTTCAAAGTACCATACAGAATATCCATAAGAATATTCCAAGAACAACCATACAACCATCCACGGCTCTGCAGACTATGAAAAACAACTCGGCCGATAACTTTACAACAACCAGATAAGATCAAGCTAAGCTACATCTACAACAAAAGACCACAAGTGACAAGATATAAAGGCCTTAGCCAGGGATTATCAGGTCTATCACCAAAGAAGGCCTAACACTCGAGCGGAAACCTTACAAGTCAAAACAACCCGGAATCCTCATAAAGAATGAAGAAGTGTCGGATCATAGGCAGAAAACCACTCCCAACAAATGAGATTGGACAGCTCCAATTCTAGCCTTCCCAGTAGGAGTTTGGTGCAAGCATCCACAACCAGGATCAACTTGGGAGCGGCAACGGTTATAGCCCGGAGTTCAATAGTTAGACAGAGAAGGCATGGAAGCCACCCCACAAGACTTCTTCTGCCTACCACGACAAACTTCCCAGGAAAATCTAACTGAAGAGTTAGTCTACCTCTAACTCCATTCACAAGAATTCTTCTACCCGCTCAACTACCAGAAGTAGGGCATAAGCCCGGGGGCTGCTCAGTTTCACTCAGCAGCATATTCATCAGACGAAAGAGGAGCACCCTAAGGGTCAAGGCATCACTGCAAGCACAACAGAATTTATAGCAAGGAAGGACCACCAAAAGATAGAAATCACGAGAAAGGAAGAGAAAGAAAAAGACAAAAATCTGACCAAAGCGAACAGTGAAAGCAAGATTCTACACACTCGTGAAGACACAGTAGCCACCCGTGAATAAGAAGAAGACAAGAGCACGATATTTCAGATCCTTCCACCAAGCTCTTTTACGATAAAAGAACTCGGGGAAAGGCTCAGGGGCTAGAAATACCTAACTTACAAGACCTTTTTCTTAGATCCTCCGAATACTTGTACCAAGTATCCAGAGGCTCGGGGGATACACTCAATGAGTGCACCAGAGGTGCACAAAAAACTACAAGACGAAGAACACAGAATACTAAGACATTTCTCAGATCCTCCGAATACTTGTACCAAGTATCCAGAGGCTTGGGGGCTACACTCAATGAGTGCACCAGAGGTGCACAAAAAATTACAAGGCGAAGAACATAGAAGATCATTTCACGATTTTGCTCCAAAAAAAACTCGGCTCGCTTTTAAAGCAACCCGGTATATTGAAGAAAAATCATGAGATGCTCGGGGGCTTGTGGATGGGATATCCTATAGGGTACCTAGAGACCGTCTTACCTAAGCTTTGGGCCTCCTTTTCTCGGCCCACAAAGGAAGACGAATAGAAGAAACCGAATTCTACTCGGTAAGGACAGAAAGACCGAAGCGCGGCTTAGGACTCTAAGTTTGTAACCGAGTAAGATTAGAGTAACCTCGACCAGTTCCTGGACTATAAAGGGTTGGTGAGGACATCACCCAAAAACAGTTCCCTACATACTGCACAACACCCGATACGTAGAGCGACACACAACACCTTGTATTACGATCAAGAGCAATAACAGACAACTCAACTGGACGTAGGGTTATTACTCGACCTTGTCGAGGGCCTGAACCAGTATAAACCGTGTGTCCCCGCGTGTCCAACCACCAAGGTTTCACTATTCGCCGAGGCACGAACTACTGTCTCGGGTAACCCCATGGCAGACTATCGGTGGTAGTGGGAGAGATATATTTATAGAATTCAATTCAATACTGGTCATTTGAGCTGACTTAGCCAAACACGGCCTAGCTTTGTTACAAATTGATATATCAAGTGGCCTAGAGGGGTGTTGAATAGCCCTTTTGGTAAAAAAAATTAAAAAAAAACTTTGCACAAACTATCAAACTACAGAGCCTCTGGTCCATAGAGCCACCAAGTAAAAGGGTAGAGTCTCAGGATCAAAGAGCTAAATCGATCTACTAAGGAATTAAATGACTAAAATCAGATAGAATGTAATACCAGCTATTGACATTTCTAAACGTCATCACCAAGAACCATAGTCCCCAACAATGGTACCAGAAATTCTTATGGTATTAATATGACTTAGAAATATATGAAATTCTACGAGCACACAGATATACCATTGTAGCACTTTACCAAGAGTATTCTAGGTATCGTTATTTATAATTTTACCATAGGAAAGGACTATCAAAAAATATTGATTACTTTCTTATGATGGATCAATAAACCAAACACTAGGGAGCAAGCCACTTATTACCAGGCAAATCAAGGCCCTGTTAGGTGGATAAAAAGTCCAAAATGCAAATCAAGCCTTCCCCAAATGGGCTAAAACTTTGTAGGTGTACCTCCCGTACTCTAGAGGCCCCACCAGAGCAAAAAACGGGCTGAGAGGAGCTACATAGGGTGTGGTTGCACCTTGGGTATGCACATACCCCTACTAATGTGTGCTAGCCCCATCTTTGCCATGGTGGTTTATGTCGCCTTTGTAATGGCGGTTCTGATGGTTTCACCTAGGGTAAACGCATCTAGATGGCAATTTTGAGGTTGGTTTGCTATTTCCGTGTGGCCATCAAGCATATTCCATGGAATCTACCTCCCTTCGCCACCTATAAAAGGAGGACTCCCTCTCCTTATTTGACAACAACACACAAGAGAAGACCACCAAAAAGTTCAAGAGCAACACCACTCCATGGGCTTAGGCCCTAGCTAGCTAGAAAAGTAGTAGGAAGAAGTCCAAGGGAGAGTTCAAGGAAGAAGTGTTGGACTTATCGGTAGCCTTCCCTCGCTTGTACCTCAATGAACATTGGCTTTGTACCTCAACAAGTATTTAGTAAGTGTTTGTGATTCTTATGGTTCTAAGTCTTTTGATTAGTTAAGCTTTACCTTTATTTGATTGCGGGTTCATTGTCTATTCTCATAATGAATGCTCTAGTAGAGAGCCCTAATAAAGATGGATAACCCTGATCAACGCTAGAGTAGTAGTCGATAGCATAGATGTGGTGTCTAGGCTAGAGTCTACCTTCCTTTGCCTCGTTATCACAGTTGAGGGGTAGGTGGCATGTGGTTACAGCCATATCCATCCCTCGCACTCCTATATGTCTGGGTATGGTGTTGAGCTACAAGCCGGTATCGCCTGGCAGACTAGTGCGCTCTAGTGCCAGAAGTAAACAAGTAATAGTAGAGTTCATCTATCCTTAGACCCTAAAGGCATAGGAATCCTTCTCTACCCTCATTAGCAATCCTTGTGTTGTTCTTGGATGAATTAGCTACAACCAATACCGCTATTCCTAGTGGAAAATATGATACCCTGAAAGTGCTAATGAGGGTGAAGTGCTACAGTGGTACTTCCGTACACTTGCGGATTATTTTGGTATGCATTAAGAAATACCAACAAATGCCCCTAGCCCCGAAGGTGTTCCATCTATCTTCTACAAATGGTTCTAGGACTGATGGGAGGTCAAGTGAAGAAATAGGTCTTAGCTATGTTGAATGGTGAACCTTTCCCATACGAAAGGAATGACATTGTTATAGTTCTTATACCAAAAAGTAAAGAAGCCAGTAATGTGAATGATCTTTAGCCCATCAACCTTTCCAATGTCTTGTACAAATTGGTTTCAAAGGTGTTGGCCTATCGACTAAAGAATACCTTACCAGACATAATTTCTTCTTCACATAGTGCTTTTGTCCAGGGTGCTTAATCACTAATAATGTGCCCCTTTCCTGTGAGATGACACACTATCTGAGGAACAAAAGGAAAGGAAAAGTGAACTTGGCTCCAATTAAACTTGATATGATCAAAGCTTATGATATATAAGTGGATTTTTCTTGATAGGATAATGAGGAAAATGGGGTTTGTTGGCCAATGGGTTGACTTAATCATGAAGTGTGTTTCTACTATTACATACATAATTAATGTGAATGGAGAATATTCAGATCAAATTAAACCACAAAGAGGTCTATGCAAGGTGATCCCATTTCTCCTTATCAATTTATCCTCTGTGTTGAAGGCTTATCAGCTCTGCTGAGGAAAATAGAAATGAATGGTGAGATTGAAGGGATTTGAGTTTGCCCAAGAGTAGTGCGCATCAGCCACTTGTTTTTTCGCCAATGGTACTCTTGTGTCACTTAAAGCATCTACTTCTAGAGCACTCATCCTGCAACATATTTTGAATTTATATGAGCAAGCCTCTGGCCAAGTAATTAAGAAAGATAAGACCTCCATTATGCTCAGTCCTAAAACAACACAGTAAATCTAGCAGCAAATGCTTTCAGAATTGGGCATTACTTGGGAGACTAATAATGAGAAATACTTGGGCCTACTGGTGTATATTGGTATCAAAGAATAAATATTTGAGTACATTAAGCAAAAAGTGTGGGCTAGATATAGGGATGTCAAGAGAAATTACTATTAAAGGTTGGCAAGGAAATAATTATAAAGGCAGTAGCTCAAGCTATTCCTACATATGCATGTTATGGTTTGATCTCACAAAGGGATTGTGTGAGGAAACCTTATCAATTATCGGCCGCTATTGGTGGAACCAACAAAAAAATACACTGGGTGAACTAGGAAAAATCGACCAAAACAAATGTCATGTTGGGTTGGGTCTTTGGGACCTGCATATTTTTTATATGGCCATGCTAGACAGGAAGGCCTGGAGGATACTTTATATCCCAATACCTTGTGCACACAAGTTCTTGAGGCCAAATATTTCCCAGGAAAGACCATCCTGCAAGCGTAGGGATGTCAACAGGTTAGATTCGGATCAGGTGGAGTCTCCATGCACCCAAACCTGAAACCTGAACTTGAACTCGAAACCACACCGAAAATCAATTCGGTTGATAATCCATCCCCATAACCAAAGTCGTGGATACCCAAAACCTGCTTTGTATGGCAACATAATAAGAGCAATAAGGACTTTCTATAAACATATGCAAGGTATATATAGACATATTGAGAACTTACAATAATTTAATGGTCTAAATAAACAAGTTATTGTTAGTATATTATAAAACATAAGTTTTAATTCCAAATTATATATTTCGGATATCCATTGGTTACCCACGGGTGGAAAACTAAACCTGAAACCAAACCCAATAGGTTTTGGGCCCTGAACCTAAAAACCACAGGTGAGAAACCATCCCTAAACCTAAACCCACTAGATCCAAAACCCATGATTATCTAACCCAAAACCGCCCCGTTGTCATCCCTATGCAAGCGACAAGCCATCATCTAGAAGGGGAGTGTTTTACACATGGAGCATTATTTTAAAGGGCCTTAGTTTATTAAAAGAAGGAATTATATGGAGTATTAGGGATGGCAAGATAATCAATAATTGGATGGACCCTTAGATCCTGAGGAATAATATGAGGCAACTTATCATTCCCCAAAGAGGTTCACTCCTTCAAAAGGTTGCTGACTTCATCAATCCAATGATTGGTTTGTGGGATGAATAGCTAGTAATGGATATTGTTTTAGAAGAGGATGCAAATATTATCCTAGTGACGCCATTATACGAAGGCATGGATGACTGGCCAGCATGGCACCCTGATCCCAAGGGTTTTTCCTCTGTCAAGTATACCTATGCCCTAGGAACTAGAGTTTGGGATGATGAAGATTGTGTGGATGCATCTACTTCCAATTTTATGCCTACCAATTTTGAATGGAAGAAAATATGGACAATGAATGTTGCAAATAAGGTAAAATTATTTTTTTGGCAATTGCACACGATTCCTTCTTGCAAGGCGAGGAATCAAGTGATGCTATGGTTGTGTTTGGTTCAGAGATAAAAAGGGATAGGATGGACCCATTCTTTTTTTTTCTAGGATGCGATGAACTCATTTGGTTGAGAGAACGAGGATGCCTCTATTATGTGTTTGGTTGGAAGGATGAGAAGGGATGGTAGGGATGCAAATGTTTTATCCATTTAGCAATGTGATGTGGGACCTAGCTGCCAACCTCTTTCCCATTATTCTTCTCTAGCCTATGCCCATCTAGTGGGTCTCAACTGCGCAACCCACCGTGTTTCCACACCACACCGCCCACCCAGCCACACTGCGATGTGCCGCCTAGTCGGAGCTCACCCGCCCATGCTAGATCTTTGCGGGGTAGGATGGAATGCAAGGCCATGAGCTTGGCCATAACGCCAGAGAAAAAGAAGGAGAAGCGTTAGGGATGCACTGCTCGGTCATCGGTGCGGGAGCTCACCCACTCGCTTTAGATCTCGGCATGAGAAGATAGAGCATACGACCATGAGCTCGCCCACCAATGCCGGAGAGGACAAAGGAGAAGCGTCGGAGACGGAGGAATGATGGAAGTCATGATGTTGTAGGAATAATGGAATAATGAAAGTTCCCTTGCTATGTGACAATGAAAGTGCAGTCAAGCTTACAAGCAATCCCATCCAACACTCTAGAACCAAGCACATAGATGTAAGACACCATTTCATAAGAGATCATCAACAAAAGGGTGACATTTTCATTGACAATGTGGGCACCGATGATCAATTAGCCGACATTTTCACCAAGTCACTTGATGAAAAGAGGTTTTGCAAGTTGAGGAATGAGTTGAATATCTTGGATTTCTCCAACATGAGTTGATGCACCCCACTTATGACATGCCTCTACTCCAAAATAGCAAGGTACAATTGATTGACATATGCATTCATCCTTTGCTAGACTTCTGTAGAGCATATAGGCATCTTCTCTCTTTACATTAGGCTCATTCATGAAAATTAAATGATTTTCTATGGACATATGGTACCACTATAGCTTCTATGAGTTCTTTGATCTAGTGGTGGCATATGACATGTTGATAAGCTTGCAACCTCACATGTTTAGTCTAGAATGCTTATTCTTGTGCTTAACCAACATGGTCAAGATAACCATTGCAAGATGTGTGAAGAAGCTTGTCCATGGTTTAAACCGTGTTAAGTATATAGGACAAGTGATCTAGGTTGAACTATAAAAGATTATTAACCCCACTCTCTTTCTAAATTGACTTGATAAATAAATCTTCCTAAGTATCCTCGAGTGGTACATGTTACTACAAGTGGTTTCCTTTGTGGTAATGTGTGACAAAGGGGGAGAAAATAAAATGTGATAAAATGATAATGCCTTGGTAAAAGGGGAAAATAGAAATAGGGGGAGAAATAGGATTTTGAAAATTGAAAAATTAAAAATTGAGCACACAAGTAAGGGGAACAAGCCTATGAACAAGTTGTTGCATTTGGATGTGCACTTACACATATGTTTTCTTGCATTGTACTTCAATTCAATATGACTTGCTTGTGTGGTACATGTCTAGTATAATCTTGATTGATGAATTGATCACTAGCATGTATAGAAGTTAGCTAGATCCTTAGAATATCTTGTGTATATCCAATTGGTATCGAACTAACCATGTTGCTAAGGAAGGTATGATTGGCGCACTTCGAATGGTATCACGCTTCAAAGGTCCATTTCTTATACCTTAGCATCATGTCATAGTTTGCAAGTGGTTTACCTTTCCCAAAAAGTCTATCTAGGCATATGTGCAAAGCTTTGACTCATAATCATAAGAAGTGCATATATGTAGGGGGAGTAAAACACTTTCAAACATGTTGTGAATTCAAAATCATTTTTCATATCATTTATATCGGGTTGTCATCAATTACCAAAAAGGGGGAGATTGAGAGATCTCTAGTGTTTTGGATAATTGATGAAACCTAAGGTACTAACATAGCTCTAAGTGTTTGAGTAGGCTTAGTACATATATAGAAGATGATGACAAGTGGTGGAGCAAGCAAAGGTGGTGGAGACCTAGAGCTCACACATGGAAAGGAAGGAGAATGGAAAGACCCTAAGCTACTCAAGGCAAAGGTATATGCTAGGGCCTTTTCTTTTGGTGATCAAGACACCAAGTGGGTGTGATCACATTTAGGATAGACAACCGTACTATTAAAAGGGGAAATTCAAAAGTGATTGCGGTTTGTCAAGTGCCACTAGGTGTTATCGTGCATGTGCATTTAGGACTTAGTGTCATACTCCATGATAATTGACAAGTAAAACATGCCAAGAAGTGTTTCACTAAAAAGGTATCTTAGTGCTTGGCACATTGGAGCAAGACTGGAAAAGATCAGAGACAAAAGAGGATCAAGCAGGGGCGCCACACGCTGCAGATCAGGGCGTCGGACGATGGCGCCGGACGCTGGCGTCAGCATGACGTAGCGTCCGTCGGCCACACTAAAGCCGTAGAGAAAATTCCAAGCGCGACGGACGCTGTCTGTCGGTATCTCGTGGAGCGTCCGTCGGGCTTCCGAGGGCTCTGCAAGCGAGTGAATCGAAGACAGGCGTTGGACGCTGGAGGTCCGAGCGTCGGACGCTGGGGACGGAGCGTCCGCCGCCCACGCGTCAGCCCAACGGCTAGTTCTGACAAGGCGTCGGACGCTAGCGACGGAGCGTCTGTCGCCCCCATGAAGAGCGCCCGTCACCAACTTATCAGCCCAACGGTTTGAAGACTTTGAGGGGAGTTATAAATATGTGTTGGCCGGCTCTAGGGTGTTTCTCTCGCACATTTGAACATCTTGAGACTCCTTTGAGCTGAGCAAACTCCCTCCCACTCATCTCCATGCTTGGTTAGTGAAAACCTAATAGAGATTGAGTGATCCAAGTGCATTTCGCATATAGCTTCCATCTAGTGGCACTTGGGAGGCGTTCTCGCTGCGGATTTCTTGTTGCTCTTGGTGATTGCCATCACCTAGATGGTTTGGAGCAGCGGTGGTAGATCGAGAAGCTTGGTGATTGTGCTTCGTCGACTACAAGTTGATTGTGAGGGGTTCTTGTGCCTTCCCCGCGGGAGATCGCAAAGGTAACTATAGTGGATTGTTCGTGGCGTTTCAATAGCCTCATCTTGTTTTGGTTGTGCGGCACCCGGTGACGGGTTTGGCGTGTGATGCCAATTAGCGCGTGAACCTCCAAGTGAGTGTCTTTCCACAACGGGGACTAGCTAGTTGGCAAACTAGTGAACCTCGGAAGAAAATCAAGTGTCAACCATTGTCTCGTGTGATTGTGTGATCTTATTGGTATTCACTTGATTGGTACTCGTCTTACTATATTAGGGTGTGCCTAGAGGGCTACTAGAATTGAGTAGGCATTGAGTGATCCTAGAACTTATTAGGATAGAAATTGTGGTTAGGTGGCTTTGCATCCCCTAGTAGGCTAGTGCAAGTCAAGCTTCGCCTCATAGTTATCTAACTTATTGTTGAGATTGTTTTTAGTTTTCAAATTAGGCTATTCACCCCCCCCCCCCCTCTAGCCATCACTTAGGACCTTTCAGTTTGGGGGGTCCACCTTATAGATCACTTTAGATTATAACATTGTCGACTTTGATTTTACTATTAAGGCTACTTTTGTGGGTCCTAGCTATATGGACCACTTGATCCATATACATTGCCCATGCTCTAACGTGAAGATGAGAACGCAAAGACGACATCAAAGTGGGGTGACTTTGTCTGTGATTTTTGCGGGGACAAGGATGCCCCTGGTTTTGACGAATATACTCAGCATATTCTCTAGATGGCATGTCCCAGTTCCACCAAACTCTCGACTAAACACCTTCAAAAGTGGACTTATCTCATCCCATCCCACCCGATCCCTTGAACCAAACAGATCCTATATGTCCGTGTGCCCATAGATTTGATGAAGATGTTGGTCTTCTATTTCTTAAATGTAAGAATATGAGTCTATGTTGGTTGCTCTTAAATCTTGAGAAGGTTCCTAAATCTTGAAGTAAGGCTCAGACTATTTTTTTTCTATAATCTAGGAGGGACTTGTTGTGCAGAAAAGGTTTAGTTTTTTGGTGGTGGAACAAAACAAACAATGGAGAAAGGAGTAAGAACCCTCAAGAAGTGGTGATGTGTTCTTTCACATGAATGCCTCGAAGTTTGCCTACAAGTGGCAACACGTGATACAAAATGGGAAGGCACCACCTTAAGATTATTACAAAATCAATTATGATGGTGCCTTCTTTTCTAAACCATGTAAAGGAGGATGGGGCATTATTTATTCGCAATCTTGGATAGGTGGTTGTGGTAGTAGCAGATTCGGCAAACCATCTGATAAATGTCCAACATGTTGAAGCCATGACATGTATAAAGGGTTTGGAGCAACCAGCAGCAAAGGGATTGGAGCGTGTCATCCTGGAAGAGTAAGGCTAAACAACAACTGTGTGATTTAGGGGTTGGCAACACACGAATTTTGTCTTTGTCCTTTCATAGAAAAATTATTATTTTTGATTTGTGGTTTGTTACTTATGATTTATACTCTATCTTTTGTCATCTGTGATTTGTGGTGAGGAGAATTTTTTTCTTATGGTTTGTAAACTATGGTTTGTGATTTGTGCCAAGGAAAAAGAAGAGAGAAGCAAGATAAATAATATCCATAGGAGAAAGATAAATAATATCCATAGGGGAAACGTGGATTGACAGCCCCTAAAACATATAGTTGTTGTACAGACAAACTTATAGACCCCGTTTAGCATAGCTCCTACCAGCTTCCTGCACTATTCACACAAGTTGTTTATCTCTCTTTCTCTCACAGAGCCAGTGGGAACAGGAGAAGCTAGTTTTTTTAACTTCAACTACTCTGTAGGGAGAGAAAAGAAAAAAAAAACAGCTCCTATAAATAATACAAGAGAAGCTGAAGCCACTAAAAACCCTACCAAACAGCGCCTCTCGATGCCCATCGGCATGACTTGCAATGCTGGTCCGCTGATCTGGATGGACCAGGTACCAGATCATGTAGCTGTTCTTACATCCAGCGACTTGCGTGGACACCGTTTTTAATGCAAGCCTTTTCCATCACAATAAACATAAAAAAAAACTCCTCATGGGCATTGGTATATAAAGTATATTAATACAACACATGTATGTGTATTGAACGAAAAAAATGCACATTATATGAATTTACCGCAATCCATAACGATCCATGTAGTGAAATACTAGCAACTCACGTACCAGACGTTCCAACCCCAAAGAACTTAAGTTTTAACAAAATCAAAGCCCAGACCAAACCAGACTAGAACAAATCCAAACACCTGAGACTGATCCAACTCGCCCCCAAAAGTTAGCAATCATATTTCATGGCACCAGACTTATACTGGAAGGACAGACAAACTGATTCAGCACCAGGAGGATCTGCATAAACCACACCAACTAGGCCACTACTCGGCTGGGGCTGCATCGGCTTTGGCTTCGGTCAGTTTGCCAGAATCAGTGGACTCCGACTTGGCACTTTCCTCAGATTTGTCCTCGCTCACAGTGAGCTTCTCCAGCAATCCTGCCATGGAAGAATCATCTTCACCTTCCTTGCCCTCGTTCTTTGTAAGCGATTCAGCAATCTCTTCAATCAACTCCTTGAACTTCTTGCAATCTATATGAGATCAAAGAATTGATGTCAGCATGCCTTAGTGAAATTCAACAAGTTTTTGGAAGACGCAGTGACTGAGGAAAAGAAAATGGACACATCCCTAGGGAGTATTTCACTCAACAGATGACATAGCAATTGACTGTCGGTATAGAAAACACAAAACTATGCTTCTTTCTAAACAGACTTAACCAAAAGGGCAAAACACTACATGGTCTACACATGAGATCGCAATCCAAGTAATATGATACCGATGCTAGACTGTTATAGCAAGATTTTTAACAAGAGCCATTAATAATAGTGAAACTAAAATTATGAAGACAAAGGCTGCCAGCCTGCAACCAGAGGATAAACACACAAAAGAAGTCTAACAAAGGCAAGGTTGTATAGCACCAAGAATTCCATAAAAAGTATCACTCATGACATTGTAACTACTAAACACTGAGTAAGTTAGGAAGTTAACAACAAATATTTTGGCTAATTCACACTTCACAGAACTACCACCAAGCTGGTTCTGAGACAGTCACACAGAGCACACATGACAACATACTTATCCGTGTAATAAGATGCTACACCAGTAGCAAGATTGCAACAACGCCCATTAATAGAAGACAAACTATGAATAGAAAGACTGCAGCCTCCAACAGAGGTCTATCAAAGGCAATGTTGTATATCTATAGCACCTAGAGTGCCTTAAAAAGTACCACTCATGACGTTGTAACTAATAAAAAATGAGCTAGTTAGGAAGTTAACAAGAAATATTTGACTACTTCACACCTCACAGAACTACCACTAAGCTGGAGCTGACACATAGCACACATGTGTGTATTCATAAAAGAATGTTGGTAAACCAAAGCTAATGCCTACAATTGCCAGTAGGGAACTCAATTAAGTAAAATATGCGCCAAAAAGAAGATATTGAACAGTTGTAAAGGTCAACCCCTTCAAATATATAGGAGCATGAATGAAAAGAAAATAATGTGTTACGTAATACCAACGCGGAATGAACCAACCACACTACAGATTGGCAAAATGCTACTACCAGACCATGATGATTAGCTGTATACCAATATGTATTTCAGGAACTCTACATGTCGAGTATGCAACTGCCGCCATAAACAATAAATCTGTCTGATCCATTTTACAATGGTGATCATGGGACACCTCGTTTTGGTACTTGTCTTATGAACTGCTCAGGAATCCACAAATCAAGGATAACATTTTACAGGGAAATTTGAAAAAGCTCTATGAAATGTACACTAGAAACCTAAAACCAAGGCTTAAAACTTAGATGTTGCAATGTGAAACTAGATGACACAAACTTAAACACAAGAAATTTGAGATAAAGAACTGGTAGAAAGGTACTATGCAAATATGCCCCCATGATGAATGAATTATGCAAACAATTAACTTCGACAGGTTGTAATCAATTGATCACACCACCTGGCACAGAAATGATATCAAATGATCAAGCCTCTTTCAACCGCCACCCACAGATGCATGCCTAATAATAGTGCTCCTTAAAGAGAAAATAATAGTAGAATAGCGGTAGAACTAAAAAGCTATCGGATTATTAGATCCCAATAAAGTTCTCAAAATCAATATCCAGTGCCAGTTCAGTCACCATTTGTATTAGGATTTACTATTTACAAGACAAAACAATTCACCATCTTTTTTATGGATAGAAGCCAACAAATCAAACGAGTCTCCTTTGTTAACACTCGACAGCAATTAGTTCCACAAAACTGAAACCGAACAATGAAGTCATATAGATTGCAATTTTGTTCATAAATCGCTTCTTTAGCATCACTCGGTAGAAAAAAGTAGAATTTAAAAAAACGCTTAGTCAACAAAACAAGGTCCCTAAGCTCTGGTAAACCTATTTGATTGGTCATTTTGCAATATCGTAAAGGGCAAGCCATCTAGTAGTTCCAAGCAGTCTATAATCAGACTGTCAGCTTAACAACCAGGCAGGCCTACTGGAACACTAAGATTTCATTTTAGAACACTGAGGTTATGAAGTTCAATCATATAGTATATCAAACATATAGATGGGGCATAACAACTGGATAAACAAGGTAGAGAACTCACTTTCTACCGAACCAAACCTGATGGCAAACATCTCCTCCTTGAGTTCGCCATCAGCAAAGTCAGCAGCGTGCCAGACGCACGACTTGTCGCTGCCCGCATGCTCCTGCATATTCGTGGTGGAGGCCACTGCATACACAGCGCGGCATCAGAATCCTACTGTTTGGGATCAACCAAAAGCTGGATACAAATTGTGACGGCGAATTTCAAATAGATAGAAAGGGTACCGAGGTGGTTCGCGCAGATCTTAAGCGTCTTGGCCTGGCGCATGACGAGTCGGACCTTGCCGGTCTCCTTATGCTTCAGAAGCTTGACAGTGCCGGTGCCCCGTTCCTTCCATTGGTTGCCGTCTTTGTCAAATCGGTACAGCTTCGCCTTCCTGCAAAACCCAAATCAGCACCAAATCGAGCGGGGGAGGACAACCGCGCGCGTCAATGAACAAGTAGGTGGGGGAGAGGGCGTCGCCTCACATGTCGAGCAGGACGTCCTCCTCTTCCTCGCCGGTGGTGACGGCTACCTCCTCAAGCCTCACGATGGGGGCCACCTGGGCGCCCGTGCTCCTCCTCCCCCCGCGGCGACGGCGGCTGAGGCGTCCTCCTCTTCAGCCGCCTCGGGTCGCCCCACGACGGGCTCCCTGTCCGCCATGAGGTGGGTGATCGCCGCGCGATTCGATTCGATTCGATGAGGACGCGACGGCGGGCGGGAGGGGGGACGGGTATGTGTTGTTGTTCTCCAGAAGCTTTGGTGCCAGGGCTGGCTGCGCCTGCGTGCTAGGGTTTTTGTGCGCGCAGGGAGACGTAGCCAGCGAGGATAGCCCCACTTTCAGAGAGAGGGGCCCGCGTGCGGCGTGCCCACCGTTTATACCGTCGAGCACGCGGTTGGAACTGCAAGCAACATCGGTTTCTTGCCACGATACCCTTGCGCAGCCTTTGGGTTTGTTTGCGCGAGAGAGATTTCGTTACCACAAATCAGTGGTTAGAATGGCGTGGCCGTCGTTACTCTGTCGATCTCACTAAGAACAGGATCTTCAAAGCGTTTGCAGTTGTAGGTCTTGATATTTACATAGGCCTTGTTTGTATAATTTAGCTTGACTAGAGGTTAGAGTAGCATAGGACTGGCTCTAAACTAGATTGTCAATAAAGATACTTTTTTTGGTAGTGAACTCTACCAAAATTAGCCTAGAAAAAAAAATTAATACATCCCACTTGAACTAGCCAAAATAAGAGATAGTTTTTTAGGTGGGTTAGTTGCAACTAGCTCAATTTAACCATTTTATTTGAATATTTTTGGAGGCTAGTTGAGTGCAAACTAGCTCTAACCTTTTAATCCAAACAGGGCCAAGATGTGAGTGTGTGTGTTTGTGGTTTTTTGTGTGTTTACATATGTTTACTATACAATTGTATCTAAGTTTTAACGAATGGATTATTGAACCATATATTTCTTCCTAAAGTAGAAAAACTTTGGATAGTAACTTTCGTACTTTCTATTCTCATGATACACGCCGATAACACCAACGTTATGAATTCATGTTTGATGCCTTGGACATGTTAAAATGCTTTCTAGATTCTAGAAATGTAAGTGAGTGTTTGATCTGCGGACTAAAGTTTAAGAGATGTCACATGGAATATTTGATACTAATTAGAATAAAATATTAAGCTAATTATAAACTAATTAC
Source organism: Microstegium vimineum (assembly GCA_022036555.1). Lineage (NCBI taxonomy): Eukaryota > Viridiplantae > Streptophyta > Magnoliopsida > Poales > Poaceae > Microstegium > Microstegium vimineum. The sequence goes on along the minus strand of CM039128.1, from coordinate 25,107,356 downwards.
AAAATATGTGACTAATTCGCAAGACAAATCTATTAAGCCTAATCAATTCATCATTAGCATATGTTTATTGTAGGACCATATTATCAAATTATGAACTAGTTAGGCTTAATGGATTTGTCTCACAAATTAGTCTCAATCCGTGCAATTAGTTTTGTAATTAGTCATATTTAATACTCTAAATTAGTATCTAAACATCTGAAATGATAGGGATATGAACATCACCTGTTACTAGACCAATTAGTCAAGACTTTGGAGGACGTCCCCAGTGACCAGAGTTCAAAGGCCCGAGAGGGTGAATTTTTGGTCGGCGGTGTGAAAAAAATACTCCTCCCCGTAGTCCTCTGCCTTAGACTACAATAGCTCGGTCGGTAGCCTGAGTTCTCATGATAGGGATATATATGAGCTTGTCTAAGAGGAAACTCCTTTGTAGAGTTTTTATCTACCTTAAACTACAATAGCTTGAGATTGTGTAACTATTCGCAACGATAATTTTTATGATAGGCAAGTTCTCTATCTTAAGCTACAATAACTTTTATGAGGGGCAACAGGGCCAAGGATATGAACTTGCCTAAGAGGGACAACAGGAGACCTCAAATTCATATACCTCATCATTTTGAAACGCGTGGCTACACTTCTAGATGCATATATAAACAGACTGCCACCATCAGGAGCAACTAAAGCATTGGACAACACTACAAAAGAGACCATAATTTGATATCTCCATCTCCATCAAGATTTTAGAGACCAAACCCTAACAGATTATTCACCAGTGTCGTCCCCCGCAAATCTTTTACGCAGATCTTCCACTAGATTTACGCAGATCTTCCACCAGTGTCGGGGTAAAACATCGTCTATTCATCAGTGTGGTCCCTCACAAATCTTTCACCGTGCCAGAGAAAACACCATCGACAGAGTATAGAATTAGAGGGACTTATTCTATGGCTCCACCACCTCGCGCCAGAGAAAAACCCATCGAGACGAGTATAGAATTAGAGGGACTTATTCTATGGCTCCACCACCTCGCCATCGCTGACACCAATCTAAATAAACTAGGATTTTCTCTTTCTCTCTCTCTTTTGAGGAAATAAATAAACTATGATCTAAGACCAGTCTCAATGCGGATTTCATGTCTCAGTTTTCAACACATCAAAACTTTAGAAACAGGGGATAAAAGTTTCATACAGATGAAACTATCTCTGCTCCCATGAAACTTTTATTGCCTCTCTCTTCATCAATATATTACCACATCAGTATATTTAATGCCTATAAAACTACATCGAGACTAGCCTAATGTATACCACCAGGCTTGGCAGAGAAATGAGAGGGGATGCGACGTCAACATGACTCTGCAAGGTTGATTAACCATCCGATGTTGATTAACCATCCGACAGGTAGGCCGCAGCCCGCAGGCCCCGACTGGCATGACCCGAGTCATATAATAGCCGAAATAATAAAATGCTGTCGCATTGTATTTCGTCTGCTCAAAGGCAATTTGCTCCCAAGTCTATTGCCTCAATTGCTCACGTTTTTGGCATTTTGCTGACTCACATCACTCAATATCGATCCAGGAAGGTAAAAAGTTAAATCTCATGCTACAAGCCGCTGGACTGGATGGATCAACCAAATCCAGGAACCACAAACAGAAAGATGTGTCAGCCCAGAAAACAACCGAGTCAGCATGGTGTAAAATTTTAATCTTATTATGCCGCAAGGCGCTGGACTGAACGGATCAACAAAATCCAGACACCACAAACAGAAAGATGTTAGGCCTATACTTGGAACATTTGCATCTGGATGCTGCAACCCACACAGTTGGCACTAAAATTTCCAGGCTGGGAGCAGCTCAAAATGAAGGGCGTCATGTGTGGTGAACAGATAACTAACACTGGGCATGCCTCGTAGATAATTATCTTTGTGCCATTAGATGCGATAATGTGCAGCAGGATGCTTCATTTCTCAAGACACTAGAAAAAGTACTCAGTTTTTTTTCCACAGCTGAATGTAATATAACACCATCAGATGCAGTGAAGAAACAAGAAAAAAAAAGCTGGAGGCAGTAATTCCAAAAATCAGAATTATTCTTGGCTTGCACCGTTTGTCGCCTCCTCCATGGGATCTGCTTCAGCTGCATCTCCTTTCTTGCCTACATTCATGAGGAAACAGACAAGTACAACGAATCATACAAAATAAACAAGTATAGACAAAAAGCACAAGAGTTGTGTAACACAAAACATTCAAAACACATTAGCGTGTAACTAGTTTATCAAGAGAACCAAATCAGCATGCAGCTCAGGGGCACAAAATAATGAGTATTGTGTAATGTGAACATGAGACAAACCTTTCTTCTTCTTTCCACCGCCCTTCTTCTTTGATTTTGTCCCCAAAGCAAGCCATGCCTTTATCTCAGCATTATCTTCAATGGATTTTGTGGGCTGTAACTCCTGTAGCGAATGCGATGTAATCTTATCTGATCCATTGGGCATCAGAAGCACAGTGAACTTTATGTGTGCAACAAGATCACCTGCATGATGCAACCACTTAATATGATTGATGGCTGTTACAATAATCCAATAGGAATGCTAACATTAGAAGTTCAAAGAAATGGCAAATAAGCACATAAATCAACCTCACCAGAAGCCCACAAACCTTGCAGGAGCTTCTTTAGACCCAAAGTAGAAGTTAGGGTATGTTGAAAAACAAATTCAAGCACTCAGTGGTTATATTTAGGGGGTTAGGAGGTATATCTCTACCTGGCTTCTCATGAAGTACAGGGTATGGCTGCAATAGCTCATGGTTCATGCATTCCACCAAGCCTAAGCGTGCACGCTTCTCTTCTAATGCCCTATATTAATTCATAAGATCATGTTTCATAGATAACAAAAGTAAACCAGTTCAAAACTGAAAATTAGTTGTGCAGTCACAAACCTAGCAGTAAAAGGCATGATTGGGAACTTCTGGCTGATTTCACTGAAAATAAACCTTGATGCTTTCATCTTCAAGTGATAATTCTTGTCTACAGCCCTTTTATAGATGGTGGTCTGCTTCTCATCCAATAACTTGGGCTGTCATGGTTATTCAACAAAAATGTAATCAAACAGGGGGAAAAAGGAGGATCATTTGAAAATAACGGAAATTCTTACCTTCCCCTCCCCAGTGCTGGTGACAATATCAATTGCATAGACTTCATTTTCTTCAAATTCAGCATCATCAACCTTTGTATCAGCATTGGAGACACTGAGCACAACTTTGTTACCATCAATCACAAATTGTTTCAGTTGATGGCTAAGAACACCTTCCACAATTTTGCAATCATAAGCAGCAGCAACTTTCTGAATTGCTTCAGTGACATCCTTATTCTGAAAATATGTAGAGTGGGGATTAGTGATGGAACGGACAAATCAGTACACACCCACAAAATGAGAAAGGAAATACTTAGTTAGGCCACCACTTCAAACATATTTCAAAGAGGCGATAATACTGATAGATAAAATATAACTTGTAAAAGAAAAAAAAAGGGCTTTGTAAAACACTTATACCTTCTTCCCAGGTCTTACAAGCCTCATGGCAACTTCTGCTGCTGTGTTGGCAGCAGCAAGAACATCAGCTGCTCTTCCTGTGACAGGCCCATTTGCAATTACATGTGTATGTGCCACCACAGCAATAAAGCCATCAATATGACAGCCCATATCACTGCAAAGGAAAAGAAAATTGTTGAGGTCCACAGCAATATCAGCAAAAAGGCATTATAGAGATAGTTGCAGCAAGACAATTACATTTTAACCATATCATTTTCTTCAAGAACTGCATCATCTGTGGCAAGCGGTGAGAAGTGGCAGACGCTGTTATTCACAGATACACAGGTTGGGAAAGCAATGCCCCTTTCAATCTTCCTCTTGGCATTCTTGTAGACATTCCCAGTTTGCCTGTTCCCAACAATGAGCCCAAAGTAAGGATGCAAATTAGCAAGAAAGTAGCAATCAAGAGCTCCAAGACACAGAAAGATTTATTACTCTCTTATGAAAGAGTCACCCTTCTCACAAAGGTCAACAATCTTAGCTTTTGGCTTGCACTCGGACACAACCAGCTTCAGAGCGTCTGTTGCAAGGTGGTAAAAACACTTTAGCATTTCATTTCTGATATTAGTATGCATCATCAAGCCAAAGTAAGCAAAACTACTACCAGTTTAGCATTTCATTTCAGATATTAGTATACATCATCAGGACAAAGTAGGCACAATTACTATCAGTGCACTTGCTGAACAAACTTCCAAAGAAAATGGAGCAACCAAAGTGTAACATCCAAGTGGAAGCCTCCTCTGCAATCCAGAACCACAACTACCAGTAGACATCATGGTCAATAAAAACGTCATTTGACACCAAATTCCGCTTCTCAAAATTGTAACGGGAACCTCATTTACTCACCCAACAGCTAAATCCAGCTACTACTAACAATTCACAAAGACAGCCAAACATCTAAATTGAAGAACAGCTAGCAAAGCGGCAACAAATACTAGAAAAACTAGACAATCTCCACGCACGCTGCTGGACCACAGATCAACCGCAAGGATGGGTGATAAGGTTAGAAGGGGGCGATAAGGCGAGGTTACTTACTGTTGAGGATTTCGGCGGCAGCCTTGTACTTGGTGACGACGTCGTTGGAGGAGAGGTCGAGCTCCTTCTCCTCCCTGACCTCATCGTCCGACGACATCTGCAGCACACACCAACACTCAAAGCGATCAGTAATGGCGACCAACCGAAACAGGTGGAATCGAGCCCAAGGAACATGGAAGGGGACGAAAAATACTCACTGTTTCAATCCGAGGTGGAAGTCGGCGGCGCTAGGAGGAGGCCTCGGGCGACGGCGGAAGTGGTGGTGGTGGTGGCGGCGGCGGCGGCGGCGGGTGAGAGGTTTAGGTTTAGGGTTTGGGCTCGGGAGGGGCGATTAGAAATCGAGTGAGGCAAGGTCGGGTGAGGCGGCGGCGTCTGGCTAGGGCTTAGAGAGTTAGAAGGGAGGAGGGCCTATCACTGGCCGGTGGGTACGGGGGATGGTCACGCGGCGAGTGGATCACTAAGATGTGCGACTGGTCCTGGCCTCCTGGGCCGTGTCGCGTGTGGGGCTGGATAAGAATTCCAGGTGGGCCACAGGACACAGAACGGTGCGGCCTGAAAAAAAATTGGCTGCAGGCTCGGTGCAGTCCGAATGCGGATGCAAGCCACGTGTCCTCCCAATTGATCACGGGGATGTTGAAAAATTAGAAATTTTCATATTTAATTTAATCCAAAAAAATAATAGGAAAAAATCTATTTAACCCTCTCACATGTGAAACCATCTATTCTGTCCATAAACTTTTTAACGGTCAAATTACCCTTTAGATGGTTTGAGACAGTGGTTTACAGTAACATTGAGTTTGCTACAGTATTTTCATTGTAGTTTTAAAAATCATAGTAAATCACATAAAAATTACAAAATAGAAAAACTATTTTTTGGAGCTTCACACAAGTAAATATATATAATGAACAAATAATATGTTATTTTTTAGTACAATTTTTGTTATAACTTTATATTAATTGAAAAATCTAATTTTGCCTGTGATTAATTGGAATACTTCATAGTTGCAGCTTCTATGGTCTAATTTCTATGAAATTTTTATGGTGAGCTAATTACTATATGCTTGAACTATAGTAAAAAAATTCATACTCATTAGACCATGTAAAACTTAGTTATAGATAAAAGCACTAATTTAACAAGCATGAAATTAGTTTTATCTATAACTAAGTTATATATGGTCCAATGAGTATACAAATTTTACTATAATTCAAGCATATAATAGTTGACCCACCATAAAAATTTCACCTCAATTGGACCATAAAAGTTATAGCTATGAATTATTTCAATTAATTACAGACAAAATTAGATTTTTAAATTAATCTAAAGCTACAATAAAAACTTTATAATAAAACATATTATATTATATGTTTACTGTGTAGATAAACTCATATGGAATCTGTTGACACAAAAAGCGTCAGATCTGTGAACACCTCGGGCTATTACCCAAAGCTCGGTATTCCGGAGGCGTGCCAGTCGATTTGACCAATCAATCGACAAGGATGATAACTAGAACAAACTGAACGAGACGACAACGATGCGCTCGGACGTCAAGGCTCAGATTAATCAAAGATAACTAGAGCAGAGCTGAACGAGGCAAACAGCGATGCGCCCGGATTTCCAAAGCTCAGAGGTACTCCCACGCAGAACTAGCAAGGATTTGACGGAGATCAGGATGATGCAGCCCGTCGAAAGCTTGAAGAACTCGTTGATAGCTATAATTAATGCATAAAAGGGTAAATTGCGATAAAAGGTAGAATAAGATAAAATTGGTTTGTTTTTGAATTGGATTGTCTTGTTCTATAGCCCTCGGGCACATATTTATACTCCCGCATGGAGAGTTGTACAAAGACACGACACATATCCTTCCTAAAACAAACTCCTACTTTAAAGGAAACTGACTCGCGCAGGAGCCGGATAACAATATTTATTTCCTAAACAAACACATCTATTTTAAAGGAAAATAAACGACTCATGCAAGAGTCGGACTCAAACTACTATAATAATACTGGTACAAAACACCAGTTTCCTTATACTTTTCCTCGATGGAAGCTTTCCATCGGCAGACCCCTGCAACTTACTTCTTTGGCCACCTGTAGTCTTCTGCCGCCACCGAGTGCTAAGTCACACCCATCGACATCGGCAATACTTTCCCGATCGGCAATTGGCAACATCTCCCAATTAGCGGTCTTGTGCTGGTAACCGTCCTCACCGATCATTCCTAATCGGCAACCACCCTTTATCGGCAATCAACAATGACCCCTTATCGGCAATCGGCAAGGGCTCTTTATAACCAATCGGCAATAGCAGCTCATCGACAATGACTCTTCATCGGCCATCGGCAATGACTCTTTATCGGCAATCAGCTTCAGCAAGACTTCACCAATTGACCTTTGTCGGCAAAGATCATCCGGCCTCCATCGGCAAAACACTTAGTTTTCCCGCAACACTCTTCCATCGGCACTATCGACTCCTGATGCCGATGCAGAACGGCCGCTGACCAGTCAAGCCTCAGCCCATTTGACACGTGTCGAAAAACGGTATCAACACATGCCCCCCAGTTTCGGAGCATATAACTTTACGTGCCGAAATTCTCTCCACTGTAGCCGTTGCTGTAGCCGTTACCCCCGAGATAGGTGTACGGTTTCCTCGATCCCCGCGTGTGGAACTGCAATTTAATAATAAAATCCCTCGATTGTAGCACAAACAGTTACAGACCACCTCGATCACCGCGCGTATCTACCGCGGGCCTCTCCACATTCCTGCACAATGTGAAATAGAACCCCAAAATACCCCTGAACAGGCTTATAAAAGTTACCGGGATCCACACCGTCCTTTTTACCTGAGCCCATTTTTACTTTCACCTTCCTGCCTTCATCTTCAACCTCCGACCGCTCTAAAGAACACAGGCTCAAGCAACAGTACTCCTTCGCAATCCAAGAACGAACCAAGCATCCCTCTGACTCCAAATGGCGATCCAAGTCGACATCCCGAAGGTAAGACTCATTCTCCATTCAATCCAACCTCTCTGCATGGTTCTTTTTCCCGCAACAACCTAGTTTTATCCTCATTCTTTTTCTGATTCGTCCCTTCTTCTTCAAACCTAGGAGTTGTACAACAAGGTAGTCATCCCACTCGCTGGTTCCAATCTCAGCTGCCTAGGCCCAATGGGCAATCCAGACCCCACCTTCATCATCAATGCAGAAACCAACCGGGTACCGTTCAGATCTGAGCGTTTTGATCTAGGACTTTGGAAAGACACATTCCGTTCATGGCCCAAGCCTACTAAGGGATGGAAGAACTGGTACCTGAGAATAGTCAGATCACAGCAAGTGTACTGGCAGGAGCGTAACTTGGATCAGTGTGTTAGGCTCTCAATTGCCGATATGGAGAAGAACGAAAACTTAATGATGACAGCCTCATACTTCTGGTCCGACAGCATGAACGCTTTCCTCTTCAGGCATGGACCGGCTACCCCAACCCTTGCCGATGTCTATATGCTGACCGGCTTGGACATCACCTCTGCCGATACGCTTAGCCTTTTCAACAGGAAAGCTAAGCATAAGGTGAACACCCGGAACATCGGCGGCTGAACGGGCTATATCAAAGAGAACCAGAAGACCGGATCGGTAACTCAACGGGAGCACGCCATCTTTTTAAACATGTGGTTGGAAAAATTCATTTTCTGCGGCAAAACCATCGGTCCGACCACCATGCACCTCCCAGCAGCTGAACTACTTGCCGATGGAACGAGGCTCCCTTTAGGCAGGTATCTTCTTGGATCAGTTTACCGATTATTGCATCAAGTATCCAATAAGCTACTGTTAGGAGAGCCCATCGGCAATCTCGGAGGTCCTTGGTGGTTTGTCAATCTATGGCTGAACGCACACATGCACAAGGCCCTCCAGTTTGACTTATTTGCCCAACAATTCCCGAGGGACATATCGGAGGATTACCGATACGATGATGATGAATCGGCAACTCGCCCTCCGCTTAACTTTGGAGAAGCTATCATAGTGCTACCAGGTACCGATGCCGATGCAGAGCACTTCGGCTATTATTTATAGAAGTTCTACAACGGACTCCTCTCCTCAGAACGGACCTGGTGGCCGTATCTTGATGAACACAACCAGCTCCCGCTGTTGTTCAATTTGACCGATGTGAGCCTGCCCGAAAATCAAGCAATCATGAGGGCCAGCATTACTCCCCGAGCCATTCCAGTAAATATCTTTGGATCTGGGAAGAATGCCCCACCATCCTATGAGTTCTACTATCCATCGGCAGCAGCGAGACAACTGGCATTTGGCCAACTGCCGATCAAGCTCTACTACTCTAAGGTAGTAAGACCCAGGCAGGCAATCTCCAGTAATCTGGACTGGAATAAAGTCATCAGCCTTCCTGCTGATGCTGATCTGTCAGACCTTGACTTATCTTCCTAGTCGCCAACCTCCTTCATCACCAACGAATTCAAGTCTTGGTGGCAAGAGTGGAAGTGCCAGCTACTCGCCAAGTCTTCGCACTATTATCGGCACTTGATCGACGCCGATTACATTATCCCCAACGACGCAGTAAGTCTGCTATCTGATGTACTTTCATTACTTTATTTGTCATCGGTATCAACACCTAACTCCTTTGCACCTTTGCGCCTGACAGGCCGATGATCCAGTCCCCACAACGAGCAACAGTGGTAGGCCTTTTAATCTTCGAATAATGGGCCCTGTATCGATCATCGGCAACAAAGCTCCGACATTGGCTGCCTTCACACCTCAACAGGTACCCATGCCGACACCTACAAAAGCTCAGGCTACATCGGCTGCCGCTATTGCCTTGACGCAAATTTATGCAGTAAACTCATCTTTACTTATACTGATTACATGCTGTTTCCTTGGCAACATTTATCTTGTATAACTCGCTTTGTATTCAGGTGCTATGGTCATCGGTGTCTGCTTCCAGTAGGCAAACACCTTCTAGCCCGGTTGCCGATGCCCCCCGGTCTTCAAAGCGGGTCGGCTACCCTGCCGCTGCACCGACGAAGAAGAGGCGCTTGAGATTGGCTTCTCCTCCACCATCGACTCCAACTGCGCCATCAACCGCCGATGTGCAAACAGCAAGACCGCCTCTGGTTCCAGTCGCACCACCCACCGGCGGGTCGTTGACAGAGCCTCCATTGGCTTCCGTGCCTGATCAGCCGATGGATGACGTCCCTGATCAGGAGACAGCAGCTGCTGCAACAACCGAAGCGGCTTCGGCATCGGTACCGACGGGGCTCAATGAAGAAGCAATACCCGCCGTAGCAGCGGAGGTAGCATCAGCATCGGCACCGTCAGCCGATGGAAGGGCGGCATCGCCACCACATGAACCGGCTGCCACGTCGGAAGCAGCGCCGATAATAACACCACCGGCGGTGCCAACTCCTTCTCCGGCTCAATCATCGGCATCTGCGGCCGTCGTCCACGATGAAGCTGGACCATCCAGCATACCAAGTCCCAGGCAGGAGATTCGCTTTAAGACGGTAAGTTAATCACCCTAAAGTTTTCAGTACAATTTTCCGATTGGCAAACTCTAACTCCTGTCTTCAGGCCCAGGATTCTCCAGACAGTCTCTTCTCCTACAGCTTGAACCCTCAGAACGAAGATGAACGCCCAAGACGCATTCGAGCAGATAGTCGGTTCTCCTTCGCAGTCGACGTCCCCGATGATGAGGAAGAGGAAAGCTCCGTCCCAGCTCTATCGGTAGAAATCAAGTCCAGACTTGAAGAACTGCTCTCCTTGCTGCTGCAAGACACATCTCAACTCGTCCAGGACTCATCGGCAGCAAGGATTACATTCAAGGATATCCAAAGTCATCTTTCCGCCGATGCGGCAGAAGCCCTTCTCCAGGCAACCTTCCTTGACATCAAACAGATCCAGTACCAGAGACTTACTCGTCGCATTGCCGATAGAGCTGCCCAAGCCAAGAGCGAGGAAGAGAAGCTCAAATTCAAACACCTTGCCGATGAGAAGCACAGAAGCATTGGTCAAGCAAAAGTCTCCATCGGCAACCTTGACCAAGAAATCTCCCGACTGTCGGCAAGGAAGGAGGAGCTACTGGTGGAGCTGCAAAAGGTTGAGGGAGATCTGACGGCTGCCAACCAGCAAAAGACCCAATTGTCCGATTCCATCGGGGTCTTGCGGCAAGAAAGAGACCATAATGCCCGACAAGCCATCCTATGGAAGAAGAAAATCAAGCCGGTTGAGGGCTCTGCCGATGCCGACGCCAAGGAGATGGATGAAATAGAGCAAATTCGCTTGCGTGCGATATCAGTTATCCACTCCTTACTGTAATGTCTGTTGTATCGACAAGGATGTAACCTGATACTTGATCTCGACTTGTAATATAATGCCAGTTTGTTTTTATCGATGTTTTTTATAATTTTTCTTTTCATCGGCATTCGACTGAGCACTATGCATCTACCCATATGCTAGGGTAATATCTTTTTTAGTATTTGCCGTTGATCGCCCTAGAAAACGCCACTCCTTCGAGAGTTTCCAAAATGTACGCATTACTAGGAGCAGACTGTTTTATCCGATAAGGACCTTCCCAATTAGGGGACCACTTCCCAAATTTAGAGCTCTTAGTCCCAATCGGTAAAATCAACTTCCAAACCAAATCGCCATCGGCAAATTCCTTCACCTTTACTTTCTTGTCATACCATCGGGCAACCCTCTTCTTGTTCTCTTCAATACTAATTAATGCCCTGAACCGATGACCTGCCAAATCTTCTAACTCATCTTTCATCAGAGTAATATAATCATCGGTCGTCAACTGATCCTGAAAAGATAATCGCCTAGAACCAGTTTTAATTTCCCAAGGTAGGACAACATCGTGTCCATAAACCAACTGATACGGCGAGACCTTGGTTGCACCATGACAAGCCATCTGATATGACCATAAAGCTTCGTTTAATACCACATGCCACCTTCTAGGGTTTTCCTCAATCTTGTGTTTTATAAGCTTAATGACTCCCTTATTAGTCGCTTCAGCTTGACCATTAGCTTGGGCATAATAAGGAGAAGAATTCAACACCTTGAAACCCATGCTAGCAGCAAAGTCATCAAACTCCCCCGATGTGAACATAGTCCCTTGATCGGTAGTGATAGTCTGAGGAATACCAAATCGGTAAACGATGTGCTCCTTAACGAAATCCACCATGTTTGCCGATGTCACCTTCTTCAAGGGATTGCCTCAACCCATTTGGTGAAGTAATCGGTAGCAACAAGTATGAACTTGTGCCCCTTGCTCGACGGCGGATAAATTTGGTCGATGAGATCAATAGCCCATCCTCTGAACGGCCAAGGCTTGATTATAGGATTCATTGCCGATGCAGGTGCCCTTTGCACATTACCAAACTTTTGACAGTCCTGGCACCCTTTGAAATAATTGAAGCAATCTTCGAGGATTGTCGGCCAATAATATCCATTCCGCCTAATCATCCACTTCATCTTGAATGCCGATTGATGCGCTCCACATACACCTTCATGGATTTCACCCATCAACTCTTTCGATTCTTCTTTGCCGAGACATCTAAGCAAGACTCCATCAATCGTCCGATAATACAACTCATTATCGAGGAGCACATACTTAGTAGCTTGGAACCTTAGACGCCTTTCAACTTTCCTGGATGGATCTCTCAAGTAATCAGCAATTTCCTTTTTCCAGTCATCGACAACTGTTACCGATGTCGTGACTTCTTGAATCGGCTGATATCCCAAAGCATTCTGTGCTAGCCGATTGGCCTCTTCATTATGCAACCTTGGGATGTGCTCAAGGCGGTATTCTTTGAACTCTTTCAACAACTGCAAACACCGCTCATGAATAGCAATCAAAACTTCACTTCGGCACTCATACGTCCCGATCAATTGGTTGATCACCAACATAGAATCGCCGAAGATTTCAACAGCATCGGCACGCACTTCCCTGAGTAACTCCAACCCCTTAAGTAAAGCCTGGTATTCAGCCTGATTGTTTGTTAAAGTAGCAACAATCGGCAACGAAATCTCGTACCTTTGTCCTCGGGTGAAATCAAGAGAATACCGATACCTGCTCCATCCTTGCATGTAGACCCATCAAAGAATAAAGCCCAAGGAGCAATCTCAACAAAGCTCACCATATTGCAGTGCTGAGTAACAAAATCGGCCATCACCTGACCCTTAACAGCCTTAGCTGATTCATACCTCAGGTCGAACTCTGACAGTGCCAAAATCCACTTACCGATTCGTCCACTCAAAATCGGCATCGAGAGCATATACTTGACCACATCATCTTTGCAGACAACAGTGCATTCGACCGACAGTAAATAATGCCTTAATTTAATGCAAGAGAAATATAAGCATAAGCACAACCTTTCTATGGCCGAATACCTGATTTCAGCATCCACCAATCTTTTGCTCAAATAATATATTACACGTTCCTTCCCTTCAAACTCTTGAATTAAGGCCGATCCGATAACACCGTCATCGGCAGACAAATATAACCTGAAAGGCTTCCCGTGTTGAGGTGGAACCAAGACTGGAGGATTCACCAAGTATTTCTTAATCTGCTCTAAGGCTGACTGTTGCTCTTCTTTCCATGTAAACTCTTGATCGGCTTTCAACTTCAACAGAGGACTAAAAGATTTAATCTTACCAGACAGATTGGATATAAATCTCCTAATGAAATTAATCTTGCCGATCAGAGACTGCAACTCAGTCTTGTTGGTGGGAGCAGCCACCTTGTTAATTGCATCAGTAGACTTTCTGCCGATTTCAATGCCTCTCTGATGCACCATGAAACCCAGAAATTGCCCTGCCGATACGCCAAATGCACACTTGTTAGGATTCATCTTTAACCCATGCTCTCTGGTACACTCCAATATTTTCCGCAAATCGGCAAGATGCTTTCTAAAGTCTCCAGACTTAACCACCACGTCATCAATGTAGATTTCAACTATTGTACCGATGTACTTATGAAAGATAAAATTCATCGCCCTCTGATAAGTAGCACCGGCATTTTTCAAGCCAAAAGTCATGACCACCCATTCAAACAAGCCAACGTGACCTGGACATCGGAAAGCAGTCTTGGATATGTCTTCTTCTGCCATGAATATTTGATTATACCCAGCATTACCATCCATGAAGCTAATAATCCGATGTCCAGCAGCAGCGTCGATCAATAGATCGGCAACGGGCATTGGGTAGCCATCCATCGGCGTAACCTTGTTAAGGTTCCTGAAATCAATGCACACACGAAGTTTTCCATTCTTTTTATACACATGAACCACATTAGAAATCCAATCGGCATATCGGCATTCCCGAATAAATCCAGCTTCGATCAACTTGGTAATCTTAGCCTTAATATCGGGTAAGATAGTAGGATTGCATCGGCGTGCCGGCTGCCGATGTGGCTAGAAACCAGACTTGATGGGTAACCGATGTTCAACTATCGATCGGTCTAAACCAGACATCTCTATATAATCCCAAGCAAAACAATCTTTATTCTCTTTCAATAAATCGGTTAACTGCTGCTTACATTGGGAATCTAACTTAGCACTAATAAAAGTAGGCCTAGGTTTAGTACCATCGCCGATGTCGATCTCGAGCAAGTCATCGGCAGACGTAAAGCCCTGCCCCAATTTTCCGTCATCGGCGAACTGATCCATTAAGACTCCTCCTCAGGACCGACTGCTTGGATCGGCTTGATGCGGTAATCAGCAACTTTGAGGAACTCTTTATCCCAGGCTTCGCCAGATATACACCTGGTCTGCTCATAAGTGTCCAACTCTGCCGATGCAACAGTAGATGGGGCTTCACCGCGGACGACTTCAATTCTGTCCCCGATCCACTGTACCAGGCTCTGATGCATAGTAGAAGGGATACAACAATTGGCGTGGATCCAATCCCTTCCGAGGAGCAAGTTGTAAGTACCTTTGCCGCTGATCACAAAGAACGTTGTCGGCAAGGTCTTACTGCCGATGGTTAAGTCAACACATACAGCTCCCATGGCGGTTGACACATTGCCTTCGAAGTCCTTGAGCTTCATATCGGTCTCAACTAAGTCCTGGTCACCTTTGCCAAGCTTTCTGAACACGACATAGGGCATTATGTTGATCGACGCGCCACCATCCACCAGCATCTTGGTCATTGGCTGGCCATCCACTTTGCCCTTAACAAACAGAGCCCTTAAGTGCTGCCTCTCATCATCGGCAGGCCTTTCAAAGATAGCCGTCATCGGATCCAGCACCAATTGTGCCATATCGGCAGCCTCTTCATCATCGCTGACGGGCGCCATGAACTCCATCGGCAACATGACAACCATGTTTATATCTGCCGATGGGCCCCTGTCCTTACGCTTCGGCCTCCATTGCTTCTCTCCCGAGGGTTCTGTACTGTCATACAGGTCGTCGCGGCGCTGGCGCTGAATCCTCCTCTTCTGGGTCTTAGTCAAACCCTTAGGGCACCATGGAGGAAGCTTGGTCTTCCAGATGGGTTGGTGCCACTTCTCACCGCTTACATTGACACTTCTTCCGATGTTGGGATCCCTGGAGAATATCTCTTCGTCGGGCACTCTAGTATTGGTCATCTCCTCCAGCTCCCCCTGATCAACATGCCTGCCAAGCCGATCATGGGCACTGAGCTTGCCCCCCAGTCGGTCATGTGCCGATCTGTTCTCTCCTGAGCGGCCTGGCGTATCTAGGTGCCTGATCATCAAAACAAGGTCTCTTACCTGACCGATCGGCAGCGTAGTACCCATTGCACTCTGGACAGTTATTGGCAGTGGGCAGCTTGATGCCTTCCTCCCAGCAATGAACGAAGAAGGGACACCTCCAGTGGTCCTTGTGTCGAAGCCATTCCCGATGCTCCTCTTCTTCTTGCCGATACCGTTCTTCACGTGATTGCCGATGATTCCGCCTTGGCTGTTTGTGCGTGATCACAACCCCAGGAGCCCTGTCGGCACTGTTACCTTCATCGGCAACCTTCTTACCCCTTCTGTCATCGGCAAACCTCTTTGCGTCGTGCTCGGACATTTGGCAGTTAGGGTCTACCGATGAGTTCCTTCTGGTAGCTTCCGATGTCAGCACTTTGGTTTTTTCACTGATCTCCACCATATTGTTTGGGAAGGGGTGCTGATCAATCTTCATCGGTTTCTAGACCTTAGAATTTTCAAACTTGATACGCCCAGACTCGATCTCTGACTGCAACTGCTGCCTGAATACTTTGCAGTCATTGGTACCGTGTGAGGTCGCATTATGCCATTTGCAGTACCTAATCTTCTTGAGCTCTTCGGCCGATGGAATTACTTGGTTGGGCGCCAACTTGATTCGCCCCTCTTGCAGCAACAAGTCAAACATCCTATCGGCCTTGGTGATGTCAAAGGTGAACCTCTCAGTCTCTTTTTGGCCGAACGGACAAGATACAGGCTTCTTATCCTTTACCCATTCGGCCGCATCGACATTCAGCTCTTCATCCGATCCAGAGTCTTCTTCTTTCCCGATGAAGGTCACCTTTTTGTTCCAAGTCTTCCTGGTTTCAAAGGCTTTGATATCTTGATCAGCAATTCTCTGCACCAGATGACTTAGACTGTCAAACTCTTGGGACACATACTTGTCCTTGATGTGCGGCAGCAATCCTTGGAAGGCCAAATCTGCCAGTTACCGATCATCAAGCACTAGACTGTAGCACTTGTTCTTCACGTCCTGCAGCCTTTGCACGAAGCTCTCTACCGATTCGTCATTGCGTTGCCTCATTTTGACCAAATCGGTAAGCTTCTTCTCATGTGCGCCAACAAAGAAGTACTTGTGAAATTGTCTCTCCAGATCGGCCCATGTAATTATAGAATTTGGAGGCAACGATATGAACCATGTGAACGCCGATCCAGACAATGACAAAGAGAACAATCTCACCCTTAATTCCTCCCTGCTGGCAGCTTCTCCACACTGGATAATGAAGCGGTTGATGTGCTCCATTGTTGACGTGTCGTCTTGGCCGGAGAACTTGGTAAAATCGGACACCTTGTACCGATTCGGAACAGGAATCAAGTCATATGCAGGAGGGTACGGAGTCCGATAGGAGTGTGTGTTGACCTTGGGTCTGATGCCGAATTGCTCTTTCATAACTTCGGCAATCTTACCGACCCAGTACGCGTCCTGCTCTTGCCAACTCATTGGCTGATTGTCGACTGGTGGAGTCGGCTGATGCGCCTCTTGAAGATGTGCAGTAGTCGCGGGCGCAGCACCAGTCATCTGAACGCTATGCATCGGCTGACTTACCGATGGATGGTTTGGCATACTTGGTGGAGTTGGCTGAACCGTCACATTCATCGGTTGCTGCACCGATGGTCCGCTCTGAGTGTAAGCTGGGCCTCCATAATAATACATCGGCGCGCCAGGCTGCTGAGCTAGTGGCTGGTTGACCCATCCGGGATTATAAAGCATCGGCATATGACTTGCCGATGGCTGATAGCTGACCGGAGCATGCGGCTCCTGAATTCTAGAGCAATTGATCACCAGATTACCTTGGGGAATCGGTACTCCAGCTTGAGAATTTGCCGCCAGAGATTGACTGCCGGTGGTTATAATATGTTGCACCGGCACAGAGCTTGCCGATGGTGGCATCAGAGGTATCTTGGGGATTACTTGGAGATCATCTGATGGCACTTGTACAGTCGGAGCAGGCGCAGAGTTGTGCATCATATGAGCCATCGGCTGTGACTGTTTTGCCGATGCCGTAGAATTCCTCCAGGCTGAACTATCTCCCTGCGCCAGATTAGAACCAACATACAGATTCGGAGGCATACCGTATCCCCACCAGTTAGCAGGGGCTGGTCCTGAAGTTGCCAACGCGGCCGGATCTGTATTGAACTTGGTGAAGTCGCCTGCGTTCGGTCTTGGTGATGTAGCCACATCGGCAGACGGTTCCACAGGGGTGGAAGACGCCATTTGGGCCGCCGATGGGCTTGCAGATGCCAATCCAGGTTGATGGTACGCTAGACCGACATATCGTGGTGCATGCCCTTCTTTGAATGTTTGCGCGAAGGCATTGTAGACAGTATTGGACAACACGCTGGAGTGGTTAATCAATGCCTGATTTACAACAGTATTAACCATCTCTTGTAGCTTACCAGGGTTGGTGTCGAACGTGACCTGCCGTGGCAACGGCGGATCCTGCTTCTGAATTGCTTCGCCGCTCCTGCTGAGGCTGAAGGACTTGAGATACAGCTGCTTGTATTCCTCCATAGCCCGCTCCATGGCCTGCTTCTGATCATCTCTTAGATCGGCCTCAGAGACTTCAATGACATTCCTCTGGTTGACATCGGCGTGATCATCCATGTCGAATGCGTAGATTTGTATAATCGGGTCCCACTGGGCGTGCCAAAAGAGGTGTTGACACAAAAAGCGTCAGATCTGTGAACACCTCGGGCTATTACCCAAAGCTCGGTATTCCAGAGGCGTGCCAGTCGATTTGACCAATCAATCGACAAGGATGATAACTAGAACAAACTGAACGAGACGACAGCGATGCGCCCGGACGTCAAGGCTCAGATTGATCAAAGATAACTAGAGCAGAGCTGAACGAGGCAAATAGCGATGCGCCCGGATTGCCAAAGCTCAGAGGTACTCCCACGCGGAACTAGCAAGGATTCGACGGAGATCAGGATGATGCAGCCCGTCGAAAGCTTGAAGAACTTGTTGATAGCTATAACTAATGCATAAAAAGGGTAAATTGCGATAAAAGGTAGAATAAGATAAAATTGGTTTGTTTTTGAATTGGATTGTCTTGTTCCATAGCCCTCGGGCACATATTTATACTCCCGCATGGAGAGTTGTACAAAGACACGACACATATCCTTCCTAAAACAAACTCCTACTTTAAAGGAAACTGACTCGCGCAGGAGCCGGATAACAATATTTATTTCCTAAACAAACACACCTATTTTAAAGGAAAATAAACGACTCATGCAAGAGTCGGACTCAAACTACTATAATAATACTGGTACAAAACACCAGTTTCCTTATACTTTTCCTCGATGGAAGCTTTCCATCGGCAGACCCCTGCAACTTCTTTGGCCACCTGTAGTCTTCTGCCGCCACCGAGTGCTAAGTCACGCCCATCGGCATCGGCAATACTTTCCCGATCGACAATTGGCAACATCTCCCAATTAGCGACCTTGTGCTGGTAACCGTCCTCACCGATCATTCCTAATCGGCAACCACCCTTTATCGGCAATCGGCAAGGGCTCTTTATAACCAATCGGCAATAGCAGCTCATCGGCAATCGACAATGACTCTTCATCGACCATCGGCAATGACTCTTTATCGGCAATCAGCTTCAGCAAGACTTCACCAATTGACCTTTGTCGGCAAAGATCATCCGGCCTCCATCGGCAAAACACTTAGTTTTCCCGCAGCACTCTTCCATCGGCACTATCGACTCCTGATGCCGATGGAGAACGGCCGCTGACCAGTCAAGCCTCAGCCCATTTGACACGTGTCGAAAAACGGTGTCAACAGAATCTAACAAAATTGAATTTTCCATTTTATGATTTTGTAAGATTTATTATGATTTTTTAAATTTTTTGTGAAAATAAATAAAGAAAAGAAAAGATAAAACTGTTGTCACTGTAGTAAAACCACTGTCTAAAAATGTATGGGGTAATTTGATCGGTTTTGCCAAGTTTAGATGGTAGAATAGACGGTTTCATAGTTGAAAGGGTGGAGTAGACCATGTTAGATAGGTGAAGAGGTTAAGTAGACTTTTTATGAAAACCATAATAGATTTGTGACAATAAGTATGTGCACGTGTGTGATATTGCTATTATCAGATAAGAACAATATGAACGAGATGAATAGCATGTAATTGATAAACACTAGGAAAGAGGTATACCCTACAAAGGGACATGTGCTTAAGGCATTGGTGGCTCCATTCTCACGAGACATTGTGAGTTGCTTGAAGTAGTGGACCATAATCGATGCAGGGAGATGTTTACAGTGTCATCCCTCAATCCGCTAGAAAGAACTAAAGAAGACTTGTGTGAAGAAAAAGACAACCTTGATCAAGAAGCAGTGCAACGACGTGCGTGAATCCATTAGGAAGTAGCACATGGTAGTCAGCGATGCGAGCGTTCACGAAGACGCTCCCCAAAACCTTATTGTCCGCACACTAGAGTAGGTGACTCTTGCATTAGCAAAGGTTGTAGAGGCCTACTCTTCTAACTTTTTGTACTCGTAGAAGATTGGAAAGGGAAGAACTCGTAACCACTCGAGAGGAAATTAGTTGTTGTATATAGGAAGGAGAACAACAAACTGCACATGAGCTTGAATCTCGAGAAATAACTCATGTAATGGACCATCAATTCCATTCAACCTCGGGATGGGGCAGTGCGCGTGTGTGGCACCTAGTTAACATCCCTTCAAGTACTTAATTGACACATATGTAGTCCGTCTATTTAGGTTGAGTTAACCAATAGTCAAAATTGCATTTAAAACTAAAATTATAATACGATATAACATTTAATATGAGCCTAGAATTTATTTAATAGCCAAATAGAATATGGGCCAAGCCCATATTATTCAACAATCCCCACCAAACCCCAAGGACTCGTATGAGTGCTCACAATTCTCTATCGTTTGATATATGAGTGTTTTGATGGATACTTAAGTTGAACATCCATCTAGTGTAAAATCTACACTTTTCACAATTATACAATAGACTATGCCTTTATTTGATAGTTTTGTACGATACAAATTTCACCTAGGCTCTTTAATTATACTAGGTAGCCAAAGTACGCCCTGTAGTTGGAGCATATAAGTTAAACTCCTTGGCCTTTCATTACTATTTAAAGATTACTCACATTTTATACACTGTAGCAATCAAACTCATATAGGCGTGTTTCTTTTTGGGATGTTCTATAGGACAACATCCCTGCTTAAATAAGCCACTTGGATCACATAAGAAATTAACCACCTACCATACATTGTAGAAAAGAATGCTTTTAACATGAGCCTTGTTAAGGGTCTTTCCTTATAGTCTACCACAAGCTTGTTTTACCGTTCTACTTCACGGGAACTCTGATCATATAGAACATGTTACCACCATGATGGACTTCATGTGGGTCTCAAACTCATCTCACTCAATGCAATATCTATCATATTACGTGATAGTCCCTTAGTAAATTGATCTGTCAGTTTTTAGACGTATGAACATAGTCCAACGCTATCACTCTAGAGTTTTTTAATTTTCTAACAAATTTTAACCGTCTTTTACATGTCTTTTGGACTTCATGTTATCCTTAGAACTATTTACTTTGACTATTATAGTCGGATTTTCAGTACATAGAAATAGCTGATATAGGTTTGTCTATTACCTTTAAATCCATAAGGAGTTCACAAAGCCATTTAGCTTCAACATCGGCGGCTGTGAGTTCTACTTCCATGGTGGACCTCATTAAGACATTTTGCTAGCAAGACTTCCATGAAATAGCATCACCTCCAAGTAAGAATACATATTCACTTGTGGCATACATCTCATCAATATCAAATATCTAATTTGCAATAACCCTTTAATACCTCATGTATCCGGTATAGTGAATGACATAACTCATAGTGCCTTTCAGGTAGTGCATCACTCTCTCAAGAGCACGCTAATGACTATCTCCCAAATTTGAGACAAATCGGCTGAGTTTGCTCATAACAAATGAGATGTCAGGCCTTGTAGCACTAGCTAGATACATAAGTGAGTCAATTATTTGGGAGTATCTCAATTGATCCCTTGTTATTGTTTGATTTTTTGTTAATAGCACACTAGGGTCATAAGGTGAAGAAGCAGACTAATAGTAACTATATCTAAATTGACTTAAAACATTTTCCAAATAGTGGGATTGCACAATTGTAACCCCACCATCACCTTTTCTTAGTAGCTTGATATTTAGAATAACATCAGTTTTTCCCCAAATATTTCATCTTAAAGTTTTAGACAAAGAATCTTTAACCCCTTTGATCACATCAAACTGGTTCCAAGGATTAATATGTTATCAACATGTAATATCACACCTTCACCACCATGTCGATGGGATATCCTATAGGGTACCCAGAGACTGGCTTACCTGAGCTTCGAGCCTCCTTTCCTCGGTCCACAAAGGAAGATGGATAGAAGAAACCGAATTCTACTCGGTAAAGATGACAAGACCAAAGCGCTGCTTAGGACTCTAAGTTTGTAACCGAGTAGGATTAGACTAACCTTGGCTAGTTCCTAGACTATAAGAGGGTTGGTGAGGACATCACCCGAAAACGAATCCCTACATACTACACAACACCCGATACGTATAGCGACACACAACACCTTGTATTATGATCAGGAGCAATAACAGACAACTCAACTGGACGTAAGGTTATTACTCTACCTTGTCGAGGGCCTGTACCAGTAAAACCGTGTATCCCTGCGTGTCCAACCACCAAGGTTTCACTATTCGCCAAGGCACGAACTACTATCTCGGGTAACCCCGTGGCAGACTATCGGTGGTAAAACATCGACAGCTGGCGCGTCAGATAGGGGCTTTCGGCGAATTTTTTCTCGAAAGCTTGGTGGACCACGACCTCAAGATGATGAAACCGACGGAATCCACATTTTTTTGGATCATGGATCTGCAAGATTGACGACAACGGAAAAGTTCAAAGTCGACTCCGAGAAGGAGTAGATCAAGATTTTCAAGAACTGAATCAAAGGAACCAGAATCTGACAATTTTGAAACCAACCAGACCAGCAGAGGAAGATGGATACGAAACCGACTCGGAAAAGGAGACACCACCACACGCCAATCCCGAGTCAAACACAAGAAAAGTAAACACAAAATAAGTCAGAGTACACAAGCAAACTTCAATCAGAAACAAAAACAATTCGGAAACAGTCAAGAACTCGCGTTTATATGGACTACACAATTCAGCATACACTTATGGAAATTTCCTTCGGAGGAAGATGACGAGAAGCAAAACCCTAAAAGGTCCCCAAGAGGGATTGATTATGTCAACAACTCTAGAAGGATGTATTGTACACTGGCCAAACCAACCCTCAAGGACACAAGGCCAGGCTACAGAACTACCATTCCATGTGGGAAAAGAACTCGGACTTTACCGAGAGCTATCATACAAGACCAAGAAAAGAAGCCAACGAGCAAAAAGAACTTGGAGAATGCATACCATATACATGGCGGAATTGGAACCTTATTTAGAGCCACCATAAATACCCGATTTGAAATCATCAGATGAATCAGAAGGAGATATCTCATGATGAAGAAGGAGACGACAACGAAAAAACGATCACAAAGCCGCGAGGTTGAAAAAGAACAAGGCTAGAGCAGGAAGAAGAAATCGAGCCACCGAGAGAAAGCAAATCTGGAACAAGTATAAGGCAGAGTTGACAGAATATAACAAAAATAAGGCAGAAAGAGAATCTATGAAGAACACAAAGAGAGAAAGAATTGAAGAGTTAACAAAAGAACGGAACATCCTCACTAAAGAATAAAGAATTACAGACGAGCTGATGAAAGAAGACGGAGACCCAAATAAACAACCCGAAGGTAATACACCTCAAGAAGGACAAGGAGAGAAGAAAGAAGAACAACCACCCAAGAAGTCAATATTCCACAGACTAGGGAAGACAGGAGTACCACAACCATCGGAAAGACAAGAACAACACTTCGAACTGATAAAACAAAACAACCTAGATTGGGATCAACGCTACCCAGAAGACTATGGTGAATCTGAATATAGAGGGGACAAAGATTATTACAGAAGAGATGAATCACCAAACTTCAACATAATAGAACAATATGACAGATTTCCATGCTTTGTAGGAAGACTGCAAACATTGAAATTACCACACAAGTTCAAACCAGCAAATCACTCCAAGTATAATGGAAAAGTAGAACCCAAGCAATGGATAAGAGTATATTCCCAATCCATAGAACTCGTAGGAGGAAACAATGACATCAAGGCCCTATACTTTCCAATGGCATTTGAAGCCATGCCGTTACAATGGTTTGACAAGCTGAAGCCAAGATCAATTAAATATTGGGAAGATTTGCAAGAAGCATTCTGCAACAACTTTGCAGGAATAATAACACACCCCATGACAGCGGCAGAATTGAAGAATGTAAAACAAAGAAAAGGAGAAACTCTAAGGGAGTATTATAGAAGGTTTGGAGAACTCAGAGCTTAGATACATGACATCACCGATAGGGAAGTAATAGAAACATTTGCGGATGGAATCGTAGCAAATTGGCAGTTCAAAGACTACTTTAACAAGAACCCGAGATCCAACGACGACTTCAAGAGAGCTGTTGAGAAGATGATATCATCAGAGGAAAGAACTCGGCACAAGTTTGCCCGAGATTTACATGAAAATAAAAGACCATATTACAGGCGAAATGACAAGAGACCAAGACAAGACAATATGGTAGCAGCAACAGATAACAAAAGAAGATACAACGACAACGACAAAGGAGGGTACAACAACAATAGCAACAACTACAACAACAACAGAAACACAAACACAGATATCCGAACAACAATTACCAGGGCAACAATTACACAAAGAGACCAACAGAAAGGATAGAAGACCTACCCTGCTACATACATCCTAATTCAACTCACAAGCTAGTTGAATGTGACATTTTCCAACGAAGATTCACAAAGAAGGAAGATACACGATCAAACAACTCGGAACAAAGAATAGATGAATCAGGGAAGGATACAAAGAAAGCAGAAGGGAATTATCAAGAACCCCAACGACAAATAGCAGTAATCTTTTCGAGAGTATCATATACAAGAAATAAAAGGTAGGAAAAGCTGGCACACAGAACCAGCCACCCCAAGATATCTGGATTGGTCAGAATACCCAATTCAATTCACAAGAGAAGATCAATGGACAAGCGCAGCAAATGCTGACTATTATCCTCTAGTAATGGAGTAGCAGTTTCCAAAGTACTCATCGTTGGAGGAGCAGGACTAAACATAATCTTCATAGATACTCTAAGAAAGATGAATTTGGACTATGAAGACATGATCACACCGACCAGTATTCCTTTTTACAGAATAGTACCCGAAAAAGCTTCCATACCGTTGGGACAAATCACCTAACTAGTCACCTTCGGGATACCCAACAAATATTGAACTGAGTTCATCAAATTCGAAGTAGCCGACTTCGAGTCGTGTTATCACGCAATCCTTGGAAGACGAGCACTCATAAGATACATGGAAATTCCCCACTACCCATATCTACTGCTCAAAATGCCAACAACAAAAGGAGTTCTTTCATTAAAAGGAGACCTAAAGAGAGCATACGATTGTGATGTACAAGCCATACAAATATCAGAAAAGCTGCAAGACTACAAGGAAAAAGAAGATATTGCGAGGAAAGTTGAGGAAATGAACCCGGATGAAATCCAAATACCAGCAAAGAAACCAAGCACCTTCACACCTCCTAAAGAAGCAACCACAAAGACAATCAACTTACTAACGGGAGATCTAGAGAAGACGGCGATAATCAGTGCAAATCTGGATCCTAAATAGGAACTCGCGCTCACCAACTTTCTGAGGGATAACAAAGACATATTTGCATGGAAGCTAGCAGATATGCCAGGAGTCCCAAAGGAGTTGGCTGAGCACAAAATTGATACAAACAAAGGATCAAGACCAGTAAAATAGAAGCTACGCAGATTTGCACCAGACAGGAAAGCAGCAATCAAAAAGGAAATTACAAAACTATTAGCAGCTGGATTCATCAGAGAAATAATCAACCCAGATTGGTTAGCTAACCCGGTGTTAGTGGAGAAAAAGAACTCAAAAGAATGGCGTATGTGCGTAGACTACACAGACCTCAACAAACACTGCTCAAAGGACCCATATGGGCCACCCAGAATTGATCAAGTCATAGACTCAACAGCAGGATCATCACTGTTATCATTTCTCGACTGCTACTGGGGATATTACCAAATATCATTAAGAGAAGAAGACCAAAGCAAAACATCCTTCATAACGCCTTTTGGAGCATATTGCTACAAATCAATGCCTTTTGGACTAAAGAACGCAGGGGCAACATATCAAAGAGCAATACAAACCTGCCTTGGAGATCAAATCGGAAGAAACACCGAAGCCTACATTGATGACGTATTAGTCAAAACAAAAGAACCAAAATCACTGTTGAAAGACCTAGAAGAGACCTTCAAGAACCTGAAAGAGTGGAGGTGGAAACTGAATCCCACAAAATGTGTCTTTGGTGTACCATCAGGACAATTACTCGGTTTTTTGGTCAGCAATAGAGGGATTGAGGCTAGCACCAAACAAGTCAAGGAAATAATGGATATGAAGCCACCCAAAAAGGTTAAAGACATACAAAAATTGACATGATGTATGACAGCTCTAAACAGATTCATATCAAAATTAGGAGAGAAAGGGCTACCCTTCTTCAAACTGCTAAAGAGAAAAGAAAACTTTGAATAGATAGAGGAAGCAAATCTAGCTTTTATCAAATTGAAAGAATACTTATCATCATCTCCGGTAATGACACCGCCAAGAAACAAGGAGGACATGATGCTATACATCACAACAACAAAAAACGTAGTAAGTGCAACAATCATCGTGGAAAGAGAAGAACCCGAACATATCTACAAAGTGCAAAGACCAGTATACTACATCAGTGAAGTACTCACAAAAACAAAAGTCAGATACCCACACGTACAGAAACTACTATATGCAGTACTTATATCATCAAGAAAGTTGAGGCATTATTTCCATGAACACAAAGTAACAATAGCAACCAACTTTATGTTACAAGACATATTCAAAAACAAAGATGCTACAGACCGAATATCAAACTGGGCAATAGAACTCAGATCTCTAAATATGGACTTTAAACCAAGAACAACAATCAAGTCACAGATACTACCCGACTTCATTGCTGAATGGACAAAAATTGCGCAAAAAGAACCCGAACCAATACGAGACCATTGGAAGATGTACTTTGACAGTTCACTGAAACTTGGAGGGGCAGGAGCAGGTGTGCTACTAATCTCCCCAGAAGGAAGACAGTTAAAATACATACTATAGATATTATGGCGAGCAACAAATAATGAAGCAGAATATGAAGCACTCATACATGGCTTAAGAATAGCAACTACACTTGGAATCAAAAGAATTCTCGCTTATGGAGATTCAACAGTAGTAATAAACCAAGTAAACAAGGAGTGGGGCTACACAAAAAACAACATGGACGCATACTGTGCAGAAGTAAGGAAACTCGAGAAGAATTTTGAAGGACTAGAAATTCACCACGTCTTAAGAGATTCAAACGTGGCAGCAGATATCTTATCTAAGTTGGGGTCAGATAGAGAAAAAGTACCACCTGGAGTATTCATGGAAGAACTCGCAAAGCCATCAATTCAGGAGACTAATAAACAAAAAGAAGACCCAATGGACACAAACGAAACAAAAGAACCCGATAACTCAAGACAGATCCTCAACATAGAAAGCGATTGGAGAAAACCATACATTGATCATAAAAGTGAAAACATACTACCCGGAGACAAAGCAGAAACAACAAGAATCATAAGGAAAAGCAAAGCCTACGTTCTCATAAAGGATAAATTATACAAAAAAGCAGCGTCTTCTGGAATATTATTGAAATGCGTATCTACACAAGAAGGAAAAGAAATATTGGAAGAAATCCACTCGGGATGCTGCGGAAATCATGCAGTATCTAGAACACTAATCGGCAAAGCATTGATAAGCGGATTTTATTGGCCAACAACACTTAAGGATGCAGAACAATTAGTCAAAACATGCAAGAATTGGCAAATGTTTGCAAGACAATCCCATGTTCCAGCACATAACCTAATCTGCATACCACCAGCCTGACCCTTCTCATGTTGGGGGCTAGATCAAGTCGGACCTCTCAAAAAAGCAAAAGGAGGATTCAAGTACATATTCGTGGCAGTAGATAAGTTCACCAAATGGATTGAATACAAACCAGTAGTCAAATATAGTGTAGAAAAGGCAACAGAGTTCATACAAGAAATCATGCACAAATTTGGGATGCCCAACAGGATAATCACGGATCTTGGATCACCGTTTACAGCAAAGGAATTCCAATATTGGGCAAGAGATTGTGGAATAGAAATAGACTATGCATCGGTAGCTCACCCCTAAGCAAACGGACAAGTTGAAAGAGCCAATGGGCTATTATTACAAGGCCTAAAACCAAGACTATATGAAGACCTAAAAGACTATGGAGGTAAATGGATAGAGGAATTACCAATGGCAGTATGGAGTCTAAGAACTCAAATCAGTAGAGCAATAAGATATCCACCTTTCTTCTTGGTATACGGATCAGAAGCTGTATTACCAATTGACCTAATATGACAATCACCAAGAATTGAGCAATATGATGAAGGAGAAGCTGAAGAAACAAGACGACTAGAGATCGACTCAATCGAAGAAATAAGAGATAGTTCAGTAATACAAAATGCAAGATATTTACAAGGCTTGCGAAGACATTATTTTCCGCCATTTCTTTCGTGTTTGATTTCACGAGGGCAAACCCAGCCGTTTTGGATGCTGCGCTGTTCAGTTTCGTCAGGGTATGAAGGCCACTGACTTTGCTTTCACCCTCTATGAATCTGAAGGATTGGGTGGAAAAGTGGTTCTATATTCCAAAGCCCGATGCCTACTTCTCTTCTGACCTTGTTGCTCTTCCGACTCCTCTTTCTTCTTGGAATGATGCTTTATCTTCTTTTGAGTCCTCGGCTATTAAGCCTCTGTTGATCCGAATTAGTTACTTAAAACATTCCGGGTTGACTGGCAATGGACTGGATGCTAGTTACTATCGCCGCCGAATTCAACCTCTCATGCAGAGGGAGAATCTTGGTTTTGAGTACACTGGTCCTTCTGATCCTTCTCGGATCATCACTGAATCTGAGTTATCTGAAGATGACTTGTTTGATCGTTTGGGACGGGTTTTGAGTGGTGTGTCTGTTATGCCTCCCCAGATTTCTGAGTATCATGCTAGAAATCCACCTCCTCCGGTTAGTACTCTATTTGTCTTGTTCTAATTTCTTTTTCCCTGAATTCTTGTTTGTGGATGGCTTCTTTTGTGTTTTAGGATCATGGTCATTGTTTTAGGCTGAACTTGCCTTTTGGGCCGGATCCCATTGTTCCTGGGGAGCGTACTGCTGAAGTCACTGTGGCTTCGACTTCTTCCTCCAGGTTTATCCCTGGATTTTGTATTACTGATGGGTACGTGCCTTATACCCCAGATCCTCAGATTGCTCAAGTCTTACTTGTTTCTAGGAAAAGGAAAGCTGAATCTTCTGCTTAGCCTGTCCAGCTCCCTCCTACTACTCGCCGTCGCTCTTCTCAGCCACGTACCCTCACAAGTAACATTATTGTAGGTGAGCATTTGTATTTGTTATCCGAGTTGTTTTGCATGCAATTCTTTTTTATTCTTCTGCTTTGCTCTTTTTCAGACTGTCAGTCTTTCCTTCTGAATGAGGAGTACTCGGATGATGACCCTTCTCTTACCCATCCTCCGTGAGTTGTTTTTCTTGACGTCTTTGTTTTTTGTTCAGAGATCTTATTCTTATTGCTAGTTTTTGTTCAGTCGTAGATCATCTGCCGACCCATCTTCTGTTGACGCTGCTACTATTCCCTCGGCTGTTCCAATACCTTCTTCTTCATTGTTTGATGAAGATTTCACTTTTGATATCCCTGATCTTTCTTTTGCTTCTGTCGCTGCTACCTTTAGCAAGTCGGCCAAGTACGTTACCTTTGCTATGTGATTTTTGTACTTTTTATCTTATCTTTGCCTGATTTTCTTTGCTTTTGAAACTTTTAGGCTTTCTTCTGAAGCTCCTGATTTTTCTCATGATGGTAAGGCTTTTTGCTTTTGATGAAGGTTCTTGCTTCTTGTTTTTATTTTAACTCTTCTTGTTTTATTTCTTGCAGGACATTGTATTCCTGATGCTTCCAAGGTTGCTGGTACTTCCCAATTTGTTGGTGCACATCCTCCCAAAGGTGTGCCTCTTCTTGAGGTGCCTGAGTTGAGCCACCAAGCCATAACTCCGACTTCTTCCTCAGCCCAGCCTTTGCTTATTCAAGGGTCGGAGGTTCAGCTTAGCCGAGTCGAACGGGTTCAAAAACTTGTTTCTTCTTGGATGGATCTATCCTTGTCCTTTGGAACTGAATTGAAGGTATTTTATTCTTGTCTCTCTCTTTTGGTCTTGTTTGCTTTATTTTGATTCATGTTTCTTTCAGGATGTCTGTCGGGAGTTGACTGCCTCTTCCTCGGAAACTCAGTCGGCTGTTACTCTTCAAGCTGAGCTAGACATGGTTCACCTTGAGTTGTCTCAGACTCATGCTACTTTGGAGCAAGAAAAGGCTCTCCGAGTAGTTGCTGTTTCTGACTTGGAAGACAAGATTTCCAGTAACTATCTTCTTTTTCTTCTGTTGTGAATTTTCTTTTCTTGATATCTGATGTTCTTGATATATTTGTAGCTGCTGATCAAGCTTCTATTGCTTGGAATGAGGAGAAACAAGATTTGTCTCTTCGTCTTGCAAATTCAGAGGAGAAAACTGCAGCTGTAAGTCGACTACTTATTGTTTTCTGCTTTTCTTGTTGTTTTTCTTGTAGTCTTTTTGATTTCTTTTGCCCTTTTCAGTTCTTAAAATCTGAGGGGGTTTTGAAGACTCAGCTCTCGGAGGTTCATGAGCGATATAAAATTTTGTATGCTGCTATGAAACTTGTCGTATCTGCTGTTTGTCTTCAAGAAGATGCTAAAGAAGGTCTGAAAACCTTGATTCCCGCGTTACCCCTTTGGTTTAAAAAGTTTGTTGAAAACGGCTTTGAGCGGTGTATAAACAATGTTGTTTCTTTTGTTCGAGCCCTTGCTCCTGATGTGCCTTTGGACCGAATTCTCGAAGATCCAATGGACGTCGATCTCTTGACGAGGTGGGAACAATCAAAGCCCGAGGTTAAGGAGCTTTGTCACCAAATACTTAGCCAGCTTAATGTACTGCCGTCTCCTCCTTAATAACATTTGTCGGTCCCTTGATGGTGGTTTTGTAATATACTTTTGATGATATATTTGTTAGGTTTGATCCTAATATTATGATGCTTTTATCCCTTTTTGCTAATATTGTTCAATTTTGCTTTCTGAAGAATATCTTGTTTTCCAGTCCTTTGCCGAGTTCTTTTGACTGCTGTCTTAACCTGTGAGCCTCTGTGACAGGCTTTGAAAATGTTTCTGTAAATCCCGAGTTTTTCTTGGCCTTCCAGCCTTGATGATTATATTGATAATATTGCCCGTAGAATGATATGTGCCTCTTAGTTTAGGCTTTGTATTGTAAAAGACCTCCGAGTAGTTTTGAGTAGTTCTTGACGAGTAGTTCTTTTTGTTGATATTTTGCTCTTTGATGTAATGATACTTGGCTTGCATTCTTTTTGTGCGGAATTCTTTTTTCTCTTTAAGCACTTGTTGTGTCACTTTTTATGAGTGATTGATGTTATGCCGTCTCTCGAAACGGTAGACTTGTAGATATAAGTACCAGACTGTGCCGCTCATGGTGCAAAACAGTCGGTTTGTCAGTTTATCCGCTCGCTTGTAGACTTTGTATATATAACAGACTGTGCTGCTTACAGTGCAAAGCAGTCAGTTTGTCGAGTTGCTTCATGAAATAATTGTCTTAATAAATGCTGTACAGTGTCGCTCATGGTGCAAAGCTGTCAGCTAGTCATGCGATCTCACGAAACGGAAGACTTTATATATGAATTAGACTGTGCCACTCATGGTGCAAAGCAGTCGATTAGTCAAGTTGCCTCACGAAACAACTGACTCCGGGCAATGCCTCTCATTGTACAAAGCCGGTAAATTTTAGATATATGAACCAGACTGTGCCGTTCATGGTGCAAAGCAGTCGGTTAGTCAAGTTGCCTCATGAAACAACTGACTCCGGGCAGTGCCTCTCATTGTACAAAGCCGGTAATTTTCAGATATAAGAACCAGACTATGCCGCTCATGGTGCAAAGCAGTCGGTTAGTCAAGTTGCCTCACGAAACAATTGACTCCGGGCAGTGCCTCTCATTGTGCAAAGCCGGTAAATTTTTAGATATAAGAACCAGACTGTGCCGTTCATGATGCAAAGCAGTCGGTTTAGTTGAGTTGCCTCACGAAACAACTGACTCCGGGCAGTGCCTCTCTTTGTGCAAAAGCCGATAAATTTTTAGATATAAGAACCAGACTGTGCCGCTCATGGTGCAAAGCAGTCGGTTTAGTCAAGTTGCCTCACGAAACAACTGGCTCCGGGCAGTGCCTCTCATTGTGCAAAGCCGGTAAATTTTTAGATATAAGAACCAGACTGTGCCGCTCATGGTGCAAAGCAGTCGGTTTAGTCAAGTTGCCTCACGAAACAACTGACTCCAGGCAGTGCCTCTCTTTGTGCAAAAGCCGGAAAATTTTTAGATATAAGAACCAGACTGTGCCGCTCATGGTGCAAAGCAGTCGGTTTAGTCAAGTTGCCTCACGAAACAACTAACTCTGGGCAGTGCCTCTCTTTGTGCAAAGCCAATAATTATATATATATATATGGACCAGACTGTGTCGCTCATGGTGCAAAGCAATCGGTTCGTTAGGTTGCCTCACGAAACAACCTAACTCTAGACAGTGCTTCTCATTGTGCAACTGTCGGTTTGTTCTTAATGTCTTGTATCTTGTGCTTTTAGTTGTAGAATTTCTTGAGTTGGCTAATATGCCAAGTGTTGCTTAGTTGAATTCCTTCCTCTGTCATTAGCTCATAAGTTCCAGGCTGTATTGCTGTCTTAATGATAAAAGGACCCTCCCATGGGCTTAGTAGTTTGTGTCTTCCATCTTTTTTCTAGATTAGTCGTAGTACCAGATCTCCTGGTTTTAACGTTCTTGGGTGCATATTTCTGTCATAGTGTCTTCGCAAGCCTTGTAAATATCTTGCATTTTGTATTACTGAACTATCTCTTATTTTTTCGATTGAGTCAATCTCTAGTCGTCTTGTTTCTTCAGCTTCTCCTTCAACATATTGCTCAATTCTTGGTGATTGCCATATTAGGTCGATTGGTAGTACAACTTCTGATCCGTATACCAAGAAGAAAGGTGAATATCCTGTTGCTCTGCTGATTTGAGTTATTAAACCCCATACCACTTTTGGTAGTTCTTCTATCCATTTACCCCCATAATCTTTTAGGTCTTCATATAGTCTTGGTTTTAGGCCTTGTAATAATAGCCCATTGGCTCTTTCCACCTGTCCATTTGCTTAGGGTGAGCTACCGATGCATAGTCTATTTCTATTCCACAATCTCTTGCCCAATATTGGAATTCCTTTGCTATAAAGGGTGATCCAAGGTCTATGATTATTCTGTTTGGCATCCCAAATCTGTGCATGATTTCTTGTATGAACTCTATCGCTTTTTCTGCGCTGTATTTGACTAGTAGTTTGTATTCAATCCATTTGGTGAATTTGTCTACTGCCACGAATATGTACTCGAATCCTCCCTTTGCCTTTTTAAGAGGTCCGACTTGATCTAGCCCCCAACATGAGAAGGACCAGGCTGGTGGTATGCAGATTAAGTTATGTGATGGAACATGTGATTGTCTTGCAAACATCTGGCAATTCTTGCATGTTTTAACTAATTGTTCTGCATCCTTGAGTGCTGTTGGCCAATAAAACCCGCTTCTAAATGCTTTGCCGATTAGTGTCCTAGATGCTGCATGATTTCCGCAGCATCCCGAGTGGATTTCTTCCAATATCTCTTTTCCTTCTTGTGTATATACGCATGTCAATAATATTCTAGAGGACGCTGCTCTTTTGTATAATTTATCTTTTCCGAGGATGTAGGCTTTGCTTTTCCTTATAATCCTTGTTGCTTCTGCCTTATCTCTAGGTAGTTTGCTTTCACTATTATGATCAATGTATGGTTGTCTCCAATCGGCTGTCTTGAGTTGTCGGGTTCTTTTGCTTCGTCTATATTCATTGGGTCTTCTTTTGGTTTATAAGTTTCTTGGATTGATGGCTTTGTGAGTTCTTCCACAAATACTCTAGGTGGTACCTTTGCTCTATCTGACCCTAATTTGGATAAGATATCTGCTGCTACGTTTGAATCTCTTAAGATGTGGTGAATTTCATGTCCTTCAAAATTCTTCTCAAGTTTCCGTACTTCTGCACAGTACGCATCCATGTTGTTTTTTGTGCAGTCCCACTCTTTGTTTACTTGGTTGATCACTACTGCTGAATCTCCGTAAGCTAGAATTCTCTTGATTCCGAGTGTAGTTGCTACTCTTAAGCCATGTATGAGTGCTTCATATTCCGCTTCGTTATTTGTTGCTCGCCATAATATCTATAATAAGTATTTTAGTTGTCTTCCTTCTGGGGACATTAGTAATACGCCTGCCCCTGCTCCTCCAAGTTTTAGTGATCCATCGAAGTACATCTTCCAATGATCTCGTATTGGCTCAGGTTCTTTTTGTGCAATTTCTGTCGATTCTGCAATGAAGTCGGGTAATATTTGTGACTTGATTTCTATTCTTGGTTTGAAGTCCATATTCAGGGATCCAAGTTCTACGACCCATTTTGATATTCTGCCTGTAGCATCTTTGTTTCTGAGTATGTCTTGTAGCGGAAAGTTGGTTGCTACTGTTACTTTGTGTTCATGAAAATAATGCCTCAACTTTCTTGATGATATAAGTACTGCGTATAGTAGTTTCTGTACGTGTGGGTATCTGACTTTTGATTCTGTGAGTACTTCGCTGATGTAGTATATTGGTCTCTGTACTTTGTAGACGTGTCTGAGTTCTTCTGTTTCCACAATGATTGCTGCAGTTACTACATTTTTTGTTGCGGTAATGTATAGCATCATATCCTCCTTATTTCTTGGAGGTGTCATTACTGGAGATGATGATAAGTATTCGTTCAATTTGATAAAAGCTTGACTTGCTTCCTCTGTCCATTCAAAGTTTTCTTTTCTCTTCAGGAGTTTGAAGAAGGGTAGTCCCTTTTCTCCCAATTTTGATATGAATCTGTTGAGAGCTGCCATACATCCTATCAGTTTTTGTATGTCCTTGACCTTTTTGGGTGGCTTCATATCCATTATTGCCTTGACTTGTTTGGTGTTAGCCTCGATCCTCTACTGCGGACCAAAAAGTCGAGTAGTTGTCCTGATGGTACGCCAAAGACACACTTTGTGGGATTGAGTTTCCACTTCCACTCTTTTAAGTTCTTGAAGGTCTCTTCTAGGTCTTCTAACAGTGATTCTGGTTCTTTTGTTTTGACTACTACGTCATCAATGTAGGCTTCGGCGTTTCTTCCGATTTGATCCCCAAGGCACATTTGTATTGCTCTTTGATATGTTGCTCCCGCGTTCTTTAGTCCAAAAGGCATTGATTTGTAGCAGTATGCTCCGAAAGGTGTTATGAAGGATGTCTTGCTTTGGTCTTCTTCTCTTAATGATATTTGGTGATATCCCGAGTAGCAGTCAAGAAATGATAGCAGTGATGATCCAGCTGTTGAGTCTATGACTTGATCAATTCTAGGTGGTCCATATGGGTCCTTTGAGCAGTGTTTGTTGAGATCTGTGTAATCTACGCACATACGCCATTCCTTCGAGTTCTTTTTCTCCGCGAGTACCGGGTTAGCTAACCAATCTGGGTTAATTATCTCTCTAATGAATCGAACTGCTAAAAGTTTTGTGATTTCCTTTTTGATTGCCGCTTTCTTGTATAGTGCAAATCTGCGTAGCTTCTGTTTTACTGGTCTTGATCCTTTGTTTGTATCGATTTTGTGCTCAGCCAACTCCTTTGGGACTCCTGGCATATCTGCTGGTTTCCATGCAAATATGTCTTTGTTATCCCTCAGAAAGTTGGTGAGCGCGAGTTCCTATTTAGGATCCAGGTTTGCACTGATTATCGCCGTCTTCTCTGGATCTCCAGTTAGTAGGTCGATTGTCTTTGTGGCTGCTTCTTTAGGAGGTGTGAAGGTGCTTGACTTCTTTGCCGGTATTTGGATTTCGTTTGGGTTTATTTTGTCGACTTTCCTCGCAATATCTTCTTTCTCCTTGTAGTCTTGCAGTTTTTCTGATATTTGTATAGCTTGTACGTCGCAGTCGTATGCTCTGTTTAGGTCTCCTTTTAGTGAAAGAACACCTTTTGTTGTAGGCATCTTAAGTAGTAGATATGGGTAGTGAGGAATTGACATATATCTTGTGAGTGCTGGTCTTCCAAGGATTGCATGATAACATGATTCGAAGTCGGCTACTTCGAATTTGATGAACTCAGTTCGATACTTGCCGGGTGTCCCAAAGGTGACTGGTAGGGTGATTTGTCCCAAAGGTATGAAAGCTTTTCTGGGTACTATTCCGTAAAAAGGAATATTGGTTGGTGTGATCATACCTTCATAGTCCAAATTCATCTTTCTTAGAGTATCTATGAAGATTATGTTTAGTCATGCTCCTCCATCGATGAGTTCTTTGGAAACTAGTACTCCTGCTATTGTTGGTCCCATTACTAGAGGGTAATATCCAGCGTTTGCTGCACTTGTCCATTGATCTTCTCTTGTGAACTGAATTGGGTATTCTGACCAATCCAGATATCTTGGGTGGCTGGCTCTGCTGCCATGATGGTTCTGTGTGCCAACTTTTCCTGTCTCTTGTTTCTTGTATATGATGCTCCTAAAAAGATTACTGCTATTTGCCGTTGGGGTTCTTGATAATTCCCTTCTGCTTTCTTTGTGTCTTTCCCTGATTCATCTGTTCTTTGCTCCGAGTTGTTTGATCGTGTGTCTTCATTCTTTATGAATCTTCGTTGGAAAACGTCACATTCGATTAGCTTGTGACTTGAATTAGGATGTATGTAGCAGGGTAGGTCTTCTATTCTTTCTGCTGGTCTCTTCATGTAATTGTTGCCCTGATAATTGTTGTTTGAATATCTGTTATTCGTGTTCCTGTTGTTGTTGTAATTGTTGTTATTGTTGTTGTACCCTCCTTTGTTGTTATCGTTGTATCTTCTTTTGTTGTCTGTCGCTGCTATCATATTGTCTTGTCTTGGTCTCTTGTCATTTGGCCTGTAATCTGGTCTTTATTTTCCTGAAAATCGCGGGCGAACCTGTGCCTGGTTCTTTCCTCTAATGATATCATTTTCTCAACAACCCTCTTGAAGTCTTCGTTGGATCTCGGGTTTTCATTGAAATAGTCTTTGAACTGCTAATTTGCAACTATCCCATCCACAAATGTTTCTATTACTTCTCTATCAGTGATGTCGCGTATCTGAGCTCTGAGTTCTCCAAACCTTCTGTAATATTCCTTTAGAGTTTCTCCTCTTCTTTGTTTTACATTCTTTAATTCTGCCGCTATCATGGGGTGTGTTATTATTCCTGCAAAGTTGTTGCAGAATGCTTCTTGTAAATCTTCCCAACATTTAATTGATCTTGGGTTCACCTTATCAAACCATTGTAACGGCATAGCTTCGAGTGCCATTGGAAAGTATAGTGCTTTGATGTCGTTGTTTCCTCCTGCGAGTTCTATGGATTGAGAATATACTCTTATCCATTGCCTGGGTTCTACTTTTCTGTTATACTTGGAGTGATTCGTCGGTTTGAATTTGTGTGGTAGCTTCAATGTTTGTAGCCTTTCTGCAAAGCATGGAAATCTGTCGTATTGTTCTATCCTGTTGAAGTCTAGTGACTCATCTCTTCTATAGTAATCTCTGTCCCCTCTATATTTAGATTCACCATATTCTTCTGGGTAGCGTTGATCCCAATCTGGGTTGTTTTGTCTTATCAGTTCGAAGTGTTGTTCTTGTCTTTCTGATTGCTGTGGTACTCATGTCTTCCCTAGTCTGTGGAATATCGATTTCTTGGGTGGTTGTTCTTCTTGCTTATCTCCTTGGCCTTCTTGAGGTATATTGTCTTCGGGTTGTTTGCTTGGGTCTCCTCCTTTCATCTGCTCATCTGTAATTCTTTCTTCTTTAGTGAGGATGTTCAGTTCTTTTGTTAATTCCTCAATTCTTTCTCTCTTTGTGCTCTTCATAGATTCTCTTTCTGCTTTCTTTTTATTGTATTCTGTCAATTCGACTTTATACTTGTTCCAGATTTGCCTTCTCTGAGTGGCTTGATTTCTTCTTCCTGCTCTAGCCTTGTTCTTTTTCAACCTCGCGACTTTTTGATCGTTTGTTTCATTGTCCTCTCCTTCATCGTCTGATATGTCTCCTTCTGATTCATCTGATGATTTCAAATCGGGTATTTGTGGTGGTTCTAAATAAGGTTCCAACTCTGCCATATATACTCTATGCATTCTCCAAGTTCTTCTTTCTCCTTGGCTTCTTTTTGTGGTTCTGTACGATAACTCTTGGAGTAGTCTGAGTTCCTTTCCCATCTGGAATGGTAGTTCAGTAGTCTGGCCTCGTGTCCTTGAGGGGTGGTTTGGCTAGTGCACAATGCATCCTTCTAGAGTCGTTGACATGACCAACCCTTCTTGGGCACCTTTCAGGGTTTTGCTTCTTGTCATCTTCCTTCGAAGAAATATTCCATAAGTATATGCCGAATTATGCAGTCCATATAAACGCGAGTTCTTGATGGTTTTCGAGTTGTTTTTGTTTCTAACTGAAGTCTGCTTGTATACTCCGACTTGATTTGTGTTTACTTTTGTCGTGTTGGACTCGGAGTTGGCGTGCGGTAGTGTCTCCTTTTCCGAGTCAGTTTCGTATCCTTCTTCGTCTGCTAGTCTGGTTAGTTCCGAAATTGTTAGATTTTGAATTCCTTGATTCAGTTCTTGAAGATCTCAATCCGCTCCTTCTTCTTCTCGGAGTCGCCTTTGAATTTTTTTGTCGTTGTCAATGATGCAGATCCATGATCCAAAGAAAAACGTGGATTCCGTCGGTTTCATCATCTTGAGGTCGTGGTCCACCAAGCTTTCGAGAAAAAATTCGCCGAAAGCCCCTACCTGGCGCGCCAGCTATCGATGTTTTACCACGGGGTTACCCGAGACAGTAGTTCGTGCCTCGGCGAATAGTGAAACCTTAGTGGTTGGACACGCAGGGAGACACGGTTTATACTGGTTCAGGCCCTCGACAAGGTCGAGTAATAACCCTACGTCCAGTTGAGTCGTCTGTTATTGCTCTTGATCGTGATACAAGATGTTGTGTGTCGCTCTACGTATCGGATGTTGTGTAGTATGTAGGGAACTCTCTTTGGGTGATGCCCTCACCAGCCCTTTATAGTCCAGGAACTAGTCGAGGTTACTCTAATCCTACCCGGTTACAAACTTAGAGTCCTAAGATGCGCTTCGGTCTTGCTGTCCTTACCGAGTAGAATTCGGTTTCTTCTATTTGTCTTCCTTTGTGGGCTGAGAAAAGGAGGCCTAGAGCTTAGGTAAGCCGGTCTTTGGGTACCCTATAGGATATCCCATCGACAGAACCATCAGCAACTACTCGAAGAGTCTTTTCTTGCTCCAAAGCAGCACGAGTCTGAGACAACTCAAGATGAACCCTGTCAAGTTCAGCTTGAAGAGTAACAGTCGACTGATTTTCTGAGGAAGAAGCAGTCAACTCCCGACAGACATCCTGAAAGAGACATGAATCAAAATAAAGCACAAAAGAACAAGACCAAAAGAGAGAGACAAGAATAAATACCTTCAATTCAGTTCCAAATGATAATGATAAATCCGTCCAAGAAGAAACAAGCTTTTGAACTCGTTCAACTCGGCTGAGCTGAACCTCTGGCCCTTGAATAAGCAAAGGCATTGCTGAAGAAGAAGTTGGAGCTTTGGCTAGGAGGCTCAACTCAGGCACCTCAATAAGAGGCACACCTTCAGGAGGACTGGCACCAACAAATTGAGAAACACCGGCAACATTAGCAGCATCAGGAGTGCAAAGTCCTGCAAGAAATAAAACAAGAAGAGTTAAAATATAAACAAAAAACAATTTTTTTTCATCAACAAAGACAAAAAGTCTTACCATCATGGGACGAATCAGGAGCTCCAGAAGAAGGCCTAAAAGAATAAAAAGCAAAGAATATTAGGCAAAGATAAGATAAAGATACAAATATCTCATAGCGAAGCCAACTTACTTGGCCGACTTGCTGAAGGAAGCAGCAACAGAAGCAAAGGAAAGATCAGGGATGTCAAAAGAAAAATCATCATCGAGTAATGAAGAAGAAGGGATTGGAATAGCCAAAGGAATCGGAGCAGCTTCACCAGATGACTGTCCAACAGATGATCTACGACTAAATAA
This sequence comes from Microstegium vimineum, assembly GCA_022036555.1. Lineage (NCBI taxonomy): Eukaryota > Viridiplantae > Streptophyta > Magnoliopsida > Poales > Poaceae > Microstegium > Microstegium vimineum. Next base: position 25,067,447 of record CM039128.1, on the reverse strand, counting down.
AACTTACAATAAATAGAGGATCTCTAAACAAAAATCACAAAGACTTCAAGAAAACAACTCACAGAGGATGGGTAAAAGGAGGATCATTATCTGACTACTCTTCGTTTAGAAGGATGGATTGGCCATCTGAAAAAAGAACAAGGCAGAAGAATAAAGAAGAGTGGTACACAAAAAAACTCGGATGACAAATACAATGATCACCTACAATAATGTTACTTGTGGGAGCGCGTGACCGAGAAGTGCGTCGACGAGTGACGGAAGATAGCGGAGGAGGTTGAGCTAAAGACTCAAGTTTCCTCTTCCTAGAAAACATTACAAGTTGAGCAACACGAGGATCAGGGACATAAGGTACATACCCATCAATATTACAAATTCCAGGGATCAACCTGGAAGAAGAACCCGAAGCTATGGTAACTTCAGCAGCAGTATCCTCACGAACAAAAACATCACGTCCAAAAGGCAAGTTTAGCCTAAAAGAATGACCATGATCCTGAAACACAAAACAAACCATCAACAAACAAAAACTTAGAGAAAAATAAATTAGAATAGGCTGAAATAGAGTACTAACCGGAGGAGGTGGATTTCCAGCATGGTACTCAGAAATCTGGGGAGGCATGACAGACACACCACTCAAGACCCTCCCCAAACGATCAAACATGTCATCTCAGACAACTCGGATTCAGGGATAATCCGCGAAGGATCAGAAGAACCGGTATATTCAAAACCAAGATTTTCCCTCTGCATAAGAGCTTGAACCCGGTGCCGATAGTAATTGGCAACGAACCCATTGCCAGTTAACCCGGATTGTTTCAAGAAACTTATCCGAGTCAGCAAAGGCTTAATCGCCAAAGATTCAGTAGGAGACAAAAGGTCACACCAATAGGGGAGAGAAGTGGGAAGAGCAGCAAGACCAGAAGAGAAATAATCGTCAGGCATGGAAATGTAGAACCATTTATCTGCCCAATCTTTAACTGACTCGTAAAGGGTAAAAGAGAAATAGCTGTTCTTCATCCCTTGACAAAACTGAAGAGCACAACAGCCAAAAGAACGGCTAGGAGCTTTCTCATGAAATCGAAGGCGAAAGAAGTGCCGGAGAAGGAGAAGGCAAGGCGGGATGCCAATAAACGCCTCGTACAAATGAGCAAATGAAGCAAGGAAAAGAACCCCGTTAGGGGTCAGATGATGAAGCTGAATGCCGTAAAAATAAAGGAACTCCATCAAGAAGGCCAATGGAGGGAAGCAGAGTCCGACACGGACAAAGGAAACAAAAAGAATGTATTGATCAGGAGAAGGATTGGGAATCATATGCTCACCAGGAACGGAGTAACCAAAATACACCCACCCTTGAAGCAGCCCATGAGCAACAAGCAGATCTAAATCCGCTTCCTGAGTCGATAGCTTGGGAGATTGCTTCATCTGGCGCGACATCTCGACGAACTCAGGATTCTCTATTCGCTCCAAGACAGTATCTTCATCCACAAATTCAGTCTTGCCCTTGCTCTTGTTCTTGTTCTTCTTCACCATTCGAGGCGGATCGAAGATGATCGGAGCAACAACGACAGTTAGGGTTTGCGAACAAAGGGAAAAGGTTTTTACTGCAAGGTAAAAGAGAGGGGATAACAGAGGGACAGACTTATAAGGAAATTTTACCCATAGCGTAAAATCCAGAAGGTGAAAAGTTCCACCAATCACGGAACGGAACATAAAGCAGTTAGACCACATCTTTTTTCAAAGAATACAGACAACTCGCGGAACAAACGAACTCGGCATTACAATCAAGACATGTACAAGAACTCGAAAAATATAGACAACAAGTCCTTGGTGCTTCATCATACACATTCTTTGAAAGTACAAACCAAATACAAAGTTACATGGCCGAAAGGAACTAGTACAAGTTAGTAATGAGGAACCCAACCGAATTCGAGGCTAAAAACCTCGAGAATCAAGATACAGACAGAGCCAAATAACTCAGACGTGCTAGACACCCAACAAGACAAGCCACACCTATTTGCCAAAGGTAATAGAAGCAGACCCCAGAAGACATTCAAGATTCACAGATCCGCCAGGTCTTCGACAGAGAGAAGGCGGATCAACACCAGCAGGCGCCAAAATGACATTGCACAGGACCAGCCAAGGTATACTTCTTCAACCAAGGCCGCGAGATCAGCCAGAGGCATGACACTAGGACACTGGAAGATGAGGCAGCATAACATGCGACAGCCTCATCACAAGAACTACACCATTTGCCTCAAAGCCGCCTTCAGCTTGGCACTACCCTGAAACTAGCTACATGCTAGTTTCTATCACAAGAACTACACCATTCATTAGATTACAACTCAGAGGATAAAAAGAAGCCCTAGGGCTCGTCAAGCTCGCCAACTACAATATCCATGATACAACAAAAATCTTTACAAAAGAAGGAAGAAGATATATGACAAGACAACCATACTACACGTATTTATAGAAGAACAAGGGGTGCACATACACCAAGTCCATGAATAATGGGCAACGACAGCAATAATACATAAAGGGAGCAGTAAAGGCAAAAGATTCTATAAGGACTACATTGATGAGATAAAAACAGCTACAATAACGACAGTATATGAAGGTACTATACAGAATATCCGGAAGAATATTCCAAGGACAATCATACAACCATCAATAACTCTGCAGGCCACAAAAACAACTCGGCCAATAAACTTACAATAACCAGACTAAGCCACATCTACAACAAAAGACCACAAGTGACAAAATATAAAGGCTGTAGCCAGGGTTATACCAGATCTACCACCAAAGAAGGCCTGACTCCCAAGCAGAAACCTTACAAGTAAAAAACAACCTGAAATCCTCACAAAGCGTGAAGAAGTGCCGGATCTTAGGCAGAAAACCACTTTCAGTAAATGAAATTGGACAGCTCCAACTCTAGCCTTTCTAGCAGGAGTTCGGTGCAAGCATGCACAGCTAGAAATATGAAGTGTACAACTTCATTAAACTCAGGAGCGACAACAGTTACAGCCCGGGGTCAAGCAGTTAGACAGAGAAGGCATGGAAGCTACTTCACAAGACTTCTTTTTCCTACCACGCCAAACTTCCCCGGAAAATCTAACCGAAGAGTTAGTCTACCTCTAACTCCATTCACAAGAATTCTTCTACCCACTCAACTACCACAAGGAGGGCATAAGCCCGGGGGCTGCTCAGTTTCACTCAGCAGCATAGTCATCAGGAGAAAGAGGAACACCCTAAAGGTTAAGACATCAGTGCAAGCACAACAGAATATATAACAAGGAAGGACCACCAAAATCCAGAAGTCATGAGAAAGGAAGTGTCGGTGTCTAAAATGGCGGGGTCTAGACGACCAACGAGTAAATTTCTAAACGTGTCCGAGTTTGGATGGTTACGCTCGGAGAACACAGAGGTTTCTAATGGTTCAGGCATGAACGCCCTACATCCAGTGTGTTGCGGGGTCGTATTACCGAGCGTGGAGAGCTCGTAGAGGGAAGCTACAAGCTTTAGTGAGAGAGGGAAGCGCCTTCCCAGGTCTCGTGCATCTTAGGTTCTTGGTTCTGGTGTGTGTTCGCGTGTGTGCGAGTTTGAGTGTGTGTGAATGAACGTTGGGATGTCCAGCCCCCGTCAAGATGGGGTCCATTCTCTCCCTTTATACGTAGGGAGAGATGGAGGAGTACAGTAGAGAGAGGAGGAGTGAACGTGGGCCGGCTTTGGCTGCTACCGAGGGAGAGCTTTGTCTTCTTTCTGCCTTCCTTCCCGAGGAAGATCGTGCCAGTAGACACACGTCCGGGTCCTGTTCGTCCTTGTGGTGTTTAGCCATGCGTCTTGAGACTGGGGACTCCGCTGTTCCCTCACTTGGGCATGGGTGGGGACTGGTCACACAGGGCCAGGCACCCCCGCGTTCCGTCATACAGGGCTGATGACACCCTAATCCCTATTCGAGTGTCCATCGGAGGTATGGCGCAGGTGTAGGGCGCACAAGTCGTCGGTTAGGCAACACATGACCTTGTAACGCAGGGGAAAACAGGGGTAGGCATGGCGCCACTACCTTGGAACCCCATCCCTGAGGACGGAGGGCATTGTGGACCTTTTGACTATAAGGGCTAGGGCGTCATGGGCCCCTGACGTGGAAAAGATCTCCGAGGGCAGGGAAAGCGTCACAGATGACGCCTCCCTAGCTCGGACGGGGCGGAAGAACCATTGAGGGTTGATGACGTCACGAATGACGTCACCTTGGCTCTAGTGAGGCGGAGGAGCCCCCGATGGTTGATTTTGTTTTCGTGGAGTCTAGTAAATTGGGTACCCTATTTCTAGGTATCCGACAGTAGCCCCCGAGCCTTCGATGTAGTGAAGGACTACACCGGAGGCTTCCGAGAGCGCCTATGGTGGTTTGGTTAGGTTTTTGGATTCCGGTGGGTGCGCGCGAGCGCACCCGCCAGGTGTAGCCCCCGAGGCCTTAGGGGAAAAAATTTCCTCCTAAGGGTTTATTCGGAAACCTGGCATAGTGCTTGACCCTTCGCCTCCCTCATGAGGCGGGGAGGGAGTGGTCTGCTCCGTACGTCAGAGCCAGAGCTCTGGTTGCATGCCAGCCCTGCTGCAGGTGGCACTGTTGGCCTCGGGATGACGTTCCCTGAGATGACGAGTCGGTACTCGCCGTGCTGTCTTTCTGCCTGTACGTACGATTGATCGGTCAAAGATATGTTTGTTGGGTTTCGTGGTCTGACTGCGCCCCTCCCCTCCCGTAGCCCAAAAGTGGGCGTGCCGTGTCTTCCGCATTCGAGGAGCGGTGCCAGAGCACTGCTTGTTCTGTAGTTAAGACTCCGAACGACGCGCTCTGAGCCACCCGTCTGCTTGGCCATTTATAGCTTCGCTGCACCCTTTCGAAGTGGGTGCTGTCACACAGTGCGACGTGGTTGGGAGGAGTTTCTGTAGCCTCACGGGCCTGCTGCCGCGTGAGTGCCCTGGCGGGCTATAAATAGGGGTGGCCGCCTGTGGGGAGATTCATATCCACAGGGTATGGCTTGCCCTAGATTCTTCCTCTGAGGCCTCGTCGGAGAGTCCCTTGAGCCACCCTGGTGGGCGGCCTTTTGAGAGCAGCACCGGTTTCAGAGGAAGTTTTGCGTTGGGAGCGCCACCATCTCGTGTCATCGGGCGAGAGATGTCAGGGGGAGTTTTGCGGCATGTGCAGTTCTTCCCCATCATCTCGTCCCACGGGACGGTCGTGCTCCCATGCCATCTCCCGTAGCTGGGGGCCAAGGATGCGTCTAGCTGAAAGACTATGTGGTCTGCCCGCACAGCTTTCTAAGCTAGACGTTCCTTGGGCTTACTGGTGGCGACGCCACTATTGGGGGACGATGGACCTTCGGGCTGGTGAGCCCGGTCGCGTCCGGGTGAGGACGTGTCGGTGCCACCCCCCGAAGCCCTAGGGATCAGAAGGTGACCGTCTGCGCACAGCGCACGGGGTTGCCTTGATCATGTAGCACCGGTGTAAACACTGTTGCTGCATGCCTAGCTGGGCTTCGAGGGAGTGGTCCTGAACGTCCTTCGGTGTTGGGGAACGCCCTCCCGGAGTAAGGCGGGGTGTGTTGCTGGACCGACGAGCGTTCCGCGGCCCGACGTTCGAAGCGTGACCCAAGAAAATGCTTGACCAGCTCGTCATGCCTTTTTCTGGGGACGCAGTCGACCACGCAGGTCTTGGGTGACGGTGGTGCAATCGCTGCCCCGTCGCAAGAGACGAAGCAGGGGTAGTTGGCTCGTTGGGTGTTCGCCTGAGAGGCAGCCCTCGGAACGACGTTACCGGTGTGCGCAGGGCGCTTGAAGCTTGCCCTGCTTCCCTTTCCTTTGTCCCTCGGCCGGGATCCCTCTTCACTCCACCTTGTGTTTGATTAGGTATATGACAATTTGGTCTGGCCCTTGTGGTACCTGAAAAGTATGTAACCTTCGTAAGGATTAGCGTATAAGAATGTGATGCTCGTCTGTCATTTTTTACCTGTGTGGGCCTCTGAGGCATGAGGTTTGGTACGCCTTTTTCCCTTTCCATTATCCAGTTGCTTGAACCGGTAGGAGGGGTGCGGCGGCAGCCCCCGAGCCTCTACTCGATGTAAGGAAACGTCTTGGGTCTGTGCCGTCTTTTTGTACGTTCCCCGCGCATCTCTCCGCGAGAAGGGGGAGTATGAGCCGGACCATGCTATCCTTGAGGTAGACGAACCATGGATGCTCGTCAAGGTAATAACGGGAACATTGGAGTGGGGTGCTCGGTTCCCGTTCGCTGGGGTTTCGGCTTGTGGCCCATGTCATGGCTCACTCCAAATCGGTTTCATCTAGTAGCCGGGTCCGTTCGATGGTCCCGGGGGCCTGCTGCCTTCCTTCGGTAGGAATACCATGAACCAATCATCCGTAAAGACGGACTCAAATACGAAATCTGGGAATGACCTTAGCATCCGATTGCCAGGCTAATGACCGCTAGCGTGTCCATTCCCTATTCGCTCCTCGCTCTGTTGTCCTGAGACTGCCATTTCGAACCCCGCTGGGTCGGCCTTCGTATCTCTGGATCGTAATGGGCCATCGGGGCGTCTATAACCCCTATCCCTTTAGCTTACCTGGACCCAGAGGCCGTCCCCGTTGGTGTCAGCGCATACACGTTCGTCCGATCTCTGGATGCGTCGGGTGAACCGTGTTGAGGGTCGGGCCGAGCCCTGCTTGCGCTTGAGGGTAAGCGTGGCGTTGAGCCTAGTGTCCCTACGAATGTTAGAAAAAAATTCTCACGCGCGAGTGGGAACAAACTTCGAGCAAAAACGGTCGAACATGGGGAGGAGATTGGGATGAGGCAAGATTTTATTGAAAAAAATAGAGGAAAAGCAGTCCCTTCATCCAGCCCCCGAGTAAGACGCTCGACCCCAGGCTGGGAGCGCGTCTTGCTTACCATTTGGGCTGCGTGTTCCCCGCGTGGCGTATATCAAATCTCTTCCAAAGAAAAGATACTAACACAGGCGTATGTGATTCGGGGGGAGACGTTTAGGGATAGAAGCGACGTAGCTTTTCGATGTTCCAGGCGTTGGAGAAGACCTGGCTGTCGGGACCCATGGTGGCGATCTTGTAGCTTCCAGGACGGAGGACCTCCGCCATGACGTACGGTCCTTCCCACAGCGGCGTGAGTCTGTGCTTGTCTTTGTTGCTTTGCCGGAGCCGAAGCACCAGGTCGCCGATGTTGAATTCGCGCTTGCGGACGCGGCGATCGTGGTACCTCCGGAGGGCCTGCTGGTACTTTGTGGAATGTAGGAGGGCGATGTCCCTTGCTTCGTCTAGCTGGTCCACGACGTTCTCCATGTTGGTTTGGTTGCCCTCCTCGTCGTAAGCCTTGACCCGCGGGGAACCGTACTCCAGGTCGGTGGGGAGTACAGCCTCCGCCCCGTAGAGCATGAAGAAAGGGGAGCAGCCAGTGGCTCAGCTCTGGGTCGTTCTGAGGCTCCAGAGGACGGCTGGAAATTCCGTGACCCAACGGCCTCCGAAATTCTTAAGCCAGCTGAAGATCCTTGGTTTTAACCCATGCAGGATCACCCCGTTGGCGCGCTCGACCTGCCCATTCGTTTGGGGGTGCGCGACGACGACCCAATCCACCCGGATGTGGTTCCTATCGCAGAAGTCCAGGAACTTCTTGCCAGTGAATTGGGTGCCGTTGTCGGTGATGATCATGTTGGGCACTCCGAATCGATATATTATGTCTGTGAAGAACATGACTGCCTGCGCCGACTTGATCCGGGCGAGGGGGCGTGCCTCGATCCGCTTCGAGAATTTGTCGATGGCAACGAGAAGGTGGTCGAAGCCCCCGGGCGCCCTGGAGAGTGGTCCCACCAGGTCTAGACCCCAGACCGCAAAAGGCCATGTGAGGGGGATGGTCTGCAGCGCCTGCGCGTGCAAATGAGACTTGTTGGCATAGAACTGACACCCTTCACAGGCGCGTACTACCTCCGTGGCGTTTGCTACGGCCGTAGGCCAGTAGAAACCTTGGCGGAACGCCTTTCTGACGATCGTGCGGGGGGCTGCGTGGTATCCGCAGTCCCCCGCGTGTATGTCCTCCAGTAGGCTCACACCCTGCTCCGTAAGGATGCAACGCTGCAAGATTCCCATGGGGCTGCATTTGTAGAGTTCTTGGTTGATAACGACGAAGGAATTGGCGCGCCGTGCGATGCGGCGTGCTTTGTTCCTATCGTCGGGAGGCGCTCCCGAACCAACCAATCCTGGATAGGTACCCTCCAGTCGGGGGAGGGTCGTCGTCACCGATCGGTGCGTCGTCCCCGGCGTCATGCACCTCCTCGACGTCCATGACCTCCGCCGTGGTAATCTCCGGAGTCTCGGCCTCGGGTTCCACATGCCAGGTGATAGACGGCTTTTGAAGGTCACTGACGAAGACTCCGGGCGGGACCGTACCCCGGCTAGAAGCCAGCTTCGTGAGCTCGTCCGCCGCCTCATTGTATCTTCTGGAGACGTGGTTGAGCTCCAGACCATCAACTTTTTCCTCCAGGCGGCGGACTGCCTGGCAGTATGCTGCCATCTTCGGGTCATGGCAGTTTGACTCCTTCATAACCTGTTCGACTACGAGCTAGGAGTCGCCTCGCACGTCGAGCCTTTTGATGCCCAACTCCGTTGCTATGTGTAGCCCGTTTACCAGGGCCTCATATTCCACGACATTGTTAGACGCTGGGAAGAACATGCGGATCATGTACTTGAGCTGGACCCTGAGCGGGGAGATGAAAACCAGGCTGGCACCGACATCGGTTTTCATCAGCGATCCGTCAAAATACATGACCCAGAACTCTTGGTTCTCCGCCACTGGCGGCAGCTGGATCTCAGTCCACTCGGTGACGAAATCCGCGAGGACCTGGGATTTGATGGTCGTCCGTGGCGCATAAGAGATGAACTCCCCCATGAGTTCTAGTCCCCACTTCGCCACCCTCCCCGTAGCTTCGCGGCTTTGTATCACCTCCCCTATGGGGTAGGACGACACGACGATGACGTGGTGGCCGTCGAAATAGTGGGCCAACTTTCTTTGTGTGATGAGAACTACATAAAGGAGCTTCTGGATTTGAGGGTACCTGGTCTTGGTCTTAGATAGCACCTCGCTGATGAAGTACACTGGTCGCTGGACCTTTAGCGCGTGTCCCTCCTCCTCCCTTTCGACGACGATGATAGAGCTTACCACCTGGGTGGTGGCGGCTAGGTATAGGAGAAGGTCCTCGCGTAGCGTCGGCGGAACGAGGACAGGTGCGCTTGTGAGGATCGCCTTGAGCTTATCCAGGGCCTCCTGCGCCTCGGGGGTCCAGGTAAAGTGCCCGACCTTCTTGAGAAGTCGGTAAAGGGGGAGGCCTCGTTCACCGAGGCGCGAGATGAAATGGCTCAAGGACGCGAGGCATCCCATGATCCGCTGCACCCCCTTCACGTTGCGAATTGCTCCCATAGCGGCGATGGCAGAGATTTTATCGGGGTTGACCTCGATGCCACGCTGGTAGATAATGAAGCCGAGAAGCATGCCGCGCGGCACCCCGAACACGCACTTCTCAGGGTTGAGCTTGACGCACATGAGTCTCATGGCCCCGAACACTGTCTCGAGTCCTGCGACCATGGTTTTCGTCTGCTTTGACTTCACCATGATGTCGTCGACATGTGCCTCAACGGTCGTGCCGATGAGCTTCCCAAAAACCGAGTGCATGCACCGCTAGTACGTGGCTCCTGCATTTCTGAGTCCGAATGGCATAGTGACGTAGCAGAAAGAGCCAAACAACGTGATGAAAGATGTCGCGAGCTGATCGGATTCCTTCATCTGAATTTGGTGGTAACCGGAGTATGCGTTGAGGAACGAAAGCGTTTTGCACCCCGAGGTGGAATCGACGATTTGATCGATACGCGGCAGAGGGTATGGGTCCTTGCCGAATGCCTTGTTCAGGCTGGTGTAATCTACGCACATTCTCCATTTTCCGCTCTTCTTCTTAACTAGCACTGGATTAGATAACCACTCGGGATGGAATACCTCTTTGATGAATCCCGCCGCCAGAAGTTTGCGGAGCTCCTCCCAGATGGCCCATCGCCTCTCCTTGTCGAAACGGCGCAGGCGCTGCTTCACCGGCTGGGCTCCGGATTGAATCATCAAAGCGTGCTCAATCACGTTTCTCGGTATGCCCGGGACGTCTACCGGGCTCCACATGAACATATCGCCATTCGCGCGGAGAAAACCGACAAGCGCCAATTCCTGCTCCGGCTCTAGGGAGGCGCTGATGCGCAGCACTCGGTCGTCCATCGCGGACGGGTCAAGGAAGATTTCTTTTACCCCTTCTAGGGGGTGAAGCTTCTCATGCCCTTGGAGTCGACTCTCTCGTTGCTTGCGGCCTCAGCTGCCGCCGCTAGTTCCGGCCATCGCGCCATGGCCATTGCTTTCTCGCAACTGTCCACGTCATACTGGTACGCCTCCACAAGCTCGGAGGCGACCGTAATGACCCCGTGGGGCCCTGGCATTTTGAGCTTGAGGTAGGTGTAGTTGGGAATGGCCATGAACTTTGCGTAGCATGGGCTTCCCAACACCGCGTGACAGGGCGCGCGGTAGTGAGGTGAAGAGCTCGGTCCAGAAATTATCCAATTCCCCAAACGTCATGGGCAAGTCAATTTGACCGAGGGGTATAGAAGGTTTCCCGGGGACGATCCCATGGAAGGCAACCCCCTCCAGCAGGCAAAGTTTTTCCGAGGTACCTTTAGGGCCTCGAAGGCATGGTAAAAGATGATGTTGAGGTCGCTGCCCCCGTCCATCAGTACCCTAGTGAAGCGTACGCCCCCTATGATTGGGTCCACGATGAGTGGATAGCGTCCTGGATGGGTGATATGTTTCGGGTGGTCTCTTTGCCCGAATGTGATGTCGGTCTCCGACCAGTTGAGGAAGACAGGAGCCGTCGGGACGGCCGCAAAGACCTCATGTCTCTCCTGCTCCTGCCGACACTTGTGGTATTCGTCCCCTAAATCGCCGAAGATCATGAGGCATGTGTCCTCAGGGGGGGGATAGTTGTCGCGACCCCTCCCCTCATTTTCGATGATTGAGAGACATCTAGCCATCTTGTCACATTGCTGAAGAGTGTGTCTGACCGACATGCTGTGGTATGGGCATGGCTTGGTGAGTATGTCGTCGTAGCCGCTTCCCTTCCTCCCGCCGTGGGGAGGAAAAGGGGGCCCGCTATCCACCGACGCGACCGCATCGCTGCAGCCGCGTCTCGGCCTGTGCCTTGCCTTGCCGGAAAGGAAGGTCCCATCGGTCGCCTTCCCGTCCGGCGTATAGGTCGCGACGACACCAGGGGGGTGCCTGCAGACTGACCGTCGCCGGCCTTTCTCGGGTCGCCGTCCTGCACCACCGGGCCTTCCGAGGCTCAGCCGTCGGGGGTCTGGGAACCACGGGTCGCCCCGCGGTGTGAGCGCGGGAGCTCCCGTTTCGCGTACGGGTGTCAGCGGACACGAAGCAGAGGTTGCGCAAGGACTCCCGAGTTGGCTGTCCTCCCACGAGCTGCGCCGCCGTGTTGGCGGACACGAAGCAGAGGTTGCGTAGGGATTCCCGAGTTGGCTGGGGTCCCTTGAGAGTGTCGAGTTGGCGCTCGAACGGGAAATGATCGGCCCGCGGGACGACGGCCCGACGAGCGGCTTGTTCCCCGGAGGGAGATAGATGGAGGTGGGCCATGGATGCGGTGATGGCATCCATGGCTACCTCGGAGGATGCCGTAGGGCAACAGAGAGCCAGGTCGGCCCCCTGCCCGTGGCACTGGAAGTCTAGGCGACCAAAACGAACAATGGAGCCCGGAGCGAAATCAACGCGACGATCAGCCATCCGAAACTTGAAAATACGGGTGACACGCAAAGGTCCCCTACCTGGCGCGCCAACTGTCGGTGTCTAAAATGGCGGGGTCTAGACGGCCAACGAGTAAATTTCTAAGCGTGTCGGAGTTCGGATGGTTACGCTCGGAGAACACAGAGGTTTATACTGGTTCAGGCACGAACGCCCTACGTCCAGTGTGTTACGGGGTCGTATTACCAAGCGTGGAGAGCTCGTAGAGGGGAGCTACAAGCTTTGGTGAGAGAGGTCTCGTGCATATGAGATTCTTGGTTCTGGTGTGTGCTCGCTTGTGTGCGAGTTTGAGTGTGTGTGAATGAACGTTGGGATGTCCAGCCCCCGTCGAGAGGGGTCCATTCTCTCCCTTTATACGTAGGGAGAGATGGAGGAGTACAGTAGAGAGAGGAGGAGTGAACGTGGGCCCAGCTTGGGCTGCTACCGAGGGAGAGCTTTGTCTTCTTTCTGCCTTCCTTCCCGAGTAAGATCGCGTCAGTAGACACACGTCTGGGTCCTGTTCGTCCTTGTGGTGTGTAGCCATGCGTCTTGAGACCGGGGACTCCACTATTCCCTCACGTGGGCATGGACGGGGACTGGTCGCACAGGGCCAGGCACCCCCGCGTTTCGTCATACAGGGCTGATGACGCCCTAATCCCTATTCGAGTGTCCGTCGGAGGTATGGCGCAGGTGTAGGGCACGCAAGTCGTCAGTTAGGAAGCACAGGACCTTGTACCATAGGGGAAAACTGGGGTAGGCATGGTGCCTCATGCCTTGGAACCCCATCCCTGTGGACGCAGGGCACTGTGGACCTTTTGACTATAAGGGCTAGGGCGTCATGGGCCCCCGGCGGGAAAAGATCTCCGAGGACAGCGAAAGCGTCAGGGATGATGCCTGCCTGGCTCAAACGAGGCGGAAAAACCTCCGATGGTTGATGACGTCACGGATGACGTCACCTTGGCTCGAGCGAGGCGGAGGAGCCCCCGAGGGTTGATGACATCACGGACGACGCCACCTTGGCTCGGACGAGGCGGAGGAGCCCCCGATGGTTGATTTTGTTTTTGTGGAGTCTAGTAAATTGGGTACCCTATTTCTAGGTATCCGACATGAAGAGAAAGAAAAAGACAGGAACTTGACCAAAGCGAATAGTGAAAGCAAGATTCTACATACCCGTGAAGACACAGTACCCACACGTGAATAAGAAGAAGACAATGGCACGTTATTTCAGACCCTTCCACCAAGCTCTTTTCCGATAAAAAGAACTCGGAGAAAGGCTCGGGGGCTGGAAATACCTACCTTACAAGACTTCTTTCTCAGATCCTCCGAATACTTGTACCAAGTATCCAGAGGCTCGGGGGCTACACTCAATGAGTGCACCACAGGTGCACAAAGAAGCCACAAGACGAGGAACACGGAAGACTAAAGCTAAGACATTTTTTTTCAGATCCTCCGAATACTTGTACCAAGTATCCAGAGGCTCGGGGGCTACACTCAATGAGTGCACCAGAGGTGCACAAAAAACTGCAAGGCGAAGAACACATAAGATCATTTCATGATTTTGCTTCAAAAAAGAACTCGGCTCGCTTTTAAAGCAACCCGGCATATTGAAGAAAAATCATGAGATGCTCGGGGGCTTGTCGATGGGATATCCTATAGGGTACCCAGATACTAGCTTACCTGAGCTTTGGGCCTCCTTTCCTTGGCCCACAAAGGAAGACAGATAGAAGAAACCGAATTCTACTCAGTAAAGACGACAAGACCGAAGCGCTGCTTAGGACTCTAATTTTGTAACCGAGTAGGATTAGAGTAACCTCGCCAGTTCCTGGACTATAAAGGGCTGGTGAGGACATCACCCGAAAATGAATCCCTACATACTACACAACACCCGATACGTAGAGCGACATACAACACCTTGTATTACGATCAAGGGCAATAACAGAGAACTCAACTGGACGTAAGGTTATTACTCGACCTTGTCGAGGGCCTGAACCAGTATAAACCGTGTGTCCCTACATGTCCAACCACCAAGGTTTCACTATTCGCCAAGGCATGAACTACTGTCTCGGTAACCCCGTGGCAGGCTATCGGTGGTAAAACATCGACACCCCACCATACCAATAATGCTCATATTTGTGAGGTTCATTCATAATAAAGCTAGCAAGTGTTGAAGTTCTATCGAACTTCTCATGCCATTGCTTAGGCACTAGTTTAAAGCCATATAAGAACATCAATAATTTACAGATCATACCTTCATGGCCATTTGCTACAAAACCATCTGGTTGATCCATATAAATCTCCCCTTCTAACTCTCCATTTAGGAAAGATGTCTTAACGTCTATTTGATGAATGATAAGACCATGAGAGGCCGCTAGAGAAAGTAACACTTGAATTATGGTCAGTCGAGAAATTGGCGAATAAGCATCGAAGGAATCCTCTCTTTTTTCTAGATATAACCCTTGGCCACAAGCCTAGCTTTATACCTCTCAATTGTACCATCAGGCCTAAGCTTTTTCTTGAACACCCATTTGCATCCTATAGGTTTACAACTATAAGGACGTTTAATAATTTATCAAGTTCCATTAGACATAATTGTATCTATCTCACTCCTTACCGTTTCCTTCAAAAAGTCACCATTAGAAGAGGAATATGCCTCTTCAATGGTTCTCCTGTGCGGCAAGATAGCAATTCATAGAAGTAAGCCACATGACCATTTTTTTGCATGCCATCTGTTGACACAAAAAGCGTCGGATCTGCGAACACCTCGGGATTATACCCAAATTCGATATCCAAGGTGTGCCAGTCGATTTAACCAGTTAATCGACAAGGACGATAACTAGAACAAAATTGAACGAGACGACAGCGATACGCCCGGACGTCAAAGCTCAGATTGCTCAAAACGCAGAACTCACGAGGTTGACGGAGATCATGTAGATGCAGCCCGTCGAGACTTCGTAAGAACTCGTAGATAAGCTAGAACTAATGCGACGAAAGTAAATTTGCTGAAAAAAGTAGACGAAAATAATAGATTTATTTGATGGATTGTATATATCTCTCACACCACCCCTAGGTACATATTTATACTCCAGCAGGAGGAATTGTAAACAGACACGACTCATACCTAAACAAAACTCCTATTTTAAAGGAAATAAAATGACTCGTGCAAGAGTCGGACTCCGACTATAATAATAATACTGGCATAAAAATCACCAGTTTCCTTATTCGTCTTCCTTACGATGAAATTTTCATCGGCAGATTCCTTCAATCCGCAACCTTCTTCTATTGCCATCGGCAGCTCTCTGCTGACGTCAGCTACATCATCCTGCATCCATCGGCAATACCCTTCTGCTTCCATCGACAACATCTTCCCATCGGCAAATATCCTTCTTTTTATCTTGACGTTTCTTCAATCTTCTGCTTCTATCGGCAATACCTTGATTCCTATAAGGAACATCGACCATCCCTTTACTAATCAGCGCACTTGGTTCATATTGACACGTACCAAAAAACGGTGTCAACACATGCCCCCCAATTTCGGAGTATAAAAATCTTATGCGCCGAAATTTCCTCTACTATAATCTTTCCCTCCAAAACGTCTATGCCATAACTTCGATTACCGCACACCATCATTGTAAATTACCAACAGCCCCCGCAATCTGTAGCGCCAACAGTTACAATTCCTCGATCACCGCGCAAACTCATCACGATATCCTTCCATATCTCTGCTCAGCCAAAAAGGAAAACTCGAAAACACCCTTTGACCTAGGCCTATAAAGACCACTGTTTGTTCTTCTTTTCACCCCGAGTTCATACCTTCATCCTTATTCCACCGGCATTTCTGAAGAGCACCCTGGCAATCATCCAAACGACGGCTTCTTCTTCCACTAGAAGGCACAAATCTTGCAAGAACTTTTCCATCCCGATGGCGATCAACTTCAATGTTCCTGCGGTAAATTTCTTCTTTCCTCGCTCCACATTCTACAATTTCTCTCTGTCCTGTTTCGTGATCTCCTTTCTCCCTTCTTCTTTTGCTTTCTGAATCTAGGAAATGCGCAATAGAATAGTGATCCCTATCGATCAAGCACACCTTTGCTGTCTGGGTCTAATGGGGAATACCGATCCAACCGAACTCATCAATGCGGAAACCAACCATATCCCTTTTAGAGCTGAACATTTCAATCTAGGGTTATGGACAAATATCTTCCGTTCTTGGTCTCAACCCACCAAAGGGTGGAAAAATTGGTATCTTAGGATGGCTAGGACACAACAAGTCTACTGGGCAGAACGCAACCTAGACCAGTGCATCAGATTATCCATTGCCGATATGGCCAAGAACGAGAATATGATGATTGCTGCCTGTTACTTCTGGTCTGATACAATGAACGCTTTCCTATTCAGACATGGACCAGCCACCCTCACACTTGTCGATGTTCATATGCTTACCGATCTCGATGTCTCTTCTGCCGATAATGCCACCCTCTTCCACAGGAAGCCTGATCATCGGATAGCACTCGCAACATCGGTGGTTGGACTGGATATGTTCAAGAATATCAAAAGACCGGATCGGTAAACCAAAGGGAACATGCCACTTTCTTGAATATGTGGCTGGAGAAGTTCATTTTCTGCGATAGAACAATTGGACCCACCAACATGTACCTTCCTGCAGCAGAACTCTTGGCCAATGGAGCAGGACTTCCTCTTGGCCGATACCTCCTTAGTTCAGTCTATCACCTCCTGCACTAGGTATCCGAAAAATTACTGATAGGCGAGCCCATCGGCAACCTCGGAGGCCCCTGGTGGTTCATCAACTTGTGGCTAAATGCCCATATGCACAAGTGTTTTCAATTTGATTTGTTTAGTCAGCAATTCCCAAGAGATTTGTCTGGGGACTATGTACTTGCTGATGATGAATCGACAACCCGTTCTCCACTCAATTTCGGGGAAGCTATAATAGTGCTACCAGGAACTGATGCCAATGAGGATCAATTCAGCATGTTCTTTCAGAGACTTACTGTGGAATTCCTGCTGCGGAACGGGTCTAGTGGTCCTATATTGATGAGGATAACCGATTTCCACTCTCTTTCAATCTCACCGATGAAAATATACCACATAATGAAGGAATCATGAAGGCCACCCTTACTCCCTGGGCCATTCCAGTCAACATCTTTGGGACCGAGAAGAACACTTATCCAACCTATGAATTTTACTATCCATCGGCAACAGCAAGACAGTTAGCGTTTGGTCAACTGCCGATCAAACTCAGCTACGCCGATGTGATAAAACCAAGAGAAGTTATCTCCAACGCTATGGATTGGAATAAAATTGTCAATATCCCCTCTCAAGCCGATGTAACCAACATCGATTTATCCTCTTGGGCACCGACATCTTTCATTACTGAGTCATACAAATCCTGGTGGCAAGAGTGGTAAGATCAACTGTTTGCTGCATCGTCACACAACTATCGGCACTTGATTGATGTTGATCACATTGTTCCTGATGACGCGGTGAGTTTAATTCTGACACTATTTTTCTATTATTTCCCTTCAAATGCATCGGTAACTGATTTTCTGCCAACAAGTTAACGATTTGATCCCCAAAAAGAGTAGAAGCGATAAATATTTCAACTTGTAACCGATTAACCCTACATCGGTAATCGGCAGCAGGGCCCCTTCGTTGGCTTCCCTCATGCATCGAAGGGCAGTCCCCAAGGTCACCATCAAGTCCAAACCACTGCCAGCCGGTGCTGCTGCCACCGCTGCCGTTGTCTTGGCGCCAGCTTTCGTGGTAACAAATCCTCACTTATTCATGCCGATCACAACATTTTTAATAAGCACTTCTTATTTAATTCTCAATCCGTATCAAATGTTTTCTTCTCTACAGCAGACAAGTTCACCGGCGGCCGTTCCAAGCATACAAACTTTTTCAACTCAGCCTGCCGATGCCCCCCAAGTGCAACAGTCGAAACGCCAAGGCTCATCAAGTACTGCTCCCCAACCAAAACGTCCAAAGCCATCAACTTTAGTCACATCACCGACAACATCTCCTCAATCTCCTACCGATACGCCAACACCAGAGCTAGCATCGGCATCCATCCTTGATCAATCACCGACTGAGATCCCTACCCAAGGGACAATACCGGTGCCGCAGGAGTTGACCACAACAATAGAAACGACACCGACATTGGCATCAGCACCAGCACCAACTGTTCCTTCCACCAAGGCAAGTTCATCGGCAACTATTGCCGATCCTCAAGACACAGCTACACCAGCCACCCTGCCAAGTCCAAGGCGAGAAATTGCTCTAAAGCAGGTAAATCAACTATCTATCATAAACTCGCAAGACACAAGCTTTCAACTGACAAACTCTAATTCTTTTCCTTTCAGGCCCAAGATTCTCCCAACAGCCTATTCTCCTTTGTTATCAACATACCAGATGATGATGAAGAAGAAGAAAGTTCCGTCCAAGCCCCAGATGCTATATCGGCAGAAGCAAAATCCAAACTTGAAGCACTGCTGCTTTTACTGCAACAAAGTACACCCCAGATAGTCCAAGACTCTAGCGTAGTAAGGGCAACTTTCAAGGCAATCCAAGGTCATTTGCCTGCCGATATCGAAGAAATACACCAAGCGACATTCCTCGAGAGTCGGCAGTTACAATACCAAAAGTCTTCACGCTGCATCGCCGATAGATCTGCTCAAGCAAAACTTGAAGAAGAAATGCTCAAATTCAAGGAAACTGCTAAAGAAAAGCACAAAGACATCGGCCATCTGAAAGCTTCCAGCATTGAGCTTGAACAAGAGATCACCCGTTTATCGGCACAGAAAGAAGTGTTGCTAGCTAAGCTGAAGAAAGTAGATGAAGCTTTAAACTCAGCCAATCAGAAGAAAATTCAACTCCCCGACGCTACCAAAGCCCTACAACAAGAAAGGGATGCCGATGCTCACCACGCCCTTCTGTTGAAGAGGAAAATCAAGCCAATTGAGGGTGCTGCCGACGACGACGCTAGGGAGATAGAGGAAGCAGACCAAATTCGCCTTCGTGCGATCTCATCCATTCAGTCTCTGTTGTAATTTGCTGTGTTGGCAACTACAAACTTGACAACTAATCTCTCTGTATTATAATGTTAATGCCTTTTCTACCGATGTTCTACAAACTTTCTCATCGGTAATTATCTATGTATTGTTTTATGCATCCATCCAGATACTAGGATAATATTTCTTCAAATATTTACCATTGATTGCTCTGGAAAACATGACCCCTTCGAGGGTTTCCAAAATATACGCATTGCCAGGAAGAGACTAATTTATCTGAAAAGGACCCTCCCAATTAGGGGACCATTTTCCAAACCTTGAACTCTTAGTTCCAATCGGTAAAATCAATTTCCATACCAGATCATTATCAGCAAACTCTTTCGTTTTCACTTTCTTGTTATACCACCTGGCAACCCTCTTCTTGTTCTCTTCGATACTGATTAGAGCTCTTAGCCGATGACCCGCTAGATCTTGTAACTCATCTTTCATAAGGATATCATACTCATTGGCTGTTAATTGGTCTTGGGAAAACAATTGCCTAGAACCAGTTTTAATTTCCCAAGGTAAGACAACATCATGTCCATAGACTAACTGGTATGGTGAACCTTTGGTCGCACCATGACAAGCCATCCGATACGACCACAAAGCTTCATTCAACACTGTATGCCACCTCCTAGGATTCTCTTCAATCTTGCGCTTGATAAGTGTAACACCCTAGGTGTTAAGCTTGCATTTGCATATCATTTCATGAGCATGAGCACAAGCATTTATGCATTCATGAATTTCCATGATCATATGAAATGATAACCATAAGTGATCACCTTGTTTTCATGTTGTGTGCGTTAATCTACAACTAGCTTTATTTAAGTTATGCTTGTGTGACCAAGTGCTTGATGTTTTGATCACTAATAACCACCTAGATATATTTAGGGATGTTAATTGAACTATGTATTTGTTCATGATCAAGTCCAAAAGAGCTTCTAGGGTTTAAGCTTCATGATTGACCCTAGGAACTCTTTTTCTTAATTTAACAAAATGACTTTGTTAATGACCTTGTATGAAAAAGTTAGCTTAAGCAACGTTGTAGAGTTTTTAATTCTACACAAACTTTGTTTAATCACCTTGAGGTGATTCGGATCCTAAAATACCCTAATTGGTCACTTAAGGCTGATTTGGGGGCTGTTTTAGCTTTCTGAAATTGCCTAAGTCCTAAATGCGTTTCAGTTTGAATGTTGCTATGTTTGAATGCCTGTAGTTTGAAATCTAAGCCGTTTCAGCTCAAACAAATTACACCAAAGTTGTAGATCAGCTATAGCTCTACAAAAGTGTACATTTGGTTGAAGCTAAGACACAGAGGTTAGGGAGTTAATCGCTTTGCCAAACCGGCCGTCAGTCGGCCTGATGTCGATTTCAAATGCAGAGGCAGCGCGTCGTTCGGTCGGTGGCCGACCGCGTCAGGCATCGCGCGCTGCGTGTCGATCATATGCCGGAGCTAGACCCGCGCCGGCTGTGCCTTGGACGCCCGCACACTCCACCTCGCGACCGAACGCTCACTCGCCCTTGCTCCCTCCCTCTCCTCTCTGCCTCGCGCAAGAAAGCGGAGCACGCGCCATTACCGCCGCAGCGCCATCGCCGAGCTCGCCTGCGCTGCACACCACTGC
The DNA here is from genome assembly GCA_022036555.1 of Microstegium vimineum. Classification (NCBI taxonomy): domain Eukaryota; kingdom Viridiplantae; phylum Streptophyta; class Magnoliopsida; order Poales; family Poaceae; genus Microstegium; species Microstegium vimineum. Next base: position 25,046,901 of record CM039128.1, on the reverse strand, counting down.
ATTGGCCGCCAAAACCTAGCCACTGCTTCGCTTTGCTCCGCTCCACCTTCTACACCGCTTAGCTTCACCGCTAACCGCACGGGTAAGCCAAACCACGCAGTGCCGCAAGCGCCATTGACGACCTACGCTCCGCCGAGCTTTGTGCCGCCGTGGCCAGCCCAGTCCAGAGCCTCTCCCCCTCTTCTAGCTCTTGTACGTGGTAGTCTAGAGGTTGTAGATGCTCACCGAGGAGTCGGTTGAAACGATTAGGGTTAGGGTTCGTCGGAACGGGAACTCCGTCGCGCGTAAGTGCATGGCACCCGCAACACCGACGAGGTTACGCTGGGCTTCTCAACGTCGCTCGTGTTCGTCTGAGTAGCGTTAAGGGTAGCTGGTTAGCCAGTGAGTAGTTAGCCGGAGTTGGTTGAAGCATCCACGCCTCGCCATCGCCGGAACAGAAGCACCGCGCCGCCGTGAACTCGCCGCCGTGCCGCTGTGCAAGTGGCCGAGCTCATCGGAGGGTTCTCACCGCCCTAATCCGGGCTAAATCGGACCGCTAGGGTTACGTGTAGGTGTAGCCGTCGCCAGTTTGGCCGGAGGAAGCTACCCACACCAGCGCAAGAGCAGCAGCGCTGCCGTGCCACCATGAATGCCGTCGAGCATGCTTCGGTGCGAATTGGGTACAACCAGTTACATGGTTCGATGCAGATTGCGTAGGGGAACACAACCATGGGGTTGGTTTGTCCGGAAACCTCACCGCCGGCGAAGGACCGAGGATCGAGCACCTCCAGTGCAGTCGGCTCTGTGGGGAAGAACCTGACCAGTGGGTCCCGCCTGTCATAGGTTCTGTTTGTTTTCCTGTTTTGTCTTTTCCAGTTCTGTTTGCTAACTTTGGAAATTCATAACTAATTCCAGAAAAATTCTAAAAATGTGAAACCAATTCTGTGAGCTTTGTTATGTTTTTATCTATGTATGAAAAATGTTAAGTAACCTGTTAATACTGTTCTTCTGTGTTGTGTTAATAAAAGTGAAGAGCAAGCTTTATATGCTTAGTTTAACTGGTTTAATTCATAACTGGAGTTTGGTTTATGATAAAATCATGGTTCTTGTTGTGTTGAGTTTTCCTCAGCATGTACTTCCCACGAAAAATGTTAATGTGGCAGTAACCTGTAATTTAGTGGCTTGTTGTAGTTCTTTTAATTAAATGCTTGTTTAATTAAATGCAACCTTGTTATTTTGTTATTCAGCTGTCTTGTGTTAAAGTTTCACAACCATAACCTGTTTAGTTTAACCTGAGCATGTTTTACAAGTTCAACCTAAAATCTGTGTTTTCCTGTTTTTCCAAAACAGCTTTGCTTATAATGTCTGTTAGCCCTTTTTAATGTTGGATCTAGCTGGGGAGTTTATGAAATGTTTTGTAGATAATTTCATGACCTTTCTAGAATGTCTTAGTTTGTAATTTTTGGTTGTGTGTAGCTCCAGCTACACAGTTTTCTTCTAGCTGCTGTTTCAAGTGTTTCTATGCCATGTTATGCTTGTGTTAAGTGGTGTATGCTTGTGTAAGTTAATCAAGTACCTTAAACCATACAACTTGTTAATGCAGGTGTAAGAGAGCTTACCTCAGAGGAGAAGCTCTATTACAGATTATTGAAGAAGGGTAAGTGTAACTTCTCTACAGGAGAAGAAATTTGCACATATTCGGTCAATGAAATAAAATGTTGCATAAGACATTCATCATGAGCATCCATTCATATGCATTAGGCATGTATCATTCTAGTATATGACTTGTCATATATGTTGGTTTATCATACCTGTATACATGCATCCAAGATCGCCGGAGGGAGTGACCTTGCTGGAGTTCGGGGAGCTAGAAGGAGGAGTCCCACCAGAGTTGGAAGCTCTAGAAGAAGGAGAAGAGGGCCCAGTGATCTTCCTGAGTACCCTAACCACCTTCCCTCCACCTTTGTGAAAGGCAAGCCCCGAAGCATTATACACCTTCTTACTCTATTTAAAGTATTTTACTTAAAGTTCAACCACTTGTTTGTGCATTAAGTTAATAGGATTTGAGATGGAACCCCTTGCTGCATTATACCTTCCTTGTCTAATATAAAGAACCTTGTAGGCCTAGGATCGAAACCTTGCTTAGCCATGCTTAGACCGGTAGCGTGGGTGGTCTATCATACCCCACAAAGATAGGTTGATCGTCACGGTTGGCTATAGCTTGCTATCGTGGAAAATAACCTTGTGGAAGTAATAAATCGAGACCGGGCGGACAAGGTGTTGTGAGCCACTTGACTTGGAGGTCTTGTGAGCGGGTTCTCTCCGCCTGTGTCGCTAGGCACTTGATGGTGGTTGGACATCTGCTGAGATTGAACGCATGTCTCTGTTATAGCTGGCCGAATAACTCGTTTCGACCACGAAGCCTAACTCTGTATGTTCGGGCCGGAATCCCCTCCTAGTTGAGTCATGAAGGACTGCGAGCAGAGGACTAGACCGTGGGCAAGCATCCTGATCGTCCTGGCCTGGCACCAGGGCAGGCACTACTTGATCGACCTGGCTACCGTGAATCGCTATTCATGCCGGTACCGGGGGACCCACGGCTACCCGAACTATATTGAAGGTGACCCGCATAAGTGTGCCGGCACGCATACTTGGGTGTGACTGAGGAATAAACCTCCAGTTGGATAGGAATTCGATTCGAATCGCGGTCTCTCCCCGTCAGTGAGAAACTTGAAAGATCTTCTTCCCACTGTAAAAATCTAAACTCTAATAAGTAACCAAAAGATGGTTATGTGGTTTTATGCCAAGCACAATATGGTTATTAATGTTTGGTAACTCAGTGATTGCTCTAGTACAGGTGCTAATGAGATCTTCTTAATGTTACTTAACCTGATGCTAAATGTTGTTTTCTAATGATGAGAATACATGAGTAATTAGGATGCTCTTTTATGCAAAACCTTGCTATCTCATGAGATCCACCTGATAAATCCTTGCATAATCCTTGAAGTGTCTATGGTTATATATCTATCTCTCTATCGGGTAAGTCTAGCTGAGTACAATTGAGTACTCATGGTTTCTTTACCCTTGTTGCAGATGGTAGGGTCTATTCTGGTTATTGCCAGGCGTGCCTCTACCCTGCATGTGATGAAGAGTGAAGACCATGGGCAATGGTGAATTCTGATGTCTCTCCTTATTGCTTTTGATGGGACTGTACTGGACTTGGCACTATATTTGTGTTAAACAGTTTGCAATGGGTTTTGTGAAAACCTAAACTTCCGCTACTTTGATTTGAACTCGGTGTTGTAATAACACTTCTTTAAATTTCAGTTGTAATATTATTTCGTTTCGAACTTATCACTGTGGATGTGCGGTTACTGAATCTAGTGTACGATCTCGGGTTGTTACTTGATTGTGGTTTGAGATCCTTCGAGATTTCAAGGACTACCGGGCTTATATGGGCTCTAGTGTGACAGAGTTGTCAGAAATGATGACCATTGCACTAGTGCTCTTATATGTTGGGCGGTTCCGTGACAGCTTGATCACTCCCTTATTAGTTGTCTCGGCCTGACCATTAGCTTGAGCATAATAAGGAGAAGAATTTAACACCTTAAACCCCATACCGGCAACAAATTCATCAAACTCCCCCGATGTGAACATAGTCCCTTGATCAGTCGTAATAGTTTGAGGAATACCAAATCAGTAAACAATATGTTCTTTAACAAAGTCTATCATATTTGCCGATGTCACCTTCTTCAAAGGAATAGCTTCAACCCACTTTGTGAAATAATCGGTGGCAACAAGTATAAATTTGTGCCCTTTACTCGACGGTGGATAAATTTGGCTGATGAGATCAATGGCCCATCCTCTAAACGGCCAAGGCTTAATGATAGGATTCATTGCCGATGCGGGTGCTCTCTGAACATTACCAAACTTCTGACAATCTTGACACCCTTTGAAGTATCCAAAACAATCCTCAAGAATTGTTGGCCAAAAATAACCGTTCCGCCTGATCATCCACTTCATTTTGAATGCCGATTGATGCGCTCCACATACTCCTTCATGAATTTCACCCATCAGCCTTTTTTATTCCTCTTTACTAAGGCACTTGAGCAAAACTCCATCAATCGTCCGATAATATAATTCATCATCAAGGAGCACGACTTGGTAGCCTGAAACCTCAGACGTCTTTCGACCTTTTTAGACGGATTCCTCAAGTATTCAGCAATCTCTTTTCTCAAGTCATCGGTAACCATTACCGATGTTGTTACTTCTTGAATTAGCTGATACCCTGAAGCGTGTTGTGCTAGCCGATTAGTCTCTTTGTTATGCAAACGAGGAATATGCTCAAGGCGGTATTCTTTGAATTCCTTTAATAATTGCAAACACTTTTCATGGTGTGCAATCAAAATTTCACTTCGACATTCATATATTCCAGCCAATTGATTGATCACCAACATAGAATCGCTAAAGATTTCAACGACATCGGCACACACTTCCCTAAGTAGTTCCAACCCTTTTAACAAAGCCTGGTATTTAGCCTGGTTGTTTGTTGAAGTAGCAGTGATCGGCAATGAGACTTCATACTTTTTTCCTTTGGGTGAAATTAAAACGATGCCGATACCTGCTCCTTCCTTACATGTGGATCCATCAAAGAATAAGGTCCAAGGAGCAATCTCTACGGAACTCACTGTACCACAATGCTGAGTAACAAAATCGGCCATCACCTGACCCTTAACTGCCTTAGTCGATTCATACCTTAAATCAAACTCTGACAACGCCAGAATCCATTTGCCAATCCTTCCACTCAATATAAGCATCGACAACATGTACTTAACCACATCATCTTTGCATATGACAGTACATTCAGCCGATAGCAAATAATGCCTCAATTTCATGCAAGAGAAATACAGACATAAACACAACCTTTCAACGACTGAATATCTGGTTTCAGCATCCACCAGCCTCCTACTCAAATAATAAATTAGGCGCTCCTTCCCTTCAAATTCTTGGATCAAGGCCGATCCGATAACGCCATCATCGGCAGATAAATACAATCTGAAAGGTTTCCCGTGTTGAGGCGGGACCAAGACCGGAGGATTTACCAAATATCTTTTAATCTCTTCTAAGGCTGATTGTTGTTCTTCCTTCCATGCAAATTCTTGACCGGCTTTCAGTTTTAGCAACGGGCTAAAAGACTTAATCTTCCCAGACAAATTAGATATAAATCTTCTAATAAAATTAATTTTGCCGATCAAGGATTGCAACTCAGTCTTGTTTGTAGGAGCAACCACCTTATTAATTGCATCAATGGATTTTCTGCCGATTTCGATACCCCTCTGATGCACCATGAAACCTAGAAATTGACCTGCCGATACACCAAACACACACTTATTCGGATTCATCTTTAATCCATGTTCCCTTGTGCATTCTAGAATTTTCCGCAAATCGGCAAGATGCTTCTCAAAATTTCTGGATTTGACCACCGCATCGTCAATATAGATTTCAACCAACGTGCCGATGTATTTATGAAAAATAAAATTCATTGCCCTATGATAAGTAGCACCGGCGTTCTTTAGGCCAAAAGTCATCACGACCCATTCAAATAAACCAACATGACCTAGACATCTGAAAGCAGTCTTGGATATATCCTCTTCAGCCAAGAATATCTGATTATACCCAGCGTTACCATCCATAAAACTAATGATTTGATGACCAGCTGTAGCATCAACCAGTAGATCAGCAACGGGTATCGGGTAACCGTCCATCGGCGTGCTTTATTGAGATTCCTGAAATCAATACAAACACGAAGTTTTACATTTTTCTTATATACAAGAACCACATTAGAAATCCATTCGGCGTATCGACATTGCCGAATAAAACTAGCCTCAATTAATTTTGTAATTTCAGCCTTAATATCAGGTAACACATTAGGATTGCATCGGCGTGCTGGCTGCTGATGTGGTTGGAAACCAGCTTTAACAGGTAACCGATGTTCGACTATTGATCGGTCTAAACCAAGCATCTTTGTATAATCCTAGCGAAATGATCTTTATATTCTTTTAATAAATCACTCAACTATTGCTTACATTGGGAATCTAACTTAGCACTAATAAAAGTTGGCCTAGGCTTGCTGCCATCGCCGATATCTATCTCTAGTAAATCATCTGCTGATGTAAACTCCTGCCCAAATTTTCCATCATCGGCAAACTGATCCATTAAAACTCTTCTTCAGAACCGACTGCTTGGATCGGTGTAATCTGGTAATCGGCAACTTTGTATCCCAAGCTTCACCTGATATGCATTTGGTCTGCTCATAAGTTTCCGATTCTGCCGATGCAACAATTGACGGGGCTTCACTTCAGACGACTTCAATCCTGTCTCCAACCCACTACACGAGGCTTTGGTGCATCGTGGAAGGAATACAACAATTAGCGTGGATCCAATCCATTCGTAGGAGCAAGTTGTAGGTACCCTTGCCACTGATCACGAAAAATGTTGTCGGCAAAGTTTTGCTACCGATGGTTAACTCGACACATACTGCCCCCATAGCTGGTGACACATTGCCTTCAAAATCTTTCAGCTTCATGTCTGTCTTGACTAAGTCTTGGTCACCTTTCCCAAGCTTTCTGAACATGACATATGACATTATATTGATTGACGCTCCACCATCTACTAGCATCTTTGATACTGTCTGCCCATCAACTTTGCCTTTGACAAACAAAGCTCTCAAATGCTGCCTTTCATCATCGGCAGGCTTTTCGAAGACAACTGCCATTGGGTCCAGAACTAATTGCGCCATCTCAGCAGCTTCTTCTTCAACATCGGCCGGTGCCATAAATTCCATCGGCAACATAACAACCATATTGACTTCTGCCGATGGATTCCCAATCTTGCGTTTCGGCCTCCATTGCCAACCTGGAGATTCCTCTCTTGAAGGATTCTCATCATGACACAGATCGCTCTGGCGTTTACGTTGGATTATTCTTCTCTGAGTCTTCGTCAGACCCTTGGGACACCATTGAGGAAGCTTAGTTTTCCAAATAGGCTGGTACTGTTTCTCACCGTTCCAGCTTGCATCATTCCTTATATTCGGATCCCTAGAGAATATTTCTTCATCGGGCACCCTTGCATCAACCATCTCTTCAAGCTTTTCTTGATGGCCACGCTTGCCAAGCCTGTCATGTACGCTAAGCTTGCCCCCAAGCCGATCATGCACCGAACCCTTCTCTCTGATCGACCTGCCATAGCTTGCTTCTCGATCATCAGAACAAGGTCTCTTTCCCGAGCGATCAGAAGGATAGTAACTGTTGCATTCTGGGCAATTATCGGCAGTGGATAGCCTGATGCCCTCCTCCCAACAATGAACGAAGAAAGGACAATTCCAATGATTTTTATGCCGATGCCACTCTTGGCTCCTTTCTTCCTTTTGCTGCCGATATTGCTCCTCCTGCGATCGCCGATATTCTTATTGTGGTCGTCTGTGCGTGATTACAACGCCATATGGTGCATGTTCACGAGGCCTCCCGGCACTGCTATCCTCGTCAGCAACTCTCTTGCCCTTCCTGTCACTGGAAAACCTCTTTCCTTTCACATCATGCATAGCTATTTGATGTCCGGGATCTACCGATGCACTCTTCTTGGTAGCTTCCGATGTTAGCACTTTAACCTTTCCACTAGCTTCCACCATATTATTCGGAAATGGGTGCTGGTCGATTTTCATCGGCTTTTGGGTTTTAGAATTTTCAAACTTAATTTGTCCAGACCTGATCTCTGACTGCAATTGCTGCCTAAAGACTTTGCAATCATTGGTAGTATGTGAAGTTGCATCATGTCACTTGCAATACATAATCCTTCTAAGTTCCTCGGCCGATGGAATCACTTGATTAGGCGCCAGCTTAATTTGCCCCTCTTGAAGCAACAGATCAAATATCCTATCGGCCTTGGTAGTACAAAGGTGAACCTTTCAGCCTCCTTCTGGCCAAACAGACAGGATATCGGCTTCTTATCTTTCACCCATTCAGCAATGCCGATATCCATCCCTTCATCTGATTCAGAGTCTTCTTCCTGTTCAATGAAGGATACTTTCTTGTACCAAGTCTTTCTAGGTTTGAAAGCTTTGATTTCTTGATCGGCAACTCTTTGCACGAGATGGCTCAAACTCTCAAACTCTTGAGATGCATATTTGTCCTTAATGTGTGGCAACAACCCCTGGAAAGCCAAATCTGCCAACTGCCGATCATCAAGCACCAAGCTATAGCACTTGTTCTTCACGTCTCGTAGTCTTTGGACAAAGCTTTCTACCGATTCATCATTATGTTGCTTCAATTTGACCAAATCGGTAATCCTCTTTTCATGTACGCTAGAGAAGAAGTATTTGTGAAACTCCTTCTCCAGATCGACCCAAGTGATCATAGAATTTGGAGGAAGCGAAATGAACCAGGTAAACGTTGATCCAGATAAAGACGACGAGAACAATCTTACCCTCAACTCATCTCTGCTAACTGCCTCTCCACATTGGATAATGAAGCGGTTGATGTGCTCCATCGTTGACGTATCATCTTGGCCAGAAAACTTTGTGAAATCCGGCACCTTATACCGATTTGGGAGAGGAATCAAGTCATATGCCTAAGGGCACGGCGTCCGATACGAGTATGTATTGACCTTAGGCTTGATGCCGAATTGTTCTTTCATCACTTCGGCGATCTTATCGGTCCAGTATGCATCTTGATCCTGCCGATGCACTGGCTGGATATTGATTGGGTGGACTGGTTGATACACCCCTTCTTGCCTTTGTGGCAAATAAGCTGGTCTGATTGGCGTAGGGGCAGCACCACCTTGTTGAATATTATGCATCGGTTGATATGCCGATGTATAACCTTGAACACCCACTGGGGTATAATGCAGTATTACATTCATCGGTCGATGCACCGATGTCTCATTCTGAGCATTCGCCGGGTAATGGTATTGTTGCGCTCCTGTTACTTGATATCCAAGTTGCACCATTTGTTGTTGAATCGATGTCTGACGAGTCCATCTAGGATTATAAGTCATCGGCATGTGACTTGCCGATAATTGATAGCTACTTGGCGCATGTTCCTCCTGTACCCTGGAGTAATCAACAAATTGGCCTCCTTGGTGCACTGATACCCCAGTCTGAGGATTCACCATCATCTGGGATGGTTTACAATTGCCATGTCTTGTTGCATCGGCAAAGAACATGCCGATGGTTGCCCGTAAGGCACTTTGGGTACCACCATCTGAAGACTCCCTACGGCAACTGCACGTTTGGAGAAGACGTAGCATAATGTATCATTGGGCTCATCGGTTATGCCGATATTGCTGATTCCACAAGGACCTTCCCCGTTGCATTGTTACCTTGGATTAATTTAGCATCGGCAGATGGATCTGGAGGCATACCGTATCCCCACCAGTTAGCAGGAGTTGGTTGACTCTGGATTACAGGTCCTGACATCGCCGATGCTATTGGATCTGTATTCAGTCGAACAACGCTTACAGGGCTTGATCTTGGTGGAATAACTTCACCGGCAGGCGGCTTCGCAAGTTGGGAAGATGCCACTGGGACCGCCGATGGAGTTGTAGTAGATGCCGATCCAGGTTGATGATATGCTGGACCAACATAATGGGGTGCCTGCCCTTCTTTGAAAGATTGCATAACATCATTGTATACAGTATTGGACAACACGTTGGAGTGGCTAATTAACGCCTGATTTAGTGCAGAATTAACCATCTCTTGTAATTTACCAGGATTGGCGTCGAACGTGACCTGTCGCGGCAACGGTGGATCTTACTTCTGGATAGCTTCGCCGTTCCTGTTTAGGCTAAAGGATTTCATGTACAACTGCTTGTACTGCTCCATAGCCCGCTCCATAGCCTGCTTCTGATCATTTTTCAGATCTGCTTCGGAGACTTCGATGGCGTTGCTCGGATTTCGATGATGTTGCTCGGATTGACATCAGTGTTATTGTCCATGATCTTGTAATTGGTCCCACTGGGCGTGCCAAAAGAGGTGTTGACACAAAACGCGCCGGATCTGCGAACACCTCGGGCTTATACCCAAATTCGATATCCAAGGTGTGCCAGTCGATTTGACCAGTTAATCGACAAGGACGATAACTAGAACAAAATTGAACGAGACGACAGCGATACGCCCGGACGTCAAATCTCGGATTGCTCAAAACGCGGAACTCGCGAGGTTGACGGAGATCGTGTAGATGCAGCCCGAAGAGACTTCGTAAGAACTCGTAGATAAGCTAGAACTAATGCGACTAAAGTAAATTTGCTAGAAAAAGTAGACGAAAATAATAGATTTATTTGATTGATTGTATATATCTCTCACACCATCCCTAGGTACATATTTATACTCCAGTAGGAGGAATTGTAAACAGACACGACAGACACCTAAATAAAACTCCTATTTTAAAGGAAATAAAACGACTCATGCAAGAGTCGGACTCCAACTATAATAATAATATTGGCCTAAAAATCACCAGTTTCCTTATCCGTCTTCCTTACGATGAAATTTTCATCGGCTGATTCCTTCAATCCGCAACCTTCTTCTATTGCCATCGACAGCTCTCTGCTGACGTCGGCTACATCATCCTGCATCCATCGGCAATACTTCCAATCGGCAATACTTCCAATCGGCAATACCCTTCTGCTTCCATCGGCAACATCTTCCCATCGGCAAATATCCTTCTTTTTATCTTGACGTTTCTTCAATCTTCTGCTTTCATCGGCAATCTAATCGGCAGTACCTTGATGCCGATAAGGAACAACGACCATCCCTTTACTGATCAGCGCACTCGGTTCATATTGACACGTACCAAAAAATGGTGTCAACACCATCCCTTTTAATTTGATCCATCAAATACATTTGATTTCACACAGCAGCAAAACCTCCAACAAAAAATTGCATATAATCAAGTTTTTGGGTTGTTGGAAAATTAGACATTTTCATATTTAATTTAATTCAAAAAAACATAATAAATTTGTGACAAATATGTGCACGTGTGTGATATTGCTACTATCAGTTAAGAACATTATGAACAAGATGAACAACATGTAATTGACAAACACTAGGAAAGATGTATACCCTATGGAGGGACACATGCTCAAGGCATTGATGGCTCCATTCTCATGAGACATCATGATTTGCTCAAAGTAGTGGACCATAGTCGATGCAGGGAGATGTTCGCAATGCCACCCCTCAATCCACTAGGACAAAGACGTGCGCGAAGAAGATAATCTCAATCAAGAAGCATTGTGATGGTGTGCACGAATCCTCTAGGAAGCAGTGCAGGGTCATCGGTAATGTGAGCAGTCGTGAAGACGCTCCCCAAAAACCTAATTGCCCCCACACCATAGTAGGTGACTCTTGCATAGGTAGAGGTTTTGTTGGTCTGTTCTTCCAACTTTCTATACATGAAGAAGATTGAAACAGGGAAGAACTTGTAACCACTGGAAAAGGGAAGGAGAAGAATAAAAACTAGGTGCGTGGAAGGAAAGAATCATGTGATTGCCAACGAATGAGCTAGAATCTTAGGAAATAACGGACCATCATTTCCATTCAACCTATATGTTACAAACCTTGATTCTCCTATTCACTGGACCAAGTGACAAACTGCACCAAATGGGACGACACGGCTCATATCATCTCATCTCATCATGTCACACACACACATGCCACGCCATGGCTCGACTTGATGGTGGTGCGCGCGTGTGGCACCTAGTTAACCTCCCTTCATCTTCTCAATTGGCACGCATATAGTCCATCTATTTAAGTTGAGTCAACCAATAGTCAAAATTTCATTTAGGAGTAAAATTATAATACAACATAAAATTTAATATGATCCTAGGTTTTATTTAATAGCAAAATAGAATATGAACCAAGCCCATCTTATTCAACAGTAGCTAGGCAAGGAACAACTTCGACGCTCCTTCTATTCCTGGCGCATTGGTTCCCAGGTGATGAGGTGTGTGGCTCCGATTCGACTCAAACCAGCCTAGGCTCATCCCCATCACGTCATGATGCCAACAATACATGATTAATGTGCACAACTGGTTATTGTCCATCGCTGCTACAATTTGGTCTCCATCACCACCCACCTCACCACCACGCCGTCGACCACCTGCAACATCAATGGTGCCTTCTCCATCTCGACCTCTAGCACAACGGCTGATGTGTGTGTTTCTACCACTACCATATGCTTGTGCAAGAGCTCATCAAGGAATCCTGACATACTATATGGAGGAAGGTCCAGTCTATGATGTTGATGTTGCTGAACTTGTTCATGGTATGGACAATGATGATTCTTTGTACTTTGTTCATCATGTTGCAACACAGGTAGTTGATCACATAGGACTTGCACAATATTTATATCATTGGCTACCATAAAAATATCTCTGCTTATGTTTTTGCTAGAAAAACTGTGGTGCGGGCTAAGTCAACATCAACATTGCCTATGACTACATTAGTTGTGTACTTGCTAGAACCCATGGCGCCACAAGGAGCTAAGGTATGAAATGAAAAATCTTTTCTATGGCAAAGTTTTTTTTAAATGGATTCATCATGGCTATGAAACTATATAGATCATACTATACTACATGCGATTGATAAAATTAGTAAAACTTTGATCATTTCTAATATCAGAATGACTTTCCAATCAGACGACAAAGCTTATAAGATGTACAATGCATATGCCGACAATGTTGGATTTAGCATTAGAAAGAGTTATATGAAGCGTAGAGAAGATAAGACTATAAGTCATAAATATATAGTTTGTAGTAGCCAAGGACAACGAGAAAATGATTCATCATGTAGTAGGACAATACAAGGACATGATGTGACGCTTGTGTTCAGTTTAGTGTTAGTAGAGAGAGGATATGGAGAGTTCAAAAGGTTGTACTTGATCATAATCATTATCTTGCTAGTCCAAATAAGTAACACAAACTAAGGTCTTGGCGACATATTATAGAGGCAGACAAAAAACTAATTGTCCAAATATAGGAAGTAGGGATGAAGCTAGCTCAAGTATATGAGTGCATCAGGAGTTTTATGGAGGATAAGACAAGGTGTCATTTTCTAAGATGGATAGCAATAATGAGATTGGTCATGAATGTAAGTACTTAGAAGGTAATTATGCAGAATGTAAGTACTTACAAGGTATCATTTTATGGAGGAGAATGTAAGTACTTAATGGTGCCAGCGTGATGATTCATAATTGGGTGATTTTGGCTTCAATTGTAAACCTGGCCCTTATTCCGGATGGCTCATATAGGTGAATGATCAATGAAGTTTTCTTGATAGGTCTTGCCATAAGTTTTGAAAAGCAACCAGATAGTGGATGGTATATTGTATTTTATTTTTGAGGAATCAGGAGGATCCGATGGTCTATTGTATTGAAAGAACCCGTCCTCCTTCCTTGAGGGTATTTGTTGTTTATTTTGAAAATCCACAAGGAAATCAAGCTAGAATGAAAAACCTACATGAAATAGGCACACATGCATAGACATGTTAAACATAAAAACAACGCTTATAGACATGTTAAACATGAAAACAATGCTTTGCTCAACAGCGAGCCGACATCCGAGGGGAGACTTCACTTTTTCAAAATATTATCAGAAGAGCACTTCCCGAGTGAGGACAATGGTTCGCATGTCTCCCCATAAGCTCCTGGCCTGCGACATCCTTGATTAGTCCACGTCCATTTTTCGCAAATTAACAGTGAAAAAAGAAGTGCAAATCAATCTTGCAAAATAACGTGAAGTTGCATAAACCGTTGCTGATTGATGCAAAGAATGCATGCAAAATCCATCCATTAATTCCTTTCCTTCTCCACCTACAACACTTTGGTGAACTAGAGTAGAACATGAGCCTGCACCAACGCCCGACCATCACGAGCGTGACTTTCTCTGCACCAACGCTCTGGTGAGGATCCGAAGTTCAAGGTAACAAAATTATAGAAATAAGAGTTAATGTGTGATTGGTAGTCCGGGACATGAAGGGCTGACCTCGTGAAACGCCATTGGCGCATGTGGCGATCATACGACAACAACGAACACAACACAAGTGACGCGAAGGCCACAACAAGATGTATTACGACATGTTCAATACAGACGGCCATCACGCCGAGCAAGGTGGAGTTTTTACTGCTTCTCTGTTCTAAAAATGATCAACTTCTTGCAATCATCATCTTCCAGTACTAATCAACAGTGATGGTCCTATCAAAAAATCGAAGTTCTTACCTGATCAGCTACATGATATAGGCCGCGGCGAGCAGCCGAGATGGACGCGTCAAGCTATACCACAACACATTAAATACAAACGTCTACTTGATCAGCTACTGGACGAGAATCATAGCCATCATGTTGGTATTGGCACTATGACCATAATAGGCAGTGCACTATCCGTGGCCAACGGTAAAGATCACATAGGTAACATGAAGTTTATATTATGTAAAAATAACTTTATTTCAATCTGCCGTTGTCTTGCTTAGATGATATTTCCATTCCTTTCAAATTCAAGAGACAACAATTTCTAGTAAGGCTAAGTTTTGCCATGATCATAAACAGTGGCGAAGCTAGAGAAAATTTGAAAGGGTGCACTTGACTTGTGAGTGCATAGACATATATCATGGGGGTACAAATATGGTGAAAAATTGATCAATATAAATGTTTTTTAAAATTTTGGGGGTGCATAGGCACCCCCTAGTGACAATAGAGTTTCACCCCGACCATAAATAAATCGCAGGGACAAACAATTCTTAATGTTGGGATCTACCTTTCAGAACCTGTGTTCTCGTATAGACAACTTTATGTTGGGTTATCGAGGAGGTATCCAGATCAACAATAAGAATTTTAGCAAAACCAACAGAAGAATTGGATCTTATAGGAAAGAGCACCAAGAATATTGTTTACAAATATGACCTGAACTGGTGATTAACAATGGATATACTCAAACCATTGTATCAGTCCTCATGTGAATAATATATATTGCTAAGCACTCATATTTTTATTTTTGGGCATGTTGGTAAAATGTTTTATTTCTTGGACTTCATATTTTATTCTAGGAGGTTAATGTTAAAGTATTGAGCATAAATATGTCATTCACATGGTGGGGGCCAAGGTGCCAGCGAGATGATTCATATTTGATTGATTTTGGCTTCAATTGTAAACATTGCCCGGTGGGCTCATATAGGTGAATGTTCAATGCGGTTTTTTGATAGGTCTTGCCGGATGTTCTCAAAGCAACTAGATAGTAGATGATTTGTTTTAATTTATTTTTGAGGAATGAGGAGTCGATGGTCTGTTATATTGAAAGAACCCAACCTCCTTCCTTGAGGGTGCTTTTATTGTTTATTTTACAAACCCACAAGGAAACCAAGCTAGAATAAAAAAACCTACAGGAAATAGGCATGTGTGCATAGACATGTTAAACATCAAAACAACGCTTTGCTCAGCTGCGAGCCGAGATCAGAGGGGAAACTTCACTTTTTCAAAAGATTACCAGAAGAGCACTTCCTAAGTGATGACAGTGGTCTGCATGTCTCCCCATAAGCTCCTGGCCTGTGACATCCTTATTAGTCCACGTCCATTTTTTCCAAATTAATAGTAAAAAAAGTGCAAATCAATCTTGTAAAATAACATGAAGTGGCATAAGCCTAGTAAAGAATGCATGCAAAATCCATCCATTGATTCCTTTCCTTCTCTCTACATATATCCATTTGTTTCGTTCTTTTTTAATTTATTTTCTTGTTTCCTTGCCTTCCTATTTCATTGTGGTGGACCACTTCGGTGCCGCCACATTAATTATGGATCCGCTTCCTCCATATGTATGGTACAAGGGCTACCTCCATACGCATGTTACAAGAGTTATGATCCAAGCATTGCCATATATAGCTACATTTCACGACATTGCTAAAAAGTTCAGTCTTGCCGTGAAACTGAAAGTCTTCGTGGAACGATAATATTTATACTGGAAACGTGAATTCCTAACATGTGTTCCAGAAAATATAGACCGGTAATCACATATAATATGTTGCTTCTTTCTTATAAAAAGATAGTCATTTGATTTATACAGAACAAATAAATACAGACATATTGTAAATCAGACGAGAAATAGGTTGATTAGGACTTTTTATGCAAAAATATTTCTCGGATCATATACATGGTCGAATACAATTCTGTAAGAGATCAACTATTACAAAATATCATCGTTTCATTGTTTTCATGTGCATCTGAAGGACCGGAAATGGCGACCAGAGGGGGGGGGGTGAATGAGAGCCAAATAAAAATTCCTTTCGGAAGATCTTGACCCTTGTCCCAAACACAACCCAAAGAGAGAACTATGTTCACGACCCACAAGTGGGTGGATGTTCTAGGAGATGTCCTAGGACCACAGCGGAACTAGTCTTGAAACCGGAGAAACAAACCGCAACTCTAAAGGAGAAAACAACAACCACCAGAGACCTCCAGACCAATTTAGACCGGACCTCCGGACCAATGGACAAGGTCCGGAGCTTAGTCCGAAGACTGGTCCGACAGTTTTTGCTCCTGACTCAAACGCACACAGTACGCACCCTAGCTCCGGACACCTGGCTCCGGACTAGTCCGGTGCTACGTTTGGACCAAGGGGCAAGGCCCAGTGCTATTGTCTGCCTATGCCAAAATCACGCAGGGAGCACCCTAGCTCTGGACGTCCACCTCCGGACTAGTCCGGTGCTATGCGCTGACTCCCTGGTCAATGACCACTAGACCAATGGAAGATGGTCCAGAGCCTAAAATCCGATTGGTCCGGAGCTTGGTCCGACGCCCTTCGCTGCTTGACAGAATCACTGGTCAAGACCACCGGACCAGTTGCTATGGTCCGGAGCTAAGGGCAAGTCGTCTGGAGCTTGGAGCTCACGAATAGAACTGCTAAAACCCACGAAAACAGTTTTCTCTCCGCCAAATCTTTCCAAATCACGACCAAATGTTCACCAATATCAACCAAACTTTGTAGGCATGATTCTAGTGCTATGGAGGAGCTATCCCGAAGAAAGCATCGCTCAATTTGTTGTGAATAAACGAGAAGAAGAGATTTGGGGGGAAAAGAGAGAAAACAAAGAACGCAACAAAGAAATCACCCGATCTATGTGCTTGTGAGGTTTTAGGGAAATTCCTCTAGTGCAAAGTTCTCTCACAAGTACGCAAAACTTGGTTCAAACGGATTTTGCAAAGCTTCTCTCAATCAAGAGTTCTCATATCGGGAACAAGGAAAAGATAGAGAGAGCAAAAACCAAAACGCGAAGAACACAAGTAAAATGGGGACACGATCAAGAAATCAAAGGCGCCATGTCCTACAGAGGGTAAGGCCTCTGATTCCCACTAAATGATTCGTGAGTTCTTACAAAGGTTGGAGAGATCAACGTAGGGACCTCATGAACTAGAGAGAGGTTAGAGAGAGAGAGTTGAGGTAAATGATTAGGGTTCAAGAGGTGGAATGAGGGATACCCATTCATCCCCTACTTAACGGGCTTTGGCTATTTCCCAAAGACCCTTTAGATACAAGACTGAATTACCTAGCCCTAAGACATTGTAATCCAAGTCGGTAACTCTCAGCCACTCATTTGAATGGACGGCCCCGCTTCCTGCCGGGAGTTGCCGTCGCCTCGACGCAACCTCTAGGATTCCGCTACGTGCCATCCCGCTTCCTTGGAAGCTCCGCCCGGGTTTTGAAGCCCAAACCAGCGAAACTCGCCACCGGTAGCTTTCGGCTCAACTACCGAACCCCGAGCTTTGAGGCCCAAACTCGAAAACCGTCCTGGGATGGTTTTGAGGCCCAAACCACCAAACCACTCGACTCGAGCCACCTTGTCCTCGCCCGGTCGGACTCCGAGTCCCATGAGGCTCCGCTTGACCCGCTCGTCCGCTATCTTGACTCGGTCGACTCAGTCTACCTCCATGTCTTGTCACACTTGCCGGTGCCAAGCACTAGCAACCACAGCTAGTCCGCCGGCGCCCATGGTCCCTCAGTCTGAGCCCCGCTTCCGCCCTTCACCGCTCTCAGTCCATCGGCATGGCAAGCCTCTACTCGACCTTCTCCATACCATTGACCACTGTCACTAGGCATAACACCTGCACACCACAAGCTGATAGATAGGCACCCATTTGCTTTCGCAATAGGTTAGTTCAAGCCACTCAAACTGAAACACTCACGTGTTGGACAATCACTCATCACAAAACTGAACATACATGGTTACTTATGCACCATATGTTCGCAATCTCCCCCTTGATGAGTGTATTGTCAACACAAGTGCATTTCAGATTTGAGCCACAAGGTAAAGCTCTCCAGATGACCAAAAAGCTAAGAAAGTCAAAACGGGGTCACTTGAGAGAAGCAAAACGAGTCCAAAACTTGGTTCCCAAAGACATGGGCAACGACTCGACGCAACCAAGCAAAACAAAGCTAGCCCTCAAGAAGAGGCAGAAAAAGGGCTCAACACCGCTAGCAAGTCCAAGAAACCAATCATAGCTCTCAAAGCTCAGAATGCCAATAGAAGCACCAAGAGAAGCTCAAAGATACCAATTGAATCAATTAAAGCTCAATAAGCAATCGAAACCTGTCGAAGCCAACAAAGCAAGCTTCCCTTGGTGACACATGTAGCTCATCAAAGCTCACAAACTCAAGAGTTGTGCCACAAAAGCCATGAAATGCAAAATGAGTGCAAAAGCTTCATACATAGAGCTAAGAAAATGAATAAATGCTCTAAGTGATGTGATCCTCTGAGAATAGGAAAAGCTCTACGTGCCCAACAAAGACTCAAGTTGAGCTTAAGATCACTTTAGAAGCTATTTTAGAGAGCATTGCATGTGAGAGCAGAGAAAGGGTATCACCTCCTATTGACAACTAGACATGGCAAACAAGATAGGATCTATCTCAAAGCAATCTCATGTATAGCAAGTAAAACTACCCCTAGCAAAGTTCATACAACAAGCCAATGACCCAACTGAATGAAGTTTTCAAATTTTAGAGTTTTGCAGCCAAAATTCAGTTTTAGGCACATTTCAAGTTGTATGCGAGTGGTTGTAAGCAAGGTGATGCCACTTACCAACCGTGCGAAGCCAAAGAGCTTGACACACTAATTTCGGTCATACATGACACCGCTCAAGTTCAACCCATATGGGAAGCAGTCTCGAACACACGGTGAAGTGCTCACAATGCAAACCCAACTCGATCTTTTCAATTCACAATTCAGAGAGAAATTTCATTTTAGATCAATTTTAATCATGGTGCTCAATGGAAGTGAATGAAGTAATGAAGAGCCATAGTTACAAGATATATACAAAGCAGCCAAGAAGGATCTTCAAAATCCTACAGATGCTAGTGCCATTTCAGAGGTGACATGGGGAATTAAATTCAGTTTTAAAGCTTTTCTAACTTAGGTCTATTGCATATCTATAGATCAAAAAGAGTCTAAGTTAGGCAACACCATAGACATATAAAGCACCTCAAACAGAGCATAGATTCATTATATTGGCTATAGGTATGAAGCTTGAAATGAACTATGTCACAAATGCAATGCAAAAAGCAATGACACCAATTGAAGGCTAGACACACCAAATAAAGAAAGTAAAAGAAAAGTCAAATAAAAACCAAAAAGAACTATGAAAACCAAAGTGCTTCCCTCAACTAAAAAGGGAAGCAAACACCCAACTCGCCCCATAGGCGAGAAAACGCAGCTTGGTCCAAAGGCTTTGTGAGAATATCTGCAAACTGGTTGTGGGTCTCGACATGCCGGAGGTCAATGCCACCCTTCTCATAATGATCTCGCAAGAAGTGAAAGCGGACCTCAATGTGCTCGATCTTTGAATGAAGCACGGGATTTTTAGCTACACTAATTGCACTCGTGCTATCGCAAAGCAGAGGCACTTTAGTAAGCTCAAGACCGAAATCTCTCAAAGTGGCAATCATCCAAATCAACTGCGAGCAACAGCTAGCCGTGGCAACATACTCAGCTTCGCACGTCGACTGTGCCACGCTAGACTGCTTGCCAGAAGACCAAGACACAAGAGAAGACCCGAGAAACTGGCAAGTCCCAGAAGTGGACTTCCGATCAAGACGGCAACTGAAAAAGTTGGCATCAGAATAACCGCAAAGCACAAGAGAGGAAGAGGTGGAAAACCAAAGACCAAATTCGGGAGTGAAGCGCAAGTACCTCATGATGCGTTTCACCGCCTGCTTGTGCGAAGTCCGTGGGGACGCCTGAAAGCGAGCACACAGGTAGACGGCGAACTGAATGTCCGGCCGGGTCACCATCAGGTACAGAAGCAACCTGATCATGTTGCGGTACTCCATCTGGTCCACCGCCTCTCCTTCCTCGTCCGCATCCAAGGCAGTAGTAGTTGACATAGGCATCGAAAGGGGCTTTTCCTCACCCATGTCAAACTTTTTCAGAATGTCTTTCGTGTACTTGCCTTGATGCACAAACGTCCCTTCCTGGGTTTGCTTGATTTGCAACCCGAGAAAGAAAGTCAACTCTTCCGTCATGCTCATCTCAAATTCCTTGCTCATAAGATCTGCAAACTTGGCAACAAGAGCATGAGAAGAACCACCAAAGATGATATCATCCACGTATATTTGGACAAGGAGAGTGTCTTTGCCTTGCTTGAGGAGAAACAACGTCTTATCTACCGATCCCATTTTAAAACCCTTAGCAAGCAAAAATGTTTTTATCCTATCATACCATGCTCTAGGTGCTTGTTTCAAACCATACAAAGCTTTGTGAAGTTTAAAAACATGGTTTGGAAACTTGGGATTTTCGAAACCAGGAGGTTGTTTTACATAAACTTCCTCCTCTATGTAGTCGTTTAAGAAAGCACATTTAATGTCCATTTGAAAAAGTTTAAACCCTTAGAAGCCGCAAAATCTAGAAGGATTCTAATGGCTTCTAAACGAGCTATGGGAGCAAAGGTTTCCTCATAGTCTATTCCCTCCTTTTGACAAAAGCCAAACATAGCAAGCAGAACTGAGTGCTTCGGCCCAATACCGCCTAGGAGTCCTATGCTCATCGAGCATCGTCCTGGCCATCTCAACAAGGGTCCGATTCTTACGCTCAACAACACCGTTCTGCTAGGGAGTGTGAGGTGAGGAAAACTGATGATCGAGACCCAAAGAAGAACAAAGAGTTGCAAAGTGAGCATTCTTAAATTCTGTGCCATTGTCACTGCGGATAGCTCTCATGGAATTCTTAGGTAGCTCATTTTGCAACCTCAAAATCAGATATCGAACAAGTGGAAAAGCCTCATCCTTACTCTCCAAAAAGAACACCCAAGAGTACCTCGAGTAGTCATCAACAACTACAACAACATACCACTTCCCTCCCTCCGACCTAACCCAAGCTGGACCAACTGTGTCCATGTGTAAGAGCTCGCCGGGTCGAGTGGTCATGATCTCAGTCACAGGAGGATGGGAAGCAGCAACCATCTTGCCATGCCTGCAAGGATGGCAAACCAAATCCTTCTCGAACTTCAGCTTTGGCAATCCTTGGATAAGGTCCATTGAGCTAAGCCTTGCAAGCATGTCAAAACTCAAGTGTCCCAATCTCCTATGCCACTTCCAAAGCTCGAAAGAAGAACCAGCAAGAAGACAACGAGAAGGTCCGGAAGAGATAGAAAAATCCGCACAAAAAACCTTCCTGAAGGGTAAAATTTGGCAAACAAGCTCACCACGAGAGTCCAAAATCCGAGAGAGGTTTGCCTTAAAGCTCACCTCAAAACCATCATCAAGGAGTTGCGAAACCGGAAGAAGGTTAAAATCCAAATTCGCAACTAAAGCAACATCCTTGAGGACAAAAGAAGAGTTCACTCGGATCGACCCTCGGGAGACAGCCTTACCTTTACTCCTATCCCCGAATGTGATATACTCGGTGTGGTGCACGGGGTCGAGGCTGGAGAACGACTTGGCACTTCCGGTCATATGGCATGAGCATCCGGAATCCACAAGCCAATTCTCCTCCAGTCCTCCTTCCTACATCAATAAAAAGACATAGGGTGAGCAAACGGTGCAACACTAGGGTTAGTAAACTGTGAAGGATACCAGTGTTGTCCCATTTGCCCAAAGAATTGGTTAGGAGAAAAGCCAAACATCTCCTGCCCCACAGAGGGATAGCGATCACCACGATAGAGAAAACGTGGTCCGCTAGAGAAGGGTGGAGTAAAGCCACCGCCACGAGGCCCGTAGTCGTATGGGTCACGACCGGTACCCCGCCAGGCACGACCACCACGTGGTCTCGCCTCCTAAGGCCTAGCACCTTGAGGCATCGCCTCTGAACTTCCGGTTCATGCACCCCAACTCGTGGGTGGTACATGTCCCGGTTGTTCAACTAAACCTGCCTCGGATCATCTCTCTTCATCCTAAAGCAAAACTCAGCCAAATGCTCATCCCGCTCACAATACTCACAATGGTACCTCACCACACTCTTGGTAGGCACTCTCTTGTTGGGTTGGGTGGCTCTAGCTTTCTTAGGAAGGGGATCACTAGAGATATCTGGCAGGGTGTCAAGTGGATTGCGAAGGTGGTTCGGTTTTACAATCCACACTTACTTCTATGGAGTGGTTTTGGGTAGCTCTTCAAACACACCATCTCTCACAGGAAACTCAGAGGGGTTGGTAGGCTTAGGTGGAGTGATCTCGGTAAGCTTGGGAGTTGTGGTGGGTTTCTCATTCTCGCTCAAACTACTGCACTCACCGATCTTACCGAACATGCTATCGTCCTTCCCACCTATAGCAAAGCCTACTCCCGTGCTGCCAGCCCTTTTGCATTGGCTAAGCATCATCCCCAACTGCGGCTCTCGGCAAGACACCCAGCTCAAGATGGACCGAAGGTATGTGTTTTCTTCCTCGGTACGCATCTTGTTGTTGGGAATATGCCCTAGAGGTAATCATAAAGATGATGTATTCCTTGTATCCATGTCATGTTATGAATATCCATTAAAGACAACTTGTATCGATTAGCAATTATGTGAATTGCTTGTGAAAATCTTTTACTTGTATGGTTATTATAAAAGTTGTCCCTGATCGGAGTTCGTGCAAGAATGCACATGAATATTAGATCAGCACATTATTAGTTGATGAGTATGTTTCACAAGTCATGGACATGAGATGTCAAACTAATAATCTGGGCACATGTAGGACATGGTGCTGGACAAACCTGACATGAGATTGTCTCTATACACATTGTGTAGGTTATGTCCTTAGACCTGAGATTGTCATATGTACTCAAGATGTGAAACGACCTACCCTAGGACTACCAAACGCTACTCCGTGACTAGGTAGTTATAAAGGTAGCTTTCGGGTTTGTCAGGAAACATGTTGTAAGACATAGTCAATCAAGATAGAATTTGCCACTCTCCATATGAGAGAGATATCACTGGATCACTCAAATGATTAGATCATGAAATGCATGGCCGTGCTTGGGTTAAGTGTTAATCCACGAGTTGAACCAAATATCACGAGGCAAAGGAATAATATGTATATTGTATTGCGGTGGTTCGTCTGATATGATCATAGCGTATGCATACGAGTTGACATGCCTTGCTAGAGGACGCTATCAACTATTGGTCAAGTAAGAGTACTTTGGCCATATCTATGTGTGCATGAGCCCATAGGGTCACACGCTTAAGGGGCTGGAAGCCTAATTCGGGTTGGACCCGAATTAGACTAGGTTTAGGGTTGCTAATGGTCCTCCAACGTGGGAGCTCATTAGTACACCTATATAAGAAAGGGGTGGGCGCGGGGCGAGATACTCACGTTCTTTGGCAGCCGCCGTCGCCCTCCCCACCGTCGCGCCTAGTACTCCTCACGGACCTAGCAGTCCAGAGGCGTGACGCTTCTTCCCTGCACGTGTGGGATTCCTCTGAGGTGTTGCATCTGGAGCACAAGGACGAACCACGAGAAGGAGACGTTGAGACGGACGACCTCGCAACTGCACGACACTGCTGCGACGTGCACGACTACATCAAGTCTCTTCCGCTGCACCTGCGCGTCTAGTGGTAACCCCGTGATCTATAACTAGCAATAGTTCCTGGTTTATGGGGTAGAAAAATTTTGTTTTTTGGCTAGCGTAGCAACCTCATAACCCTGTAGTGGTATCAGAGCCGTTAGTTGCCTCGTTATACATTCAGGTACGAGCATATGGTGATATGTGCGGTTTAAGATCAATCTCTGATCATGGTTCGTGATCTTGCCACGTTGGTATTGTAACGATCTACTCGTACCGGTCGGAATTCCGCCATCCGAGTTAAGTGATACATGTAAACCCAATTATGGTGAGTTGGAGATCAATAAGATTGGTCGAATCGAACCTAGGTCAAGTTCTAGGCGCATACGATGCGCGGCGGCGACGGATTGGATCCGCCGTCGGAGGGGAATTTTGCAGAAAAGTGTGGTTCGGTAAAACGACCATAACTTTTGCATATGACCTCGGAACGAGAAAAACCTTAAACGAAAATCGTGCGCCAGAAAATTTCGCATTTGTCAATAACAACCATAAATTTAGCTGTTTCGGCGAAAATTAGATTTGCGAAAAACAGCTTGCAAAATTGAGTTTTCGGCGTTTTAAGTTTAGACGTCGGAATCGGTTAACTCTGTTTTGCAGGCATTCGTGATTGGTATATCCCTTATGTGTATGTGATGCATGTATGTAATTAATTCATGGCTTGCACGTCATGATTAAGACAATATGGCTGGAGCCACAGATATTGTCCATTCATATGTAATAGCCTGCGTGCCCATCTATGATCCTACGACTATGTAATTTTACTTTACTATGTTACGGTAGTGATAGATAGTCTTGGTGGACTCATCACGGAGGATGGCATACTTCTATCATGGAGATGGCGATCACCATGATGAACAGATTAATAGAGATGGAGATCTCCAAAGGAATAATGGGCTATACCAAGTCAAATCTGTGTTTATGTCGTTCTTACGATGTTCTACTTTCACGTGTGATAATGTTTTTGTCTACATATGCGGTAGTGAAGTAGAACGATCCCTCAACAATGTTTAAGTCATAATGCTTCCCCAAACCTTGCACTGTCACGTGTCTCGTACGATCGGTGGCGGGTCTATGAAATTAGGGTGCCGCTGGTTTTCCTTGACTAGACAGGTTTGTGTCGGACACTTACAAGTAGAAGGTTTGGTTACTTGAACAAGGTTATCCTAACGGTTAGGTACCTTGGAGCATTAGTTGTTGGTAACACAAGCATAGAGATGCCACCCAACAACAAGAGTCATATGTGATATGATTAGCAAGGAGTTGCTTACCGATCTACCATGTCTCCTAGCGGTGATGCTAAAGCTCACTAGTAGACTTGTTAGTTGCGGGTCTTGAATCACTAAGTTTCAATAGAGGGATATTGATTTTAGTGGGAGTAGATTCTATTAAAAGTTTAATATGATTTACTCTGTCTTGGATACATTGTCTTAGTATTTTGCATTACTTTTGTTGTAGATGGCTCCTAGTAATCAACCATTTACTTTACGTTCAATTCTTGAGAAAGATAAGATGAATGGAACAAACTATGAGGATTGGATCCGCAACTTGAGAATTGTTCTCAGGGCTGAGAAAAAGGAAGATGTTCTAGACACCCCATTACTAGATGAGCCTGCTGATAATGCATCTGCTGTAGAGAAAACCGCTTACAAGAAAGCATGTGATGCTGATCTTGAAGTGGGTTGCCTTATGCTCGCTTGCATGGAGCCAGATCTCCAGATGCAATTTGATAATAATCATGCAACATACGATATGATCGTGTCGCTTAATGATATGTTTCAGACTCAAGCCAGGACTGAAAGGTTCAATGTTTCCAAGGCTTTTGTCAAAATCAAGCTTGCAGAAGGCGCAACAGTTGGCCCACATGTGATCAAGATGGTTGGTCACACTCAGAGATTGGAGAAGCTAGGCTTTCCAATGGGCCCAGAGTTGGCCACTGATTTCATACTTGCGTCTCTTCCACCTAGCTATGGGAACTTCATTTCGAACTACCATATGCATGGGGCAGAGAAGGGCTTGAATGAATTGTGCGGCATGCTTAAAACAATAGAAGCTGATATCAATAATGGTGCTGGCAGTAGCCATGTGATGGCAGTCCAAAACAAGCCTAACTTTAAGAAGAGGGCTTGGAAGAAGAAGAAGGCGATGGCTAAAGATCAGATCTCTAAGCCAAACCCTCCTCCTGCGCCCAAGGCTATTGGACAAGCTGCTAAAGCTAAATGCTTTCATTGTAATGGGAAAGGTCACTGGAAAAGGAACTGCACGTTGTACTTGAAATCCTTGAAGGATGGCAGTGGTAAAGGTACTCCCGCTGCTTGTACACTTGTTGTTTATGTTATAGAAATTTTTATCACTGATTCTTATATTAATTCTTGGGTATTTGATACCGGATTGGTTACTCATATTTGCAATACGATGCAGAGAATGATAAGAAGTAGAAGCGTGAAAAGAGGAGAAGTTGATTTCCGTGTGGGCAACAATGCAAGAGTTGCTGCGTTGAGCGTTGGGACGATGCAACTTCACCTCCCGTCAGGATTTATCATGGAATTGAATAATTGTTATTTTGTTCCTAGTTTAAGTCAAAACATTGTGTCACCTTCATGTTTGATGAAGGATGGTTATTCATTTGCGAGTAAAGACAATGGTTGTATGATCTCAAAGAATGACATGTTTGTGGCTTTTGCATCCATTGTGAATGGGTTGTTTATTTTAAATCTTGATGATGAACCTATCTGTAATATTAATGCTAAAAGGCCTCAGCTTAATGAGTTAAGTCCTACTTATATGTGGCATTGTCGTTTAGGTCATATAAGTGAGAATCGTATGAAGAGGCTCCATTCACATGGGCTTCTAACTTTGTTTGATTTTGAATCATACGAGACATGTGAGGCTTGCCTATTGGGTAAGATGACCAAGTTGCCTTTCACAGGTTTTCCTGAGAGGGCGGCAGACTTATTGGAACTTGTACATACTGATGTATGTAGACCAATGAGTACGATTGCTAGAGGCGGATTTCAATACTTCATAACCTTCACTAATGATTTTAGTAGATATGGATATATCTACTTAATGAAACATAAGTCTGAAACATTTGAAAAGTTCAAATAATTTCAGAATGAAGTAGAGAATCAACGTGGCAAGAAAATTAAAGCCTTGCGATCTGATCGTGGAGGCGAATATTTGAGCCATGAGTTTAGCAATCATCTAAAGAGTTGTGGAATTGTTCCACAACTTACGCCACCTGGAACGCCTCAGAGAAACGGCGTATCCGAGCGACGTAATCGGACTTTGTTGGACATGGTTCGGTCTATGATGAGCCAGTCAGACCTACCACTCTCGTTTTGGGGATATGCTCTAGAAACAACCGTTTTCACATTGAATAGGGTACCGTCTAAGTCCGTAGTTAAGACACCACATGAGATGTGGACAGGTAAGAGTCCCAGTTTGTCTTTTCTAAAGATTTGGGGTTGTGAAGTTTATGCCAAACGACTTATGTCAGATAACCTAACACCCAAGTCGGACAAATGCTTTTTCGTGGGATATCCAAAGGAAACTTTAGGGTATTACTTCTACAACCGATTAGAGGGCAAAGTGTTTGTTGCTTAGAACTGTGTCTTCTTAGAGAAAGAGTTTCTCAATAAAGAGAAGAGTGGACAAAAGGTGTATCTTGAAGAAGTTCAAGATGAGCCAATAGGGGATAACTCTATGAGTGATGCTAATGTAGCAGAACAAGTTGAGATACCTGTGGCAAGAGAAACACCACCACTACCATGAAGGTCAGCAAGAATCCGTGAGGCACATGGGGAAGTGTTGTTGTTAGACGATGACGAACCTGCGGCATACGCGGAAGCAATGATGGACCCAAATTCCGAGGAATGGTAAAGTGCCATGAGATCCGAGATAGATTCCATGGGAGACAATCAAGTTTGGAACTTGGTTGACCCGCCTGATGGGGTTAAACCCATTGAGTGCAAATGGGTCTATAAAAACAAAAAGGATATGGATGGAAACGTTCACGTCTATAAAGCTCGACTTGTTGCAAAGGTTTTTCGGCAAGTTCAAGGAGTTGACTACGACGAGACATTCTCGCCGGTAGCGATGCTTAAATCTATCCGGATCATTCTAGCAATGGCTGCTTATTTCGATTATGAGATTTGGCAGATGGATGTTAAAACAGCCTTTCTAAATGGAAATTTGGAAGAGGACGTGTATATGATACATCCTGAAGGCTTTTGAAAGGATCAAGATGCCCAAGAGGGGGGTGAATTGGGCTTGTTTTAAAATTCTAAAGCAAATATGACAACCTATCAAATGCCAATCACCCCCTAGTGCCTACGATCCGTGTGTCCTAGCTAGAAAGCGGTAGCAGTTCATGGAATTAAAAGCAACCTAAGCAATTCTAGTAGGTAAGATAAAAACAAGATGGAAAGTAATGCGGAAATGTAAAGAGCTAGGGAAAAAGAAATTCTCAGTGACGCAGCGATTTTTTTCCCGAGGTATCGGGGTGTCGACACACACCCCTAGTCCTCGTTGGAGCACCTCGCAAGGTATCGCTCCCCCTCTACCCACGCAAGGGTAGAGTGCTCTCTACGGGCTGATTCTTCGCCACTCTGGCTCGATGGAGAAGGGCCGCCGACAATCCTCCGACGATCACCTTCCTCCAAGCACCACCGGCGATCACCTTCCAAGCTGGAGTAGTAGTAGGATCAGGAACCGGTGCAAGTGTCTCTGTGGGAGCCTCAGGAGTGGCGGTGTCCGGTTGTGCCTCATGCACGGACTCGACTGGAGTCTGAAGAACCGTAGACTGCGGAGGCTGAACTGGAGTGGAAGTGACCACTGTGGCATCGGTAGCAACTGCAGCGGTAGGAGGAGTAGACACGGTTGGAGCCCGACTGTCGTGTGTAGCCTCTGAGGAAGCTACTGAAGAGCGCTGCTGATCGGCTGTCGGTGCAATAAGCTCTGACTCAACCTCTGCTGCTATCTGTGGACCAGTGGGGGACGACTGCCCGGTAATGTCGTTGAACGACGCAGATAGATCTCTAGCAGTAGCACCCATCGTAACGGTAAGCGGCGTGAAACCAGTAGTGAGGGGTGAACTGCTGAGTGGGGCTAAAGGTGTCCAACCACTGTGTCATCTGAGTCGCCAGTGACTTGAACGGGGTGGTCAAACCGGCACCCTGAAGTCCACTGGACTGTATGGCTAGGGTGGGAGTGACTGTCTGATCGGCAGAACTCGTAGGGGCCACTGAAGGGCCAACTGAGGGCCAACTGAAAACTGAGGTCCTCCTATCTGCCCAACTGACTAAGAAGGCTGTGAGGTACTCATCATCTGTATTTGAGGGGCAGCTGGAAACTCAAGAGGAGGGGCGCCAGTCCACTTCATCATATGAGCCATAAAGGCCATGTTCTGCTGCTGCAGCTGCTGAGACTATAGCTGGAGGCGTTGTGACTCTAACTGCATGGCGAGCATCTGACGCTGCATCTCAAAGTCGCGCTCCTCAGATTGTCTCTGCATTTCATCTTGTCTCTGCTGGACCTGTGTAACTGTAGTGACTAGAGAGCTCTGCTGCTCATTGAGACGGTCAAGGATCTTCAACATCATAGTCTCTGTGGTAGAGGCAGAGCCGCCAGCCTCAGTGTCGTGAGCCCGTGGGGGCATAGGTGGAACTGGCTGGAAGTCGGCATCTGAGCTATCTGAAGTAGTGTCCTCAGGAGTCACATCAGCTCCAGTATCTCATCCATGGAGCTCCTGCTGCTCAACACCCCGTATAGCCTCATCCTGGGCATCAACATCAGCTCTGTCAGCTGGAGCAGTCCTCTCTATGACAAGACGGAGCACCCGGTTCCCAAACCGGCTGTCAAACGAACCAAGGACTCTGTAGGTCGGGAAAGAGGTCAGTGACTGATCCAGCAGGGGTGCAAAGTCCAGGGTTGGCTCCCTCAAGCTCAATGGCTATGATCGATGAAATCCAATGAGTATAGGGAAACTGACGTCGTGCCCTCATACCATCTGCTATCACGTCCTCAATCTCTGACATAAGAAAGTCGGCGACGTCGAACGGTGTTTGAGATACTAGGGCCTGAAGGAGTAGCTACTGCATATTGGTCAATCCTTCCTTGTAACCCGTGCGAGGCAGCAAGGTACGACGGAGGACCTCGTTCAACCTGTGAACGGTGGGTCAGAGCTCTGTTGGGCTACGTCGGGAGCCCTCTGAGAAAGGTGGCTTGAAGAGAGGAGCCACCTCCTGAACTGACAGTGTATGTCCACCTCTAGCACGGTGAGGCACTGAGGCTCCACGGTAGCAGTCATAGTGTAGATCAAGCTCGCCACCTGTCTGACGGAGGTGAAAGATCTCTCTGAGCCTAGTCAAGTATAGCCTGTATCGCTCGCCTCTGAAGGTATACTGTAGGAACTTGTGCTCTGGATCAACCCATACTGAGGCATAGAACTCTCTGACCCATCTCTCAATATAGTTTCTAGAACGACCAAGTAAATCAGCGAGTCCCGGAAGGTAAGTGATAAACGGTCTGATCTCCTCACCAGCTAGCTCAACTATGCTCTCTAAGGAGCAAACCCTGTGAGGTCGGATCTGGATGCTGGTAAGCTGAGCTGCTCTATAGAAATCCTCCATGAGAGGTGTGTGCCAACCTGGTGAGGCTCTGGGGTCACGCTGATCCGGGCACCACTTCTCAAGAGCAACGAATTGAAGTTTCTTCACCTGTTTCGCTGTAAGATTCCTCAGATCAAGGTGAACTGAAGCTGAAGCTGCTGTGGGAGCTGCTGACTGAGGTGACTGAGCTGACTGGGAACGAGTAGATCGCCCCTAGGAACGAGGTGCCAACGGTGTACCTAGGGCCTCCGTGACAAGCTCTGGCTCCTCTGGAGTATCCTCTGTATGTGACCCAGCAGGAGGAGTAGAAGGTAGATCCCGCGGAGGGGTGCCAAGTCGCACGGAACCTCGGCGATCGCCTCGCTTTGTGCGGTCTGCTGCATCAGCCACTGCTTCGGCTTTCTCAGCCTCTGTGAGCTTACGCTTCCTTCTTCTTTGGCTTCTCAACCACTTGCTTCTTGCCCTTATCTCTGGAAGGACGTGGAGGAGGCGGAGTATCATCACCTGACCCAGCTGCGCGAGCACGAGAACTGCGAGTCATACTGGATCAAACAAAGAGTGACTGGCCACTGACAAAGAACCACTGACAGATCACAATGAAAACTGCCTCAAGAACCACTGATCTCTGGAAGAACCACTGCCCACTGATCAAACAACTGAAAGAGGGGCCTACAAGCCACTGGACTGAACCTTCTGAGGCTTTGCTTCAATCCATACTCGCAAGCTTTGGCTCGAGTTGAAACTGACACTGACTGCTGTTAGATAGAATAGACAGGGTATATATAAGCATATATAAAATCTAGAGATAAGAATCCATATAGAAGCAAGCATCTAGATAAGTGATAGAGTGAAATCTGACATGATACCTGAGGTAAGAAAGCATATCTAATCAGAGCAATTCAAGTACCAAATCACACTCTGAAAGAGATTTTCCAGCTGCGAATTACAATTAGCAATTGATTTAGTGAATTGGATTGAATATGGATAAGAGATTTGCAAGGAATAATCCTAGGACATGACGTTATCCATGATACGACAAAACGCGTACGCAAGGATTGAAATCATACCCTAGAGAGAAGATGCGAAGTCGACGACGACGAGCGGAATTCGGTCGAGGACGAACGTGTCGAAAAAAACCCTAGGGTTAGGGCTAACCCTAAGGAGTCGATGCTTCTGGTCTCTGCAGGCAATGCCAAGGAGGGTGAAACCCTAGGTGACTGGAATGACTGGCTGGCAGGTGGGACGCCGGCGAGGTGGGTTCCGCGGCAGCGAGGACAGATGGCGGCGGTGGACGGCAGTGCGGCGGCGATGGTGAACTGGTGGTGCAGCTGCTCGGCAGAGAGGGGAGCAGGGCAGCGAGAATGGTGAAGCTTCGGTGGAGGAATCACCGGCGGTGAGGACAGCTGCGCGGGCGCTAGGGCGGAACGGCCGCGGTGAGCAGTGCGGCGCGACGTACGGACAGCTAAGGAAGAAGACAGTGCTGAAACAGAGCCGTTCGCGGGGGGTTATCCGCAAAATTTCGAAGCGTCAGACCACTATGCTTGGTCCGGAGGCTGGTCCTACGGGTGGTCCGACGGTACCAGAGAAGAAAAAATAGTGTGCACCCGACCAACAGACCAAAGCGTCGGACAACCCACCGGACTGGTCCGACGGTGCTTAGATAAAACTGACAGAGGCACCGGACAACTTGCCATTGGTCCAGAGGAGCGTCGGACTGTGGTCCGACGGATTTTGTGGCTGGAGGATTTTTATGCAGTGAGGGACAGAGCGTCGGACCGCTAGCGTCGGACCAAGCAGAGTGGTCCGGAGGGTGGTCCGGTGCTTAAATTTGCTCTGAATTTTCCTATTTTTCTCTCCAATCTTTTCTCTTAGCCAAGTACCAACATAAAAGAGCAAAGAGGAACACTTGTTGGACTTAACATAAGAACCATCTCTCAAACCCTCAATTTTAGAAATAGTTCGCCGTAGGCTAGGATTAGATTTCATAAGAAAATAGTTCAATAAAGCTCCAAGGGTCACCATAGGGGCACAAGAGGGGTATTAGCTGAAGCTAGAGCGTTGAATTGCTCCCCCTAAGTGTTGAACCTAATGATGACCAAAAAACTTAACCAAAAAGAAACGAAGAAGCAACACTCATGCATATGCAATGCAAAACGGAATTTGAATCTAGGTTGCTTGCAAGTTTAAACCACGGTTAAGCTTTGTCACACGCTTTGAGGGCGGTTATCTTAACCGCGTTAGCCAAGCCTATGTGCATTACCAAATTAAACATGTTATATTACATATGAATGCATGGTTCACACAAGCTCATCTTTTAGTGAAGTTAGAGTGATCAAGCACATTCAACTCGCTTCTCAACCTACAAAAGGTTGTTTCATCGAGTGGTTTAGTGAAGATATCCGCCAATTGATCTTCGCTCTTATCTCCAACTAGTGTGATGTCTTTCCTAGCCACATGATCTCTAAGAAAGTGATGGCGAATATCTATGTGCTTGGTGCGAGAGTGTTGAACCAGGTTGTTAGCAAGCTTTACGGCGCTTTCATTATCACACAAAAGTGGAACTTCTTTTAAAAACACGCCGTAATCAAAGAGTGTTTGGGTCATGTATAAGATTTGTGCACAACTTGCTCCAATGGCAATGTATTCCGCCTCGGCGGTTGACAATGCCACACTGTTTTGCTTCTTTGAGGACCAAGAAACAAGTGATCTTCCTAGCATGTGGCACCCGCCGGAGGTGATCTTCCTATCAACCTTACACCCGGCATAATCCGAATCGGAATAGCCAACTAGTTGGAAGGGAGCTCCTTTGGGATACCAAAGACACATGATAGGGGTGTGCCTTATGTACCTAAGGATTCTTTTAACCGCACAAAGATGCGACTCCTTAGGGTTTGCTTGAAACCTAGCACACATGCACACACTAAACATGATATCCAGCCTAGATGCGGTGAGGTAAAGTAAACTACCGATCATAGAGCGATAGAGAGTTTGGTCAATCGGTTTACCTCCCTCATCGAGATCGAGATGCCCATTAGTTGGCATTGGGGTCTTGATTGGCTTGCAATCCTCCATCTTGAACTTCTTGAGTAGATCATAAGTGTACTTTTCTTGAGAGATGAAGGTCCCTTCTCTCATTTGCTTCAATTGAAAGCCGAGGAAGAAGGTTAGCTCGCCAATCATTGACATCTCGAACTCCTTGGACATCAAGTCACCAAACTCCTTGCAATGGTCTTGGTTTGTTGATCCAAATATAATGTCATCGACATATACTTGGCAAACAAAGATCTCTCCATTAAGCTTCTTGGTGAATAGTGTAGTGTCGATGATCCCGATCTTGAAGCCCTTCTTGATTAGGAAGTCCCTTAGCCTCTCATACCAAGCTCTTGGAGCTTGCTTCAATCCGTAGAGTGCCTTGGACAACCTATACACATGATTAGGCAAGTTTGGGTCTTCAAACCCGGGAGGTTGTGAGACATAGACAAGTTCATTTATGAAACCATTTAAGAAGGCGCTCTTCACATCCATTTGAAAGAGTTTCATTTTGTGATGTGAAGCATATGCCAAAAGGATACGAATGACTTCAAGTCTTGCAACCGGAGCAAAGGTCTCTCCAAAATCGAGTCCTTCTACTTGAGAGAACCCCTTTGCCACCAATCTTGCTTTGTTCCTCACAACCACGCCTTGATCATCTTGCTTGTTCCTAAACACCCACTTGGTGCCAATGAGTCTTGCATCCTTTGGCTTCTCTTCAAGTGTCCACACTTGGTTCCGGGTGAAGTTGTTGAGTTCTTCATGCATGGCATTCACCCAATCCGGATCCGCAAGTGCTTCTTCTACACTAGTAGGCTCAACAAAGGAAACAAACGAGTGATGTTCAACATAAGATGCAAATCTAGAGCGAGTCATTACTCCCTTTGATGGACTCCCAATGATTTGATCATGGGGGTGAGCTTGAAGGATAGATGTTGATCTTCTATTTGTCTCTTGAGGAGGATGCGGTGCTTCAACATTGCTTGCTTCGGCCTCGGCTTGATCTTGAGGAATGTGAGTGTCTTCTTGAGCTTCTCTCACTTGTTCTCCTTCATCAACTTGAGGCGTGTGGGGTGGAGAAGGATCTTGATTTGCTTCATCTTCAACTTCTTCCACCTCTTGCGGGTTGATAGCACCAATTGACATATTCTTCATTGCCTCCCTCAAGGGTTCATCACCTACATCAATATCCTCAAGCACTCCTTGGGAGCCATTAGTTTCATCAAACTCCAAGTCATACGTTTCTTCAACTAAGCCGGTGGCTTTGTTAAATACACGGTATGCCTTGGATTTAAGTGAATATCCAACAAGGAAACCAATGTCACACCGCCGTTGGAATTTACCCAAGTGTTGGCGCTTCTTGTAGATGTACACCTTGCAACTAAACACCCAGAAGAATGAAATATCCAGCTTCTTCCCATTTACAAGCTCATAGGGGGTCTTCTTTAATAGCCTTTGGACGAAGAGACGATTTGCCGCATAGCACGCGGTGTTGATTGCCTCCGCCCAAAACTTTTCTAGAGTGTTGTACTCATCAAGCATAGACCTTGCTAGAGTTATGAGCGTCCGGTTCTTCCTCTCTACGACACCATTTTGTTGTGGAGTATATGTAGCGGACACCTCATGCTTGATCCCAACTTCATCACAATAATCTTCAATCTTTGTGTTCACAAATTCGGTGCCATTGTCACTTCTAATCTTCTTGATCTTCACATCAAATTCATTTTGAGCTCTTGTAGCAAACTTCTTGAAGGTGCCTTGTGTCTCTCCCTTGTCCTGAAGAAAGAACACCCAAGTGTACCGAGAGTAGTCATCCACTACCACCAAGCAATAGAGAT
The DNA here is from genome assembly GCA_022036555.1 of Microstegium vimineum. Classification (NCBI taxonomy): domain Eukaryota; kingdom Viridiplantae; phylum Streptophyta; class Magnoliopsida; order Poales; family Poaceae; genus Microstegium; species Microstegium vimineum. The sequence continues at coordinate 25,011,388 of CM039128.1, read as the reverse complement.
TTCCTCCAAGACTAGCATAGGTGGTAGGGCCAAATAGATCCATGTGTAGCAACTATAGAACTCTTGAGGTTGACATGAAAGCTTTGGTTGGATGAGTGTTTGCCACTTGCTTGCCGGCTTGACATGCACTACAAAGTTTGTCCTTATCAAACACCACATCCTTGATTCCTCTAACCATTTCCTTCTTGACAAGCTTCTTCAAGGTTGACATGCCCACATGAGCTAATCTTCTATGCCATAGCCAACCCAAAGAATTTTTGGAGAATAGACAAGCTTGCAAGTTAGCTTCATTTGAAGTGAAGTCCACTAAGTAGAGGTTGTTGTGCCAGAACCCTTTGAATATCATTGATGAATCTTCAATCTTGGTCACAATCACCTCATTTGGAGTGAAGAGACAATGAAACCCGAGATCACAAAGTTGACCAACCAATAGCAAGTTGAAGCTCAATGATTGTACTAGCAAGAAATTTGAAATTGATTGATCTTGGGAGATAGCCACTTTGCCTAAGCCTTGAACTTTGCCCTTTGAATTATCCCCAAAAGTGATCTTGTCTTGATTTGCACAATCCTAATCAAGTGTGGTGAACATCCGGGGTCGCCGGTCATGTGTTGAGTGCAACCACTATCAATTACCCAATGGCTCCCACCAGTCTTGTAGTTAACCTACACACAAGCAACTTGGAGTTAAGCTTGTTGTTTGGGAACCCCCTTGGTGCGGGGCCCCATTGCCTTGTCAACCAACTCCTTAGCAACCCAAAGAACCCTAGGCTCATTCTTCATTGGTGGTCCAAGAAACACCACAAGTGGTCTACCCTTGGAATCTTTGTTGATGACATAGTGAGCATCATGAGCAAATGGCCTAGTGTGCTTGGGCAAGGTCTTGGGAAGTGGAGTCTTGCATTGAAATGAGAGATGACCAATTTGTCCACATCCAAAACACCTCTTAGGCTTTGGCTTTGGCTTCTTGATTGTAGCCATTGTACTTGTTCTTGTAGTAGTTCTTGGCTTCAATCTTGACCTTGGCCTTCATCACTTGGTTTTCCTTGTACCCAATACCGGTCTTGTCATTCTTCATGACGGTGCTCATTAGAAGCTCACTTTGGAGATTATGGCCCTTGGTGAACTTTTCAAGGCCACTTGTAAGCTTGGTCTTGTCATTCTTGAGCTTGGCAATTTCTTCTCGAAGAGAGTTGATCAAAGTGATAGCATCTTTGTCTTCTTCTTGAGCCGGCTTGATAGTGAGGGGCTTGTTTGCCTTGAGGTTGATTAGCTCTTCCTTGAGCTTTGAGTTCTCTTCACTCATCTTCATATAATCATCATACTTGTCGGCTTCTACAACTCTCTTGCCCTTGCACTTGGCACTTTGCTCAAGATCCACATCATCAAGCTCGATATCACAAGAGGTAGCACTTGCACACTTAGCACACGGGTTAGTAGCAACATGTGTAAGATCTTGAGTAAGCAATTCATTTGCTACCACTAGTGTGCCATGATCACTTTTCACTTGGTTGTAGTCATCTTTTAGCAAGTTAAACCTTGTGAGGAGCTCTTGGGATGACCTCTCAAGCTTATCATGTTTCTCATTGGCTTGCTTAAGAGAGGCTTTGAGCTCCCTAGTGCTAGATGTGAGAGAGTTAATCTCAAGCTTCAAATCATCATTAGCACTAGACAAGTTGTCAAGCTTATCATGCAAGTTTTCTTTGATTTCAAGAAGTTTGTCATTTTTACTCTTGTACTTCCTTATGATGCTAGCGTACTTGTTGCAAATTTTAATTAGCTCATCATAGGAGGGTGCTTCTTCATCGTCACTATCATCACTAGAGAGGTCATCACCATCATCCTCTTTTTGTACCTTCTTGTCACCTTTAGCCATAAGGCATAGGTTTGTAGAGGATGAGCCCGACGATGAAGGAGGATGTGGCGGTGGAGTAGAAGAACCAATCACCAAAGCGGCCACCTTCTCTTCTTCACTCTCATCATCGGAGGAGTCACTTGAATCATCAATGTCGGTGAGCCAATCACCCACAATGTAAGCCTTGCCATCCTTCTTCTTCTTGTGGAAGTTGAAGTTCTTCTTCTTCTTGTATGGCTTGTCTTGCTTCTTGTCATCATCACTTGAGTCATCATTGCCGCCCTTGTTCTTCTTGAAGTTCTTGAACTTGTTGTTCTTGAACTTGTCTTTCTTCTCTTCGGGACATGCATGGGCTAGATGACCAAGAGTGCCACAATTGTAGCACTTCATTTGGGAGATTGGCTTCCTTGAAGAGCTTGTGAAGAATCTCTTCTTCTTTGAGTCAAACTTGACTCCATTCTTGTTTAGCCTCTTCAACATCTTGGTGGTCTTCTTCACCATGAGAGCGATGTTGTCTTCATCATCATCATCACTTGTACTCTCAAGGACATATTGAATCTTGCACTTCTCCTTGGAAGATGCCTTGAGAGCCAAGTCCTTCTTTTCCTCCTTCTCTTTCTTCTTGGAGGAGGATGAAGTTCCATCATTGATCTTCATGTACATCTCATGAACATTTATCTTGCCCAACACTTGCGTTGGTGTAGTTGTGGAGAGATCGCCTTGATGAAGAACCATGACGATGTGGCTATACTTGTCTATTGGTAGGACACAAAGTATCTTGTGCACCACATTGGCCGGTGTCATTTGAGAGAGCCCAAGGCCATTCAACTCCTCTACATGCACATTCAAACGAGAGTACATTTCATTAGCATTTTCATGAGATAGCATGGTGAAAGCATTTAACTTAGCAATGATGAGGTGATAACGCTCTTCTCTTTCACATTTAGTGCCCTCGTGTAGAGCACAAATGTTTGTCCAAATCTCATGCGCGGTTTTGCAATTCCGCACACGGTTGAACACATCCTTGCAAATGCCACGGAAAAGAATGTTCTTTGCCTTAGCATTGTTCTTCTCAAAGTATGGATCCTCGGCGAACACCGATCCACCTTGGGTGGCGGCTTTGTGGACGCCGACGTCCACGGCAACAAGGTAGGCCTCCATCCGCACCTTCCAATAAGGAAAGTCATCCCCATCGAACATGGGTGGCGGTCCATCTCCATGGGACATCTTGCTCTAGGCAGTGAAGCCTAATTTAGAGCAACCTCGATCTGATACCAATTGAAAGGATCAAGATGCCCAAGAGGGGGGTGAATTGGGCTTGTTTTAAAATTCTAAAGCAAATATGACAACTTATCAAATGCCAATCACCCCCTAGTGCCTACGATCTGTGTGTCCTAGCTAGAAAGCGGTCGCAGTTCATGAGAATTAAAAGCAACCTAAGCAATTCTAGTAGGTAAGATAAAAACAAGACGGAAAGTAATGCGGAAATGTAAAGAGCTAGGGAAAAAGAAATTCTCAGTGACGCAGCGATTTTTTTCCCGAGGTATCGAGGTGTCGACACACCCCCCTAGTCCTCGTTGGAGCACCTCGCAAGGTATCGCTCCCCCTCTACCCGCGCAAGGGTAGAGTGCTCTCTACAGGCTGATTCTTCGCCACTCCGGCTCGGTGAATCGCCCACAACCGATCACAGAAGCTTGGAGAAGAGCCACCAACAATCTCCCGGTGATCACTTCCTCCGAACACCACCAAACCGCCTAGGTGCTGTCGAACACCAAGAGTAACAAGCACAAGACCTTCACTTGACCAACTCAAGGCTAGGAAGGTGGATGGATGCACACAAGTCACTCCTAATCACTCTAGGAGGGAAGAACAAGATGAACTCTCTCTAATCTCTCCCTCACTAGCCTCTTTACTCTCCAAAGGATTTCTCAAGGTGTCACCAGCTGAAACAATGGCCAAGAGAGGTCCTAAGGACGAAGGGGGCAACTATAAATAGTCCCCCCTCCAAAACTAGCTGTTTTTTACTTTTTCCTCTCTCTGCGAAGCCACCGGACTAGTCCGGAGCTTATACCACCGGACCATGCACACTGGTCCGGAGATCACTCTGGATTCCAACTCAAGCACCGTCGGACTACTTTGCTTGGTTCGATGCCCTGGTCCGACGCACTGGTCCGGAGCCAGGGTGCTCTCTGAGTGAAAAACTTCCTCTCTTCTTCGAACCACCGGACCACTCTCCTTGGTCCGGAGCCCTGGTCCGACGCTCTGGTCCGGAGCCAGGGGGCTTACTGCATGAAACCAAAGTCCTGTCTTGAAGCGTCGGACTAGCCGTCGAACTCATCGTCGGACTAGTCTGGAGCCTTCTCTCTCTGAACCAAGCCATCGGACCACTCTCCTATGGTCCGACGCTTTCCAAACAAGTGGTCCGGAGCTCCTCGAGCTGAGATTTTGCCTAAGTCAGGGACCGTCGGACCACTCTCCTATGGTCCGACGCCTACTTGGCAGACTGGTCCGGAGCCTCTTTCTCCCCCTATTTCAACTGTTTTCGCTGAGGTTTCTCAAGGGATTTTTCTCCTACCATTTCTAGGGTTTACCAAGGGCTGAAAGCAAGGTCTCTAGGACTAGTTGTGACAAGTGTGCATATACCCACTCTCCTAAACTATCCTAGGTCAAGCTACTAATCTCATACCCCCCTTTATAGTACAGTCAAAGGAAAAACAAAATCCTAGCTATACTTAGTGCCCTTCTCAACCTTATGGCACTAAGAACTAGCCTAGTCTTCAACTTGTATCTTCATCCTTTGCAACCGAAATGATTTCCATCTTGGGGGGATGAATATCCATTAAGCCCATTCAAATTGCATCACTAATGACCTAACACAAATGACTTTGCCTCTGCAAAACACACGTTAGTCATAGTGACCTAGTATTGTTGTTAATCGCCTAAACACAAGGGTCCATGATTCTTCAGCTTTGTTGATCCTAAAAATGCTGGAAAAATATGCAAGCTAAAGAAATCCATTTATGTATTAAAGCAAGCATCTCGGAGTTGGAATATTCGTTTTGATGAAGTGATCAAAGGGTTTGGCTTTCGTCAGAATGAAGAAGAACCTTGTGTTTACAAGAGGGAAAGTGGGAGCGCTGTTGTATTTCTAATCTTGTATGTGGATGACATACTATTGATTGGGAATGACATTCCTATGTTGCAATCCGTAAAGACTTCACTGAATAATAGTTTTTCTATGAAGGATTTAGGAGAAGCAACATACATTTTGGGTATTAAGATCTATAGAGATAGATCAAAGAGGCTTATAGGATTAAGCCAAGATACATACATTGACAAGGTGTTGAAACGGTTCAACATGGAACAATCCAAGAGAGGGTTCTTGCCTATGTCACATGGTATGCGTTTTAGCGAGAAGCAGTGTCCTACGACAGCTGATGAGCAGAAGCGCATGAGTAAGGTTCCATATGCTTCGGCCGTTGGTTCCATTATGTACACCATGATATGTACTTGCCCAGATGTCTCATATGCTCTAAGTGTTGCGAGCAGGTACCAAGCTAATCTAGGTGAGAGTCACTGGATGCTTGTTAAAAACATCCTTAAGTACTTGAGAAGGACTAAAGATGTGTTCCTAATCTATGGAGGTGAGGAGGAGCTCGTTGTAAATGGTTACACCGATGCCAGCTTCCAAACTGACGTGGATGATTCACAATCTCAATCAGGTTTTGTGTTCACAATAAATGGTGGTGCTGTAAGCTGGAAGAGTTCCAAGCAGGAGACGGTAACCGATTCTACAACAGAAGCCGAGTACATTGTAGCTTCTGCCGCTGCAAAGGAAGGTGTTTGGATGAGGAGGTTTCTCATCGAGCTTGGCGTGGTTCCAAATGCATCTCACCCATTGAATCTGTATTGTGATAACAATGGGGCGATAGCGCAGGCTAAGGAGCCTAGGAATCACCAAAAGAACAAACATGTACTGCGGAAGTTTCATCTCATTCGAGAGTTTGTCGTTCGAGATGAGATCAAGATGTGCAAAATACATACGGATTTGAATGTTGCAGATCCTTTGACAAAGGCTCTTGTACAGCCCAAGCATGAGGCGCACGTGAAAGCTATGGGTATTAGATATCTTTGAGATTAGCTCTAGTGCAAGTGGGAGACTATTGGGAATATGCCCTAGAGGTAATCATAGAGATGATGTATTCCTTGTATCCATGACATGTTATGAATATCCATTAAAGACAACTTGTATCGATTAGCAATTATGTGAATTGCTTGTGAAACTCTTTTACTTGTATGCTTATTATAAAAGTTGTCCCTGATCGGAGTTCGTGCAAGAATGCACATGAATATTAGATCAGCACATTATTAGTTGATGACTATGTTTCATAAGTCATGGACATGAGATGTCAAACTAATAATGTGGGCACATGTAGGACATGGTGCTGGACAGACCCGACATGAGATTGTCTCTATACACATCGTGTACGTTATGTCCTTAGACCTGAGATTGTCGTATGTACTCAAGATGTGAAACGACCTACCCTAGGACTACCAAACGCTACTCCGTGACTGGGTAGTTATAAAGGTAGCTTTCGGGTTTGTCAGGAAACATGCTGTGAGACATAGTCAATCAAGATGAAATTCGCCACTCTCCATATGAGAGAGATATCACTAGATCACTCAAATGATTAGATCATGAAATGCATGGCCGTGCTTGGGTTAAGTGTTAACCCACGAGTTGAACTAAATATCATGAGGCAAAGGAATAACATGTATATTGTATTGTGGTGGTTCGTCTAATATGATCATAGCGTATGCATAGGAGTTGACACACCTTGCTAGAGGCCGCTATCAACTATTGGTCGAGTAAGAGTACTTGGGCCATGTCTATGTGTGCGTGAGCCCATAGGGTCGCACGCTTAAGGGGCTGGAAGCCTAATTCGGGTTTGACTAGGTTTAGGGTTGCTAATGGGCCTCCAACGTGGGATCTCATTAGGACGCCTATATAAGCAAGGGGTGGGCACGGGGTGAGATACTCACGTTCTTAGGCAGCTGCCGTCGCCCTCCCCATGCTCGCGCCTAGTACTCCTCGTGGACCTAGCAGTCTAGAGGCGTGACGCTTCTTCCCTGCATGTGTGGGATTCCTCGGAGGTGTTGCATCTGGAGCACAAGGACGAACCGCGAGAAGGAGACGTTGAGACGGACGACCTCGCAACTACATGGCACTGCTGCGATGTGCACGACTACATCAAGTCTCTTCCGCTGCACCTGCGCGTCTAGTGGTAACCCCGTGATCTATAACTAGCACTAGTTCCTGGTTTATGGGGTAGAAAAATTTTGTTTTCTGGCTAGCGTAGCAACCTCATAACCCTACACAAGCTAAGCAATTGCTTTTACTTTTATTTATTAGGTTAACAAGGTAGGTAATTGAATAATCAAGGAAGGTAATGCATCAAGTGGGATTCAATCAACTCCTATCACCTAATGCATCACAGTATAAAATACTCAAGTAAATTAATATTGAAAAGCTAGGAGGCTTAAGGATGCTCCAGGGCTTGCCTTGAGTGAAGGTAGATGGATGGTGGTCAGGGCACTCAGGGAGGTTAGTGTCGACCTCGTGGAACTCCTCGTTCAGGTCTTGAACCTCCTGGGCTCCTTTCTCTGGAACCGACACCTAGGGTTCCTCTATAGATCCTTAATGTTTGCAATGCATATTATTAAACCATGGGTGCAGGGATGATGCTTGAACAAGAATTAAACACCCACACCATTACTGCTAGATTAAACAAACAATCACTCTAGTTTCCACTTTACACAACAAGCCTATTATAGCCTACTCAGAAAAACTACAAAATTTACAGGATACAGAGCAAGTCTATTGGATACCATCACAGAAATATCACACACAACAAAGCTACCCATAAGCAGCTACAAAAAGATGAAATTAAAAGCAGGAAAGGCACTTTGAATTAGGCCTACTGCCTAACAGAGTGAAACATTCTATTTAGCATTTTTAACAGGTTCTCTCCTTAAGAACTTATTTATCAAGAAAGTTCCATGATCAACACTACCTGAAAGTTCCAAAGAAAACGTCAGAAAAGGGCACTTGAACTACAAGTATCTTTTTTGTCATACAACATGCCACCTATTATATTTTTCTTAGACATAACAAGACAGAGAGATTACATAAAAAGTTTCATGATTTATCTAAGCACAGATTTACCACAGAAGTTTATCTAAGAAAATAGCAGAAACACCTTTTAATAGATATTAATTAATTTCTACACAGAAACATGTCATCTTATATTTTTCCTAGATTTTACACAGGATAACAGAGGTAGCATAAAATCTCATATTTTTATTTTCTCATTTTATAGAGTAAAGCATTTAACTCTTATTAAACATAGAAATGAACTATTTAACAAACAGTACCGAAGACATTCTCCAAAAAATACTTTTATATTTTTAACAGAAAGATCTCCATTTATAGAGAATAAAAAAATTTATTTCACCTCATTAGGCTTAGCAGAGCTTTAGATATAAAATAAACAATCATTAACAAATTACTGAAAATGAAATAAAGGAAATGCATTTCTGAAATAGGCCCACGGTGAAAAGTGCGTGGGCTCGGCCCAGTGAGCTTGAGCGGCTGACAAGCGGGGGCGATGGTCAACTCGGATCCACATTTCAGTGAGCAAAGAGGAGAGCAACGCGCTGACCGGCGCGTTCTCGCCGGCGGTGAGCACGTCGGTGGCAAGCTTGGCCGTGGCATGCTCAAGGTGACAACGTGTGGATGAAATACGCGTCGCAGTCTACCTAGGGGGTACCCCACGGTAGTAGATTGTAGGCGGAGGTGTGGGGACGGCGATCAAGCGTAACACAGAGAGCGTAGACACGGCGATTTAGACAGGTTCGGGCTGGCAAATCGCCGTAATACCCTACGTCTTGTGTTTTGGTGGCTGGATTGATATGAGTATTAGGTTACAAGATCCGTAGATGAGATCTAGGGGATCGTATGAGGATGTTTTTGAGGGGGTCTCCTGTCCCTCCTTATATATGCCGAAGGGACAGAGTTACAAGTAAAGTAGCCAATATGGTACTATTCGTGCAGTGCACATCATGTGCCGCACGTCCATGTCTTGTGGGCCGGTCCATCTTCTGGTCGGTAGGCCCATAAGGTCCCTAGGGATATGCCGAGGTAATATCCCCAACAATTCCCCGAGCACGTTGCATTCTTCTGGCGAGCCCGCGACATCGTTCTTTGAGGCGTTCGGTTGGTCGACTTCATGTGTGAGCATCGTTGCAGGGTCTCGACCAGGCCGCCTGGTGGAGGCACTACTCGGAGAGGCCTCCCGAGAAGGTTGGACTAGTCGAGAGCGTCGTTGCTTGATATGCGAGAAGGTCGCCTCGTCGGATGTTGCGGCTGCTTGTCGGAAGAATGTGACGTGCTGAAGAAGGAAAAATTTGGAAGTCCTTTCCTGGTGAACTGTACCCACTTAGACTCTGCAAAAACAACATGGAAACAGTAGAGTTTGTCGAGAAGAAAACCAGTACATTCATCGCAAGGTGAAGTGTACCCACTTAGTCCCCGAGCTTGGTAGTAGGTGAAGTATGCACATGGTGCCAAGCTTTATAAAAGATAAAGAATGCATAAAAAATGTTAGCCGAAGACTTTCACCACCCCTCTGGCGCACGCTCTCTAGGTCATAGCGTGTCCCTGGTTGGACGCATGTGGCTTTGTACGTCTTGATGAAAATTTCCTTGAGCTGCTCCTAGCTATCGATGGTGCCTTCGGGGATCTTCTAGAGCCAACTGCTGCTCGTAGTCGACAGCATCACCGGGAGGTAGTTGGCCATGACATCTTGGTTTCCTCCCACGGCGTGTACGGCGATCTCATATGTGGATGCCCATTGCTATGGGTTTGCCTTGCGGTCATACTTGTCTAGCGACGTCACTCTGAAATTCAGGGGCCACCAGATGGCGCGTAGGCAAGGAGAAAGGGGTCGTTGATTCCAGAGAGGTGGTGGCGCCCTATCTCGCCGATGATTGTCGTTGTAACGTGGAGATCTGCGTTGGTATTCCCTTGGGGGCTTCATCGTGCCGGCTCCGGCGATCGTTCATGGCGCGGGTTGCCGTGTTCCTCATCATATCGCAGTGGGGATCTTCGCCTGTAATCCCGCAGGGGGCTTCTGGAGTTCTTTCTGCTGTAGGATTGGTTGGAGAATTCATTTTGGCGAGCCGCCTTGTTTACCTGGACCACCGCTGCTTTTAGGTGGGCTCCTATCTTCTCGATTTCTGGCGTGGTCAGGAGTTTAGACAACTCACAGGTGGCGGCGACCAGATTGGCGCTTGGGGTGGGGTATACCAGAATGTCGCCTATTTGGTCGAACTCGTGTTGGAGATTGTGTCCTAGCATGAGACCACCATTTCTGCGTTGTTCACATGCGAGTCTTTCACGCTCGTGGCGCTCGTCATTCTACTTTTCTTGCTCAACACGCGTTCGCGGCATTGTGCGCGCTCGATGTTGTGCTGCTCCCTTGCCATACGAGCAGCATTTGTCTCGTTGTCGCGAGGAGCGCTGTCGGCAGAGACGTGGAAGACCATCCCCCCGAAGCCCAGGGGGAACTCTGGGATTTCGCTGGTCGATCCAGAGGGATCGGGTGTTTCAGTCCTCATGGTAGTGACCGAAACCGTGTCCCCAAGGGACACTGACTGGTCGGAGTTACTAGAGATCGAGGAGATGATGATGGTGTTCACAATGGGTGCCAGAGGGATCTGGTCAAAGATTGATCGGGGTATCTGGCATTGAAAAAGCATCGCCTGATTGCTGAGCCCGTAGGGCATAGTCGGAGGGATGTGGACACCTCTGCTTGTTACGGTCATCGCCTTTGCGGTTCGGTGGTTGCGTGGTCGGTGACCGTGGTTGCCGGGGAGTCGACGTCGTACCGCCTGTACGAGGTCGATGCACTCAGTGATGCTGGCGTTGGAGCGGTCGATGGCGCCAACTAGGTCGTCGACGCTAATCTTCTTCCGTGGGTGATGTGTCGACGTGGTGGGACGGTGCGCGATCAACGGCACGTCTGTCCGCCAAGGGGTAGATCCGACAGTCCAGGAGATGGATCCAATCTGAAGTACGGTGCCGGCCGTCGGCAGGACCATCGAATCAGGGGAGGTAACCGCTTGACGAGCCATGACGTCGATGCACACACCCCCAACCTAGCGCGCCAATTGTCGATGAAATATGCGTCGCAGTCTACCTAGGGGTACCCTATGATAGTAGATTGTAGGCAGAGGTGTGGCGACGACGATCAAGCGTAACACAAAGAGCGTAGACACGGCGATTTAGATAGGTTCAGGATGGCAAATCACTGTAATACCCTACGTCCTGTGTTTTGGTGGCTGGATTGATCTTGCGTATTAGGTTAGAAGATTTGTAGTTGATCTGAGAGAGGTCTAAGAGATGGTTTTTGAGGGGGGTCCCTGCTCGCCTTATATAGCCGGGGAGCAGGGTTACAATTTCCATATCCTAACAGATTACGATCGGTCCCTTATGGCAAGGGATCCGAGCCTATCTACTAGAATCTTCCTTGGCGAGCAAGGCTTCTCCGGAGTCCTTGGCGAGCACGACGGGCTGGTCCCGTGCCGCAAGGCCTCACGACTGGGCTGTCTCCTGGTCGGTAGGCCCATAAGGTCTGTGGGGATACGGCGAGGTAGTATCCCCAACAAGGTCAACAATGGAGTGAGAAATAGGGAGACAGAGCTCTATTTGTAACGGTCTGATTTCGAGGAAGACAAAGGGGTACTAGACTGGTGAGGTGGAGAGCTTTCCAACGGTTATTTATAGCTGAAGAAATCTGCTGGAAAGGGAGGTCGGCACTCCCGACCTTTAAGGTCAGCACTGCCGACCTAGCTCAGAGAGGCTGCTGGATATGAGGTTTGGACAAGACTCTGAGCTAGCTGAGTGTATGGCATGGATAAAGATTGAGCATGTGATTCACATCTGACCATAACAGTACTAGAATCCCCCTTAATAGTACGACATCTCTATACTCAAATTCAAACCATAAATGAATTTAAACCTTTGATGAGTAGAGAAGCCTCCATAAGAATTGGGGTGCCTACACCTTTTCTAACTCTTCCTCATTCTGCTATTACCCGCATGTCATCTCAATAGATCTCATTAGTCCTTGAATTAAGCAGTCATCAACACCAAAACCCACTTAGGGCTTGATTGCACTTTCAGTCGTCCCACTTGTCATGGAGCTTGGTTGATCTTCCTGAAGTGTTTGTCACGCTGATTCTCTTGATGTGGGCCCATGGATCCTTGTGCACTTGATCTGAAGCGTTGAATGAAAGCACAGGTTGCATCCAAGGGTTCAGATGGCTTTGACATGGATCCTGCTGGCTTGGGTAGCCAGAAGGGTCCATATGGATATCGACTGATCTTGTTTTGACTCCTTCGGAGCCAGGATTTCTTGTGGGAGCTCCTGGACATGTTAGGAGTCTCATGGTATGTGCATTCTGGAGTTTGGCTGAAATCACACATTGGGAGATGTGCAAAAGGAGCTTCCAGCAATATGTTGATTGTCCTAAAATACTATTCCCTGCAAAACAAAGTCTTCCAAGTACATGTGGAACTTATTAGTGGTAAAATGTTCATGTAATATTATTCTACCTTTGATCCCAAGGTTGTTGATGGTATTTTGGATACGTAAAAGTATGTCATTCTTCGCGTCAACACTACCTCAAGGGCACACTGGACAATGGCCTTGTCATCCCAAGATCATATCCCTCATATCTTGTCGTCTACACCGACACTGACTAGGCTGGCTGTCCAGACACCTGTCGCTCCACCTCTGGCTATGCGGTCTTCCTTGGCACCAGCAATATCTCCTGGTCATCCAAGCGACAGCCCACCGTCTCCCGCTCTAGTGTCGAGGCTGAATACCGTGCAATTGCAAATGGCGTCGCTGAAGCTATCGGGCTACATCAACTTCTTCAGGAACTTCATCACCCCCTAACATCTACCTGTCTTGTCTACTGTGATAATGTCAGCACCGTCTACCTCTCCACCAACCTTGTTTAACACCAATGCACCAAACACGTGGAGATCGATCTCCATTTCGCGCCGGAACGCGTTGCCATTGGGTTGTTCGTGTACTCGAGCCACCTTGTACTCGCCCGGTCGGACTCCGAGTACCATGAGTCTCCGCTCGACCCGCTCGTCCGTCGTGTTGACTTGGTCAACTCAGTCTACCTCCATGTCTTCTCACACTTGCCCGTGCCAAGTACTAGCCACCACAGCTAGTCCGCTGGCGTCCATGGTCCCTCAGTCCGAGCCCCGCTTCCGCCCTTCACCGCTCTCAGTCCATTGGCACGGCAAGCCTCTACTCGATATTCTCCATGCCATTGACCACTGTCACTAGGCATAGCACCTGCACACCACAAGACGATAGACAGACACACATTTGCTTTCGCAAAGGGTTAGGGTAAGCCACTCAAACTGAACCGCACAAGAGTTGGGCAATCACTCATCACAAAACTGAACATTCATGGGTACTTATCCACCATGTGTTCGCAGAGCTTCTTATGAACACCGTCATGAAGAATGACAAGACCGGTTTTAGTTACATGTCCGCTCAAGTGAAGAAGGCCAAAGCTAAAGCCAAAGCTCAATATAAACAAGCCAAGTACTTCTATCAAGCAAAGCCAAAGCCAAAGATGAAGACATGCTTTGAGTGTGGGAAGCAAGGACACTTTGCTCATGATTCTGTGACTCCACCTTCACAACCCTTGCCCAAGCACACTAGGCCTTTTGCATACAATGCTCATTATATCATCAACAAGGATGTCAAGGGCAAGCCACTTGTTGTGTTCTTAGGACCACCCAACAAGAATAGACCAAAGACACTTTGGTGGCTAAGTCACTAGTAGAGAAAGCAATGGCCCCCGTACTCAATGGGTGCCTAAACAACAAGCTTGATCTCTTATGTGTGTAGGTGAACTACAAGACCGGTGGAAGTCATTGGGTGATAGATAGTGGATGCACTCAACATATGTAGGTGAACTACAAGACCGGTGAAGTCATTGGGTGATAGATAGTGGATGCACTCAACATATGACCGGTCACCCCCGAATGTTCACCTCATTGGAAGATGTCAACAACCAAGACAAGATTACATTTGGGGACAACTCAAAGGGAAAGGTCAAAGGACATGGAAAAGTGGCAATCTCAAATGACAACTCAATATGAAATGCCTTGCTAGTTGCACCAATAAGTTTCAACTTACTCTCGGTTGCCCAACTGTGTGATCTTGGCTTCCAATGCTTGTTCACTCCTAATGAAGTCATTGTGTCAAAGATTGATGATAGTCAAGTCATATTCAAAGGCTTTCGGCACAATGACCTCTATCTTGTGGATTTCGCATCAAATGATGCCAACCTCCAAACATGCTTGTTCACTAAGTCATCTCTTGGTTGGTTGTGGCATATAAGGCTAGCTCATGTTGGAATGTCTACTCTCAAGAAGCTATTGAAGAAGGAAATGGTTAGAGGCATCAATGATGTTGTGTTTGAAAAGGATAAGCTTTGTAGTGCATGTCAAGCCTGCAAGCAAGTTTCCAACACTCACCCCCACAAAGCATTCATGTCAACATCAAGAGTTCTTGAGTTTCTACACATGGATTTGTTTGGACCTACAACATATGCTAGTTTGGGTGGCAACCTCTTTTATCTTGTGATAGTGGATGATTATTCAAGAGACACAGGGGTGTTCTTTCTTCATGACAAAGGGGAAGCCACTAGCTCTTTCAAGAAGTTTGCCAAGAGAGCCCAAAATGAGTTTGATGTGCAAATCAAGAAAATAAGAAGTGACAATGACACCGAGTTTATCAACACAAAGATTGAAGATTATTGTGATGAAGTTGGGATAAAGCATGAAGTATCCGCTACTTATACACCTCAATAAAATGGAGTGATTGAGAGGAAGAACCGGACATTGATTACACTTGCAAGAACCATGCTAGATGAGTATAACACCCCGGAGAAGTTTTGGGCCGAAGCTATCAACACCGCATGCTATGCTTCAAATAGATTGTTCATCCAAAGATTCTTGAAGAAGACACCATATAGTTACTCAATGGGAAGAAGCCGGATATATCATTCTTTAGGGTGTTTGGGTGCAAGGTCTACATCTACAAAAAGCATCAACATCTAGGGAAGTTTCAAAGAAGATGTGATATTGGTTTCCTAGTTGGTTATTCTTTGAAATCCAAAGCATACCGTGTATTTAATCAAAGAAGACTAATGGCTCCCAAGGAGCAAATGAAAATCTTGATGATGTAGGTGATGAACCATTGAGGAAGGCTATGAAGAACATGCCTACCGGTGCAATCAACCCCAAAGAGGAAGATCAAGTGTGGTTGAAGTCGAAGCAAGTGCTCAACCTTCTACATCACAACAACCTCAAGATAATGATGACAAAGTGAGGGAAACAAATGAAGATACATTCATCCATCAAGATCAAGTAAAGGCTCAAGCTCAAGATGTTGATGCACCGTCACCTCCTCCTCAAGTGGTTGACAAGAGATCCGCACCCATACTCCAATCCCATCCACAAGAACTCATCATTGGGAGTCCTTCAAGGGGAGTAATGACTTGGTCCCAAAAGATTGCTTCATTTATTGAACATCACTCTTTTGTCTCTTGTGTTGAGCCTACTTGTGTAGAGGAAGCGCTTGAGAATCCGATTGGGTGAATGCTATGCATGGAGAATTGAACAACTTCACTCGCAATCAAGTGTGGACTCTAGAAGAAAAGCCACAAGATGCAAGAGTGATAGGAACCAAGTGGGTGTTCCGCAACAAGCAAGATGATCAAGGTCAAGTGGTTAGAAACAAGGCAAGGCTAGTTGCAAAGGGGCTCTCCCAAGTTGAAGGCTTAGATTTTGGGGAGACCTTTGCACCGGTTGCAAGACTTGAAGCCATTCGTATCCTCCTTTCTTATGCATCACATCATGACATGAAATTATATCCAATGGATGTGAAAAGTGCATTCTTAAATGGTTTCATAAATGAACTAGTCTATGTCAACCAACCTCCCTGTTTTGAGGACCCTAGATATCCTAACCATGTTTATAGGTTGTCCAAGGCGCTATATGGGCTCAAGCAAGCCCCTAGAGCTTGGTATGAGCGTCTTCGGACTTCCTCTTCAAGAAGGGATTCACTATTGGGAAGGTTGATACAACACTATTCACAAAGAAGCAAGATGAAGATATCTTCATTTGTCAAGTGTATGTTGATGATATTATCTTTGGCTCGATGAATGAAGATCATTGGAGAGATTTTGGTGACTTGATGTCAAAGGAGTTTGAGATGTCCATGATTGGAGAGCTTACTTCTTCCTTGGTTTCAAGTGAAGCAATTGAGAGAAGGAACATTTGTATCTCAAGAGAAGTATACCAATGATGTGCTAAAGAAGTTCAAGATGGAAGATTGTAAGCCAATCAAGACCCCAATGCCTACAAATGGACACCTCGACCTTGATGAGGACGGTAAACCTATTGATCAAACTCTCTATCGTTCTATGATTGGTAGTTTGTTATATCTCACCGCATCTAGGCTTGACATCATGTTTAGTGTATGCATGTGTGCTAGATTTCAAGCAAAACCTAAGGAATCTCACCTAAGTGCCGTAAAAATAATCCTTAGATATGTAAAGCACACCCCAAGCATTGGCCTTTGGTATCCCAAGGAACTACTTTTCAACTAGTGGGCTATTCCGATTCAGATTATGTCGGTTTGCAAAGTTGATAGGAAGAGTATCTCTGGAGGTTGCCATTTGCTTGGAAGATCACTTGTCTCATAGTCATCTAAGAAACAAAATAGTGTGGCTTTGTCTACCGCGGAAGCGGAATACATAGCCGCTGGAGCTTGTTGTGCACAAATCCTATACATGTCACAAACTCTTCTAGACATGGAATTGAACTTAAAAGTGTACCACTTCTTTGTGATAATGAAAGTGCGGTAAAACTTGCTAATAATCTGGTTCAACACACCCGCACTAAGCACATTGAATCCCCATCATTTTTTTAAGACCCATTTTCAAAGAAAGAATATCCTAGTTTGAAGAACGAAGTTCATTTGCGGATATCTTCAAAAAACACTTGATGAAGTGACCTTTGTAGTTGAGAAGTAAACAAATTGTTTGATCTAAGTAACTTCACTAAAAAAGATGATCTTGGTTGGAACCTTCATTCATTGTAAAATATGCCATGTTAAATTTAAGTTACGTGCACATGGGCTTGTCTAACGCGGTAAGATAACCCCCCAAACATGTAAGAAGCCTAACGTGTTTAAACTTGAAAAAGCAACTAGATCAAATCAAGAAATGAAATGCATATGCATTTTAAATTGCTTGTTGGGTTCTTTTCTTTTAAGTTGAGCATCCTCTGATTTCCCGTCCTTTTTGGGGGGAGCATTCCATGCTCCAAGTTGTCACTATACCCCTACTAGGGCCCTTTAAACGTGCTTCTCGCCCTCTTTATTGCCTATTTCTTAAAAAAGAACTAAGCCAAAGGGCTAAAATTTTAAAAAACTCCAGGGTTTGAGTAGGGTTCTCACACAATGTCCAACAGTGCTTTTTCGAGTCTCTTTTGTGTTGGAAAAGTAGGGGGAGAGAACAAGGGAGAGATAGGAAATTTAGTTCAATGCAATTCTGGCTTCGAAACGGGTTTCCCCAAGACCTGTTTTACCCCTCCGGCTCCGGACACTCTTCCACCCCGGTTCCCTCTCTGCTTTTCTGGCCCGCTCCGGACCCGAGTCTAAACGAATTTTTTTCAGTCCCCGGGACCATCACCCTGCACCCGGTCAGCCCCCCCACACTGTGCACTTCCTTACACATGCTTTCGTCGCTCTTGCTTTGCGTCCGAGCCTTTTTCCCGGTCCGGATAAATACAATAAAGGGGAGCATGTAAACACAAATTTTCCGCTCGTCTCTCTAACCTCCGCCCGGGACATGATCTGCGTCCGGACCGGGTTACCCCTGCCAGGTAACCCTTCGAGCCACACCTCTTGCCCTACACCCCGCACCTGTTTTCCCCCCGCCCCGACCGACCCGCCGCCGTAATTTTTCGCCACTCCCCGCTCGCCCCCGACGAGCTCGCCGCCTCTCCTCCCACGGGCCCTCGCTCCTCCACCCGCCCCACCGCCTTCACCGCAGCCGCGCGAAAACCCAGCCCACCCCAGCCGTGCGCCCCGCGCTGCCTCGCTCGCCGAGCCCCCCAGTGGCCCCCCCGGCCCAAAAGACTTCTCCATTGTGCTCCCGCCAGCTCCTGCTCTAAACCCCCTCCGAGCAGACCCCCCACCCTCACCTCCACCACAGCAGCAAGCCCCGCCCCTAGGTTCCCTGTCTCTCCCCCCATCCAGGGGTTTTTTCGACAGTCTCGTTGTTTCGTTTGGGGCCCCGTCGATTCTCCTTCCTCATGGTGTCCTGTTCCTTCCTGACTGCATTTCAAAAAGCACGCTTCTTTCCTAAAAGGGAGCCGCATTTTTTATCTCCTTACCCCATATGCTTTTCTATTAGACCCTTTTTGCACCCCAGTTCCATATTTTTATATATTTTCTATCTACTTTTATCTTGTGCAGCGGGTCAGTGGTTGTGAACAGAAACTCGGGGGAAAGCCCGCGAGTAGGGAAATTTAGGCAAAGCCTCACAAATGTCAGTGGCATACGGGCCCCTTGCAGTTGACAGTGGATTCTTTGGGTTTGAGTGTCGACGAAATATGCTCGCAGTCTACCTAGGGGGACCCCCCAGTATAGATTGTTGGGGAGGTGTGGGGATGACGATCAAGCATAAACACAAAAGCGTAGACAATGGGGGATTTAGGGCAAATTCGGGCCGGCAAACCGCCGTAATACCCTACTCCTGTGTTCTGGGGCTAATTGATCTCGTATATCCCGGTACCAAATCTGTAGATGATTGAGTAAGTTTTTCTAGGGGTTTTTTAGGGGGTTTCCCCGCTCGCCTTATTATAGCTGGACCAGGGTTTTCAATTTTTTCCCTATCCTAACCGATTACATCGGGTTTCCCCATGGCAAGGGTCCAAGTCCCCAACACTAGGGTCTTCCTTGTCAGCAATCTCTTAGAGTCCTTATTTAGCAAAAGGGCTGGTCCCCGGGGGCCCCCAAGGCCTCGTGGTGGGCCGTCTCCTAGTCGGGCGCCCAAAAGGTCCCTAGGATAGCCGAGGGTTTTATCCCCAACAAGTCCCCGAGCATGTTATACTCTTCTACGAGCCCGCCGGGGTCATCCGAGAGGCTCCAGCGGTCGCCTCATTCGGGGGTCGTCGTAAGTCCCACCATATGGCTTGTCGAGTCTACTCGGGGAAGGGCTCCCACAGGGCACTGGTTTTAGAACTCGAACTGGGGGTTCGAGCCCGATTGCCTTGCCAGAGTTGTGGCTGCTTGCGGAAGAATGTGACGTGCTAAGAAGAAAAAAATTTGAAAGGTCTTTCCCTGGGGGAAGTTACCCAATCAGGGTCTTTCAAAAATCGCACATTAAAAATACAGAGCGTTGTTGTGAACAAGCAGACATTCACCGCAAGGTAAGTGTACCCACTTATCCCCGAGCAGGGGAAGTGGTGAGTATCACTTGTGCCATGCTTTTAAAGTAGGCATAATAATAAATAGAGATGGGGCATAAATTGCAAAAATACTGCGAATACCCATAATCCCCCCCCCCAGCCAATGGAAGGAGCTCGAGAGATCTTGAAATCGGGGTCTTTTGGTTTTTGTTTCGCAGTCCTCGGGCGTCAGCCCCCCGGGTTTTGTCCGTCTGGGTGGTCGTTTTCCCTCGAAACCCTGATCGAAAGTCCCCGACCCTTGCTCGGCGTGGAGCGAGGCGAATTTCCCCAAGCCTGGTCGGGAGTGAAACTGACATTTAGGGTGGTAAGTCGGTGTTAAAACGGAGTCCCCGAGCATGTTTGTGCGTGTAGATCTGTCGACCGTGTCGGCCGGGTTTGCTGTAGTTTATATCACTTCCTGAAAATAACAAAAAAGGCGGTCCCAGTCCCCGGGGCTGTAGCATTGGAAATTTTTTTGGGGCAACAAAATTTTTAGCCCATAAATCATGAAAATTGACTGTAGGCGAATATTTATGGAAGGGGATGTAAATGGGACCGAAAGAACCTGGTGGGGAAGCGGCCCAAGTCACGGCGCAGAAAGTGGGCGTGGGGGTTTTTTGTTTGGTCTGAGTGGTTTCCCAAAAACCCTTTGGAATGGGAAGCATTGCGCCCCAAGGCTTAGAGGGAACGCGGTTTTTCCACACTTTGGCTCCAGTTGAGGCGTTATTCCTCGATCCACTTTTCTCGCGCTCTAAAAACCCTTTTTGGGCAATCTCAGTTCGTTGCCGTCTTCCCCTGTCGATGGCTCATCGAAGAGGCTGAGTACCCCGAACGTGGGTGGGGAAAGGGGGAAGCTTCGAAGATGGGGGATGTGCTTCCGTTTGGCCAAACAATTGTACCAAATGTACTTTGGAGGAGGAGGATATTCAGCTTTTTGTTAAAAAAGCGCTGGTATATTTTCAGGATAAGTCTCTTGTGGATTGGAGGGCGGCGACTGATAAAGGGTTCCCGACTCCTAACAAGTGAGCTTGTTGTTTTTGAGTCCTTTTTTTTGGCGTGGATTTGGGTTCCCGGGTTTTCATCCTGTTCTTCGCGAATCTTTTGGGAGAAATACAAGATTGCGTTTATGAAACCTTTCCATCCCAACTCAGTATTGCACGTCTCCGTTTTTGTGCATTTCTATGAGGGCGTATCTTGGGATCGAGCCCATTTCGAGCTGTTTCGTTATTTCTTTTTTTGCTCAAGCGAAGGGGACCGCCACATCGCGGTTTTGTTGGCTCTGTATATCTTAGCTTCGGGAGGGTATGGCGGATGTGTACTTGCAACTCCGTTGCCTTCGAAAGGGTTTTGGAGTACAAGTCTCTTGGTTCTATCTCCCCTAAGGGGGAGCCATGTGCGCTGGCGATCCGACATATATCCCAGTGTCGCCAAACCAAACTGGTCGGGGACTCCCCTTTAAAGGCGACATGGACTAGGTGAAAGGGTCTACAATGTTGATGGACCGGTCGTCGGTTGATGGGGTTTCGGTTGTTGGGAAATTTTTTGATGAACCTTGTCAGCCTTGTAAGAACAGGTTTATCCTGCCTTTCTTTTTGCTGGGCATAGTAACCCTACCAGCGAAGCGCCCCACAAAGGGTTTGGAAACAAGAAGAAGGATTTGACGGGGTTTCTATAATTTTTTATCTTTCCCTTTCCTATCTTGAAGAAATCACGGATGCGTTTCGTGCTGGCTGCCTCCACCGTCGGGGGATTTTATTTTGCCTTTGTAGCGGGCCGTCTAACTTTTGCTTTTTGCTGGTTTTACTCAATCTTCTTGGGCAGGATCATCGGTCTTTTTTTCCCTCCCGAGTTCCGTCGGCGGAGTGGGGCCCCCCGAGTGGACCAAATCAAGGACTGTGAAGATATACTTGGTGGAGGGGTCGCGAGTCTTTCCGACGAGGGTGTGGTGCATAAAGGGCCCCTTTGGGTAAGAAACGCCGAGTACATGGTGATTTGAGTCGGGAAAACGCTCGGCTGATTCGCCCCGTAAAAAAGATGTAGGCCGTCAGTGAAGACTTGGGGCGAGTTTGTTTATTAACGAGGTGCCGCCCCCTCTGAATTTCTCGATGCCTGATTCGTCTGACAGGATTGGGTGGAGGGGATTGTCAGACCATGAGCTTGGACGGAGAGGGATGTTCGCGCTCGGGTCCCAAGGTGCTGCCGGTGATTTCCTTGGAGTGGAGCATCCTCTGCTCGTTTGGGGCGTCCGCCTATGGGTGCTTTTATCAGAATTCGCGGAGGGGGTTGCGGGTCGGCGGATTCATGAGGGTAGTCGGGGAAAACTATCTGTGAGTGCTTCATTTTTTTGCTGAGCTTGGTTTCCTTTGTTAAATTTCCCCTTATAATGCTGCTTTTGATAGAGTGGCCAAATTTTTGAGGATTTCCCATGGGGTCTCGGACAATGGTCGGATGTCGTTGGGGGGGCTTTTGGCGGCTCAGAGAGAGGGGAGTGCCCCTGCACCAGCCGATCCCCCAACTTGTGAGGAGAATCCTGCTTTGAGGGGAGGCTGAGTTTGGTGATGGTGCCGAAGGCTCTGGGGCTCAAGATGTAGACCAGCTTGTGGTTTTTTTGCTAAATCATAATCATTTTTGGCACTTGGGTCCAAGGCCCCCGAAGAGGAAGAGGTCGACCCGGTGGTGCATGAGGAGCCGGAGGTAGTGGGGGAGATTTTTTTTGTGCCAAAAATGAACCAACGGTGGGCGCCATTTCGCACTTTTTTGTCGTGATGGTGATGACTATTGTGTAGTCAAGGATGACGAGGTTAAGGAGGAAGCGGCTTGCCCTCCTAGCGATGCTAGCGATCTGCTCGGAAAGATCAAGGTAGCTTCAGACTCTGGCTTAGTTGTGCTTGTCTCTGTGCTTTTTCTATTTAGCTTGTTGTTGTGTCATCGCAGGGATTGTTTGAGTCTGGGAGGGAGCGTAAGATGATGGCCGACATGTTTGCGAAGCTATCCTCTGAGAATGAGCGTCTGCGTAGTGACGTTGCTCGTGTCGAGGGTCAGTGTGACACCCTGTGTCAAGCTTGCATAGGATCATCATTAGCCACTAAGCACATCGTCTCATTGCATTCATGTTTGCATATGCTATCATCTCATGTGTTTGTGTTTATTGCTTTGAAACTAGAATTGAATAGGTGTTTCGTGCTAATCTTGTGTTTCACCTATTTAGTTAAGCCTTGCTTTGCTTAAGTAAAAGTGTGGTTTGTTTATGTTTAGTTACCCTGCTTAGTTTCTTCAAATAAAAGAAATGGACAAGGAAATCAGAATCGAGACAAGCCGAGCACCCACCCCTCGATCTCGACCCCCACCGCTCGATAGGCTCGATGATGGACCGGTCCGAGCGAACGACCCTTGGCTAGAGGCTCGACCCAACCCGAGGCTCGATCGACCAGTCAGTCTATCGACGCCTACCCCTCGAGTTCTAACCCTCGACGTCTACCCTCGATGACGGACTGAGGTTTGAGCGAATGACCCCGCACGGAAGGCTCGACCGAGTCAGAGGCTCGATCAGCCGATCGACCCTACCCCTCGATATCGACCCTCCTCCCGCACGCTCGACCGCACGCACGTGCCGCGCATGCCCGCGCAGCGCGCTCACCCGACCGCGGCTGAGCCGTACGTCGGAGTCATCCGCCGCGTGGCCGCCGATGCCTGACCACGGAAGTGGAGCACGCCATCGCCGCCGCTTCGGCTCTGCGCTGACATCACTGTCGCCGCTCGCGCTGTCTCACTCAAATCCGAGTTAACGCGCTAGGACCAAGTCGGCTCCGCTTTTTCCCACCGCTGACGTTCTGCTTCGCCACCGCAGACCTGCCAGCCGCCCTGCCACGCGCCGCGCCGTCGTTTCGCAATAACGTCGCCGCAGTGCCGCGTCCGATCAGTCCCCGCCTTGTCTCTTTCGCAGTCAAGCGCGAATCCGCGCTAACGGCGCGTCGAACAAGTCCCGCTCTGTTTCGTCAACCGCAAGCATGCCAGCGCCGCTGCCACCACGCCGCAAATCGCGTCACGTCCCCTCTAGCAGCGCCGGTCGGCCATGACCAAGCAAGGAGGAGCGCCTATACCTCCACCACCTCCCGCACTCATCCACACTCATCCGCACTCGCGCAATCGCTCGCAGTTCTCTGTTCTCGCTAGCCGAGAGCTCCAAGCACCGCAAGCGCCCCTTTTCCAATCCACCACCGCCCGAGTTCCTTTGCTCAATCCCTCTCGCCCTAGCCTTCACTTTTGCCCCGCACCCACGCCGCTCGCCTCTTCTTCCCCAGCCGTGGTCTCCAGTCACCAGAACGCCTTTCGCCATTCTTCGACTCCGAGTCGCCACCGCACCGATCAACCAACGTTCATCGTTCGCCGTCTCGTCTCCGACGCCTCCATCTTCGTGGAAGCTTCGCCGAGTTAACCGAGGTGAGAACACCGTTCCCCTAGCTTCAGTTCGACCCGTGTCATCACAGCACCGTTGGTCGTGCGCCATTGCCGCCGCCGTGGAGCTTGCACGTGGCCAGGTTTCCACAGAGCCTCCCTGGCTCAGTTAGCCCTTGAGCCGCACTCACCACATCACCGCGATGCTCACGCACCACAGCGTCGAGCTTCGCTTTGCCGATGATCGCTTTGCCGATGATCACTTTGCCGATGATCGCTTTGTCGTGTCACATCACCATGTTGCACCGCCACTGCACACCGTCGACCCCTCTTCACGGTCACGTCAGTTCAACCAACACCACCAGTGGATCCGCGTAAGTCATCCCGAGCCTAGCACCACCAACCCACCGCCGAAGACCTCACCAACGGCGAGAAAAAGTCGATCCGCACCGTTCTCTGTTTTCGATCGACGGTCGCTGGACCTCGAGTAATCGAGGGTCATCCTCGAGTAATCAAGGGTCACGCCCGTCAGTTGCCTCGAGTGCCTCTGCGTGCCTCGAGCCCGTCCCAAAATGTTTTCCTATTCTGTTTTTAGTTGTATGCCATGCTTGTTGTTTTATCTAGAGTTGGTAGAATCTTGTTGCTAGTTTCTGTTTAGAATAAGTTATAGCCTGTTTTATCTTGCTAGCTAGTAGCTCTAGCCCTAGTAGCTTTGTGGTAGTTCTCTTGGGTGTATGCTTAGAATCTCTGTTTTGTGTTTAAATCCTGTCAAGCATCATCCCTGCATCATTCAGTTATTTATTTATGCATTGCAATCATTAGGATCCGTGGAGGAACATCAGGAGCCCACAGAGACAGAAGTCCAGGAAGTACAGGAGCTGTACGAGGAGTACCAAGAGCTCGACACTAACCTTCCTGAGTGCCCTGACCACCGACCCTCCACCTTCTCTCAAGGCAAGCCCCGGAGCATTCTTAAGCCTCCCAGTTTTTACAACTTAATCTACTTGAGTATTTTCTACTGTGATACATTAGGTAATAGGAGTTGTTTTGAATCCCAATTGATGCATTACCTTCCTTGATCTTTGTTTTACCTACCTTGTTACCCTATTAATAATAAAGTAAAAGCAACCGCTTAGCATGCTTAGGAATAATGGTTACCTTTCTTTTTATGTTTTGTATTATCCCTTGTGGGTAATACTATCACGGTTGGCTATATTCGCTATCGTGGAAAGAACCTATGGTAGTAATGAAATACGGTCAACTGGAAGGCAAGTGCACCAAGTGGTCAAGACTTAGGGGCAGTCCGTCCGTTGGATCGTGTAGGTTTGTACACGATGGTGGCCCTCTTACATCTTTGAATGCGCCCTTTCACATAGGGGCCATCGGGAGTGTCGACCCCGAAGCCGAGTAAACACTGTCCGGGCCGGAGCTCAATCTGCTGTGAGCACCCCTCTAGACTGTAGGCATGATTTGCCCCGTGGTGGCCATCTATTTTCTACAATTGGGGTGGACCAATGCGAGCCCGCGTCGTTTACCACCTGGACTTTGTTGAGCAGTAACCTAATGCTAACTCGACGGGGTAAAGCATGGGCGTGTGTTAAAGGTAATCTTACCAGCTGGTGTATATCGATTCGAATTACCGCCCCCACTGGATATGGGGGATTATGCTGAGCTTCACCACGGTACAACTCCATGTGATATCTTAATGGTTCTACTAAAATGTTGATGAAGGAACTGGATATATGTTACTATATTGTTTGAGTAGAATCAAGTGTGTGCTCTAGTATAGATGCAATAACCTAGAAATAATTAGTAGGATAAAAGATGACTGCTCATCGCATCATTAAAGTAACTCCTTTACTGTTAAGCATTTCCGCAAAGCAGAGCTTACCCCAACTCCAGATAAAGCCATGCATACCCTTGGAGTCCTTATTTTCAGTTAGACGGGTAAGTCTAGCTGAGTACATCCCCGTACTCAAGGTTTATCCCGTTTGTTGCAGATGGCCAAGTATAGATCGGCTATTGTAAGCACTGTCTCTATCCTTTCTACGGAGAAGATGAGTAGGCCTTGGGCAAGGTCTTCTACAGGCTCACCTTTTGCTTTTGTCGGACCTGACGTTGTGGGCACCCCTGTCTTTTGAAAACTTCAAGTTCAGTTTCAAACAATGTTTTATTTGGCCGCAAGTGTGGTGGCATAAGTACTCCTTTTATTTGGAACAAAGTGTTGTAATAACTTTATTTCGTACTTTAAGTATTTCCGTTTGATTTGTGGCTCGTTCGAATGTGTATCCCTAAATGTACGCGATCTTGAGTTGATGTAAGAAATCCTTCGAGATTTCCGGACTACCGGATTATATGGGCTCAAGTGTTGTAATTAGTAGGAAATCAGCTACATTAGCACTTGATCTCTTATAGTTTGGGCGGTTCCGTCACAGCTGGTATCAAAGCATTGTTCAGGTATCCTCATTCGTTTGAGCAACTTTTCAACTAAACTGGTATATTCAAAACTATTTTTATAAACTACTTTCGAAACTTGGGTGCCAGAGTCTAGTCCTTAAGCCCTATACTAGGAAATCAGGTGGCTTAGTTATACTATCTTGATTCTGGGTTTTGCTCATGCTGGATCTTTATAATTTGCCGGGATATCATTCTTGGGAAGAATGATACTAGGTGCGAAAACTTGCATTAAAACTATTTGTGAGATGTGAGAGTAGACCTTCCAACCGTTGGTCAAGGGAAGTGATATCTTGATACTTAAGGATATGCGAGCTTTCACGCAGACATATCTGAGAAGTATGAAATGCTGGGTGGGTTTTCCGAGCTTGGTGCATAAGGCTTCGGTATCTAACTGGTACGTACTTGGTACATATCAGGAAGTGCCCGGTGATTTTTCTGCATTGGGTTTTGTTCTTTGGGCTGAAATGAAGTTTCTGCAGGTACACTAACTACGCAACCGTGTAGAACGAATAACTGCGTAATGAGAGATCGTCTTGCCACCGACTAGAACGTTAGGACTTACGAGTCATTCTAGTTGAGTGAGAACGTAGTTATGATCATGCATCATGTTTATGTTCTTGTGTCATGACATCCCTCCCCTTAAATTGTAATCACCCCCTTTTGATAAAAATGACCAACTTTATACCTGTCTCACGAGAGTCGAAACCCCTTTTTCTTCAGATGCCTCGTACCCGTCTGACTGCCAGGAAAGCAACCGGAGGAGCAGGAGTCCCTCGTCACCCTTTGGCAAGGAAGATGACCAGGGGAAGTTTTTGACGTACTTTGGGCTGCCAACTATCCTTTGGTGAGTTTTGCACGCCATTGGGTATTCTGAGGGCAGTGAACCCAAGTACTCTTGGCAGAAGCAGCAGTATGGTCAAGATTCGTTGGTCCAGGTTGAGGTCAGAGTAAAAGCGTTGGAAGGAAGGCCCGACTGGTCAGGATGGACGATCGTTACCAAGGAGCTTGTGCTAAAGATGGAGCCAACAGGGCAGCATATCTGGTGCTAAAGGACATCATCGCTCGTTTTCCAGCAGATCTTGCAGACGCATGGCCAGGAGTGTTCCCACGTGGATCAGCTTTTCCTGTGGATTGGATGCAGACTGAGGAGACAGCTCTGACAGGAGGCGAAGAGGAGCTTTTCTTTTGTGAGACCCCAGCCATGGGTGCCATTGGAGCTCTTCTAAGCACTTGTGAGAGTTTGGAGCACAGTCTGGCAAATGTTGCAGAAATCCACAACGCCACAATGGAGAGTAAGCGCCAGTTGCAGCAAGAGTTCGAGTCAGCAGTCGAGACCCTTCAGGCAGAGTTAGCTCAGATAACTCTGGAACGCAATCAGGCTCAGGCTAAGTTGGAGGAGGAGATCACCGCTCGTGTGGTCAGTGAGCAGTTGCTTCTCGATACCACCAACTCCAGGAATGAAGCTTGGACCGAGTCAGAAGATCTGCAGGCTAGAGTTGCAGAGTTGGAGGGAACCCTCAATGGACAGTAGGAGTACATCAATAACCTGCACGAAGCTTTCCATGCCCTCCATCAGCAACAGGCAGTAGCAGCAGCTGAAGCTGTCGAAGCACCTGTACCTGAGGAGCCAGAGCCACAGGATGGAGTGATCCTTGGTCCTGACTCACCAAACGAGGACTTCGCCGACGAGCCCTTCTACGACGACAACCTCGACGACAACATCGGAGAGCACAACTACTCCGACGGTTACTGAGCGCTAGATTAGGAGTTGATCTTCCGCGCAAGGAGCTTTTGTATCTTGGTGTTGTTTAAGACTCTGTTAAATTTGAATCTTCATGATGTGTAAGCTGAAAATGGAATTTAAGTCCAGGCGTTGTTCTGACGACGAATTTGGAATGTTATTTGTATGTTTATGATGAGCAATTAATTCTGTGATGTTATGTGGAAAGATGAATAACTATATCTGGTCGTGTGCTTAATGTTACATTTTGTACAGCACAGTATTTATTCATCATTCAATATATCATCATCTGATTGTTGCTTGTTAATGGACTATACAGATGACGGCTAACACTCGTCGCACCAACTGGGGTGATGGAGAGGCATCCCAGAGAGAGGACTTGCCACCACCACCTGCAATGACCCCGGAAGCGTTCTTTGGCAAGTTCTTGGGCAGCCAAAGAAGTGTCAAAGAGATGCAGCGGCAGATGAATGAAACGTTGCGCAACATCGCTGCCAACACAGCTCAACAGCACAGACAACAGCAGGGGGCCGCACCTAATCAGTACAGTTCTTATAAGGATTTTATGGACACTCGCCCTCTTATCTTCAAGGAAGCTACTGAACTGCTGGAAGCAGATGAATGGCTGCACTCCATGACACAGAAGTTTAGACTTCTGCGTCTAACGGAGGAGTTTGAAGGCGGAGTATGCCGCGCACAGGTTGGAAGGACCCGCAAGTATCTGGTGGTCCCAGTACCGTGATAACTTGCCTACTGGCATGGCAGTTACATGGGAGTTGTTCTCCACAGCTATGCGCCGTCACTACATCCCAGACGGTGTGATGGAGATGAAGCTCACTGAGTTCATGAGGCTGTCCCAAGGGACTAGAACAGTGACAGAGTACCTCAGCAGTTTCAACAAGTTAGCTCGCTATGCCAGTGACTTTGTCAACACGGACGCCAAGAAGATCGCTAGCTTCAAGAGGGGTATGAACGCCGCTCTTTTGTCCAAGATGGGAAACAGTCACCGCATCACCTTCACTGACTTCATCAGCGACTGCTTGAATCAAGAGACCAATGACAACAGGTTGTTTGCAGAGACGCGTCGTCGCATCCCAGAAGGAGGACCCCACCAGAGTAGAGGTCCCAGTGCTTCAAGGCCAGTGTTTCGTCCACCACAAGTTGGTGCACGTTTCCGACCACCTCAAGGGAAGATGACCAATGCTCGTGCTCGTCCCGCTTACCAGAGACCCTTCACTGTACCTCTGCAACAGAATAAGGGTAAAGCCGCAGCACCTGCAGCTGGGAGTCAGAAGACGCCATCTGTGGTAGGACTGTGCTTCAATTGCGGACAATCAGGTCACCTCTCTCGCTTCTGCACGAAGCCCAGAAGGCAGTTCAGCTATCCCCAGCAGCCTCGCACAGGGAATGTTCATCATACAACCTTGGAGGAAGTACCAGAAGGTGAGCCCGTCATGGCTGGTACGTTTCTTGTTAATCAATGTCCTGCAGTTATCTTGTTTGATTCTGGAGCATCGCATGTTAGTGGGAACTTCGTGTTGCGGAGTCAACAGAAGGTGGTAGATTTGGAAAAGGAGTATCAGATTAGTGCAGCAGGAGCTGTCCTATATACTCGTAAGATGGTAAAGGATGTAGAAATTACCATGGGGACGGCATCGATACATGTCAACCTCATCGTAATACCTGAGCTAGGTCTAGATGTAATCCTTGGTATGGAATGGATGAAAGCTTGGAAAGTGCATCTAGATATCGCCCAACGAGCAGTATCTATCACCAACCCACAGAATGGAGTTACCTTTGGGATCTTCTTACCCAAGAACCCAAATCAGCTTGGAGTCATGTTTGCTATCACTACAGAGTTGTTGGATAAGATTCCTATAGTGTGTGAGTTTCCAGATGTGTTTCCTGACGATCTTCCAGGGTTACCTCCAGATCGAGATGTCGAGTTTGCTATAGAGCCAGCTCCAGGAGCAGCACCTATATCCAGGAGACCATATAGGATGCCACCCAACGAGTTAGCCGAACTCAAGAAACAACTCCAGGAGTTGCTGGAAAAAGGTTTGATTCGACCGAGTTGTTCACCTTGGGGATGTCCCGCCATCTTTGTGAAAAAGAAGGATAAAACCTTAAGAATGTGCGTGGATTATCGCCCTCTCAATACAATTACCATCAAAAACAAATATCCGTTGCCGCGGATTGATCTGTTGTTTGATCAGTTGTCTAAAGCTAAAGTGTTCTCCAAGATAGATCTACGATCTGGTTATCATCAGATTAAGATCAGAAAGGAAGATGTACCTAAGACCGCTTTCTCCACAAGATACGGTCTCTTTGAATATCTAGTGATGTCTTTTGGATTGACAAATGCGCCCGCGCATTTCATGTACTTGATGAACTCCGTGTTCATGCAAGAGTTGGATAAGTTCGTGGTAGTTTTCATCGATGACATACTGGTTTATTCGGAGAATGAGAAGGATCACGCAGAACACCTGCGAGTAGTGCTGAAACGGTTAAGAGAGCATAAGCTTTATGCCAAGTTTAGCAAGTGTGAGTTTTGGTTGACCAAATTACCTTTTCTGGGTCATATCTTATCAGCGGAGGGTATCTCAGTGGATCCCTCAAAGGTGCGAGAAGTCATGAATTGGAAAGCACCCGTTAACGTGCACGAGGTTCGCAGCTTTTTAGGATTGGCCGATACTACTATCGCTTTATCCCGGACTTTTCTAAGATAGCTAAACCTATGACAAGGTTAACACAGAAAAACAAGAAGTTTGAATGGAGCGCAGATTGTGAAACAGCTTTCCGTACCTTGCGGACACTGTTAACGACTGCACCGGTTCTAGCACAACCAAATTTGGAGGAACCTTTTGATGTGTTTTGTGATGCATCAACTATTGGATTAGGGTGTGTGCTAATGAAGAATGGAAGAGTCATTGCTTATGCCTCACGACAACTCCGATCTCATGAAGAGAATTACCCGACACATGACTTGGAGTTAGCGGCAGTTGAGCATGCTTTGAAGATATGGAGGCATTACTTGACGGGTAATCTGTGCCACATCTTCACGGATCATAAAAGTTTGAAGTACCTGTTTACCCAGTCTGAATTGAATATGAGGCAAAGAAGATGGTTGGAGTTAATCAAGGATTATAACTTGGAAGTGCATTATCATCCTGGAAAAGCAAATGTTGTAGCAGATTCTTTGAGCCGCAAATCTCATTGCAACTTGTTGCAACCCTTGTTAGAAGATGGTTTTGATCTAATGCACCCTTTGGTTATAAATAATATTGTTATCCAGTGTACCTTGGATAGTGATATTATTGAAGGACAGAAATCGGATGAAGAGCTTGTGCAACTCAAACAAAGGTTGGACACCAGTGAATCTCTGAATTTCAAAGTGGATCAGAAAGGAGTCCTATGGTTCAATCAACGTTTGGTAGTACCTAAGGATCAAGTTTTGAGAGAAAGGATTCTCAATGAAGCACATAACTCAAAGTTATCGATCCACCCTGGTAGCAGTAAGATGTATCAAGACCTGAGGACAAGGTTTTGGTGGTCTAAGATGAAGTTGGATATCGCAGAATATGTCACAAAGTGTGATACGTGTTGTCGCATCAAGGCAGTGCACATGAAACCTGCCGGGTTGTTACAACCTCTTTCTATACCTGAGTGGAAGTGGGAAGGTATCAGTATGGACTTTATCACAGGTTTGCCTGCTACTCAGAAAGGAAATGACTCGATATGGGTTATCGTTGATCGGTTAACAAAAGTCGCTCACTTCATACCAGTCAAAGTTACACATCGACCACATCAGTATGCAGAGCTTTATGTTCAGAATGTCTTAAGGTTGCATGGTATTCCTAAGACCATCGTATCCGACAGAGGATCATAGTTTATCGCTCATTTTTGGGAACAGTTACATAAAGAGTTGGGAACAAAGTTGATTCGAAGTTCCGCTTATCACCCTCAGACAGATGGACAAACGGAACGAGTAAATAAAGTGTTGGAAGACATGTTGAGAGCATGTGTTGTATCAGCAGAAGGATCATGGGAGAAATGGTTACCTTTGGCTGAGTTTTCCTATAACAACAGTTACCAAGAAAGCATTAAAATGGCACCGTTCGATGCTTTGTATAGGCGCAAGTGTAGAACCCCTATCAATTGGATTGAATCAGGAGATAAGGGATTCTATGGTACGGACTATGTGAAGGAAGCAGAAGAGATAGTCCGCACTGTTCAACAACATAACAAGGCAGCTCAATCTCGACAGAAAGGTTATGCAGATCAAAGAAGGAGACCTTTGGAGTTTCAAGTTGGTGATTATGTGTATCTTAAGGTATCACCAATGAGAGGCGTTCGTCGCTTTGGAGTTAAGAAGAAGTTAGCACCCCGATATGTTGGACCTTATCAGATCATCGCAAGGAAAGGTAAAGTGGCTTATCAAGTACAGTTACCCCCAGAGATGAGTTCTATCTTTCCAGTGTTCCATGTATCTCAGTTCAAGAAGTGTCTTCGAGTTCCAGAAGAGGAATCTGTTCCAAGTTTAGACATCGTGATCAACTCAGACTTGGAATACATCGAAGAACCAGAAAGGATCTTGGATACAAAGACAAGAGTCACCAGGAATCAAGAAGTGAAGACGTTTAAAGTTCTTTGGAGTTATCATGGTCCCCATGATGCAACCTGGAGACAGAAGCCTACCTAATCGCAAACTACCCCGTCTTTTATAATAAATGGTACTAAAACTCAAATCTCGGGACGAGATTTCGTTAAGGGGGAAGGGCTGTGACACCCTGTGTCAAGCTTGCATTAGGATCATCATTAGCCACTAAGCACATCGTCTCATTGCATTCATGTTTGCATATGCTATCATCTCATGTGTTTGTGTTTATGCTTTGAAACTAGAATTGAATAGGTGTTTCGTGCTAATCTTGTGTTTCACCTGTTTAGTTAAGCCTTGCTTTGCTTAGAGTAAAAGTGTGGTTTGTTTATGTTTAGTTACCCTGCTTAGTTTCTTCAAATAAAAGAAAATGGAGAAGGAAATCAGAATCGAGACAAGCCGAGCACCACCCCTCGATCTCGACCCCACCGCTCGATAGGCTCAATGACGGACCGGGTCCGAGCGAACGACCCCAGGCCAGAGGCTCGACCGAACCCGAGGCTCGATCGACCAGTCAGTCTATCGACGCCTACCCCTCGAGTTCTAACCCTCGACATCTACCCTCGATGACGGACTGAGGTTTGAGCGAACGACCCCGCACGGAAGGCTCGACCGAGTCGGAGGCTCGATCAGCCGATCGACCCTACCCTCGATATTGACCCTCTCCCGCACACTCGACCGCACGCACGTGCCGCGCACGCCCGCGCGCGCTTACCCGACCGCGGCTGAGTCGTACGTCGGAGTCATCCGCCGCGTGGCCGCCGATGCCTGACCACGGAAGTGGAGCACGCCATCGCCGCCGCTTCGGCTCTACGCCGACATCGCTGTCGCCGCTCGCGCTGTCTCACTCAAATCTGAGTTAACGGCGCTAGGACCAAGTCGGCTCCGCTTTTCCCGCCGCTGACGTTCTGCTTCGCCGCCGTAGACCTGCCAGCCGCCCTGCCACGTGCCGCGCCGTCGTTTCGCAATAACGTCGCCGCAGTGCCACGTCCGATCAGTCCCCGCCTTGTCTCTTTCGCAGTCAAGCGCGAATCCACGCTAACGGCGCGTCGACCAAGTGCCGCTCTGTTTCGTCACCGCAAGCACGCCAGCGCCGCTGCCACCGCCGCACATCGCGTCACGTCCCTCTAGCAGCGCCGGTCGGCCATGACCAAGCAAGGAGGAGCGCCTATACCTCCACCACCTCCCGCACTCATCCACACTCATCCGCACTCGCGCAATCGCTCGCAGTTCTCTGTTCTCGCCAGCCGAGAGCTCCAAGCACCGCAAGCGCCCCTTTTCCAATCCACCACCGCCCGAGTTCCTTTGCTCAATCCCTCTCGCCCTAGCCTTCGCTTTTGCCCCGCACCCACGCCGCTCGCCTCTTCTTCCCCAGCCGTGGACTCCAGTCACCAGAACGCCTTTCGCCGTTCTTCGACTCCGAGTCGCCACCGCACCGATCAACCAACATTCACCGTTCGCCATCTTGTCTTTGACGCCTCCATCTTCGTGGAAGCTTCGCCGTAGTTAACCGAGGTGAGAACACCGTTCCCCTAGCTTCAGTTCGACCCGTGTCATCACAGCACCGTTGGCCGTGCGCCATTGCCGTTGCCGCGGAGCCTGCACGTGGCCAGGTTTCCACAGAGCCTCCCTGGCTCAGTTAGCCCTCGAGCCGCACTCGCCACATCACCGCAATGCTCACGCACCACAGCGCCGAGCTTCGCTTTGCCGATGATCACTTTGCCGGTGATCGCTTTGTCGTGTCACATCACCATGTTGCACCACCACTGCACACCGTCGACCCCTCTTCACGGTCACGTCAGTTCAACCAACACCACCAGTGGATGCGCGTAAGTCATCCCGAGCCTAGCACAACCAACCCACCGCCGAAGACCTCACCATCGACGAGAAAACGTCGATCCGCACCGTTCTCTGTTTTCGATCGACGGTCGCTGGACCTCGAGTAATCGAGGGTCATCCTTGAGTAATCGAGGGTCACGCCTGTCAGTTGCCTCGAGTGCCTCTGCGTGCCTCGAGCCCGTCCCAAAATGTTTTCCTATTCTGTTTTTAGTTGTATGCCATGCTTGTTTGTTTATCTAGAGTTGGTAGAATCTTGTTGCTAGTTTCTGTTTAGAATAAGTTATAGCCTGTTTTATCTTGCTAGCTAGTAGCTCTAGCCCTAGTAGCTTTGTGGTAGTTCTCTTGGGGGTATGCTTAGAATCTCTGTTTGTGTGTTAAATCCTGTCAAGCATCATCCCTGCATCATTCAGTTATTTATTTATGCATTGCAATCATTAGGATCCGTGGAGGAACATCAGGAGCCCACAGAGACAGAAGTCCAGGAAGTACAGGAGCTGTACGAGGAGTACCAAGAGCTCGACACTAACCTTCCTGAGTGCCCTGACCACCGACCCTCCACCTTCTCTCAAGGCAAGCCCCGGAGCATTCTTAAGCCTCCCAGTTTTTACAACTTAATCTACTTGAGTATTTTCTACTGTGATGCATTAGGTAATAGGAGTTGTTTTGAATCCCAAATTGATGCATTACCTTCCTTGATCTTTGTTTTACCTACCTTGTTACCCTATTAATAATAAAGTAAAAGCAACCGCTTAGCATGCTTAGGAATAATGGTTACCTTTCTTTTTATGTTTTGTATTATCCCTTGTGGGTAATACTATCACGGTTGGCTATATTCGCTATCGTGGAAAGAACCTATGGTAGTAATGAAATACGGTCAACTGGAAGGCAAGTGCACCAAGTGGTCAAGACTTGGGGGCAGTCCGTCCGTTGGATCGTGTAGGTTTGTACACGATGGTGGCCCTCTTACATCTTTGAATGCTCCCTTTCACATAGGGGCCGTCGGGAGTGTCGACCCCGAAGCCGAGTAAACACTGTCCGGGCCGGAGCTCAATCTGCTGTGAGCACCCCTCTAGACTGTAGGCATGATTTGCCCCGTGGTGGCCATCTATTTTCTACAATTGGGGTGGACCAATGCGAGCCCGCGTCGTTTACCACCTAGACTTTGTTGAGCGGTAACCTAATGCTAACCCGACGGGGTAAAGCATGGGCGTGTGTTAAAGGTAATCTTACCAGCTGGTGTATATCGATTCGAATTGCCGCCCCCCACTGGATATGGGGGATTATGCTGAGCTTCACCACGGTACAACTCCATGTGATATCTTAATGGTTCTACTAAAATGTTGATGAAGGAACTGGATATATGTTACTATATTGTTTGAGTAGAATCAAGTGTGTGCTCTAGTATAGATGCAATAACCTAGAAATAATTAGTAGGATAAAAGATGACTGTTCATCGCATCATTAAAGTAACTCCTTTACTGTTAAGCATTTCCGCAAAGCAGAGCTTACCCCAACTCCAGATAAAGCCATGCATACCCTTGGAGTCCTTATTTTCAGTTAGACGGGTAAGTCTAGCTGAGTACATCCCCGTACTCAGGGTTTATCCCGTGACCAAGTATACATCGGCTATTGTAAGCATTGTCTCTATCCTTTCTACGGAGAAGATGAGTAGGCCTTGGGCAAGGTCTTCTACAAGCTCACCTTTTGCTTTTGTCGGACCTGACGTTGTGGGCACCCCTGTCTTTTGAAAACTTCAAGTTCAGTTTCAAACAATGTTTTATTTGGCCGCAAGTGTGGTGGCGTAAGTACTCCTTTTATTTGGAACAAAGTGTTGTAATAAATTTATTTCATACTTTAAGTATTTCCGTTTGATTTGTGGCTCGTTCGAATGTGTATCCCTGAATGTACGCGATCCTGAGTTGATGTAAGAAATCCTTCGAGATTTCCGGACTACCGGGATTATATGGGCTCAAGTGTTGTAATTAGTAGCAAATCAGCTACATTAGCACTTGATCTCTTATAGTTTGGGCGGTTCCATCACAGCCAATTTGCAGGGCTGGAGGAAAGTTTGGACGTGGCGCACCAGTGCTCGGAAGTGTTAAGAGCCGCAGTCTGAGACCGAGAGCGGGAGACCAGCGAGCTTCAATCACACGTTGACGATCTTCGCATTCGTAAGTGTTCGTTCTCCGTGGCTTTAAATATCGGTGTCTTGTCTTGGTGATATTGTTTCTCGCTTGTCGCGTAGAACTGCTTGATGCTCAAAAGGCAAAACGCCTCACGGAGGAGAGGGCTGATGCTGCCGAGCGAGAGATGTACAAGATGTGGGAGATGCGCAAAGGTAGCATTTTACTGCTTGCTGTTACTTTTTGAATGACTTCCATACTTGGTTTTTGCTACTTCCATAGTTCACTGGGACAATGTTCGTCTTCAATTTGCAGACCTGCAGGCAAAAGTGGATTCCCATTACGACAACTTCTGGTCGCTAGCGCGTGAGATCGCCCTTGTGGTAAGGTGTGTTGATGGTCGGGAGCTCATTCCTGAACCCGCTCGCCGGGTGACCATGGAGAGTGTGTTAGCGGGGGTTCGCGGCCTGTGGGGCAGACTTCAATTGTTTACGACTTCGGCGGCGCGGAGTGTGGCTGCTCATGGCATGGCTATGTTGCAATCTCATTATCCGAAGATCAAGCTTGGTTGCGTGGAGACCGGGTTTGCGTCAGGGACATCGGATGAGGATGCGGATCGTCTGGAGGCGGCTGCCGATCGTATCGCAGAAGTTGTAGCTAAAGATGTTGATTTGTTCTCTACTGGGCAGCGGTAGTTTGTATCGTGGATACATTAATTCGGGTGTGTAAGTGAAAACTACAAAGCTGTAAAATATTTAGGCGGTGAGCTTTTGTTTCACTTGTATGCCCTGTCGTGCCTCCTGAGTCGTGAGCCGTAGCGATGAATCGTTCGACCCCGGGTTCCCTGTGGCCCAGATCGTAGAGCCCAAAGCTACTTCACGTGTAGGTACCACAGAGATTACCAGGGGGTAAGCTGCTAGCAACCTGCGGTGCAGAGGGCGAACAACTCATGCACGCTTAAGGTGGTGCTAGGGACAGAACCCTTTTCCGAGAGGCTCGATCGTGGCGTGACTAGGGCCTGTGGAGATCGTTCCTGCAGACGCTGGGCGCAAAGCCATGCTACTTGTAGAGTCGTCGACCGTACCGTGGTCGTATATAGATTCTAGGCGCATATCCTCATGGCCTTCAACTCAGGTGGTGTCTCGTTTGATAGAGATGCATCATCTGAGAGGTCTATCAACATGATCATAGTGTATAGGGTAGATAATTCTATGCTTTATGAAGTTGATAGACCAGATTTGAAGGTTTCTGGTTATGGCTAGGCTGTTTGGAGAACGCCGTGATGCATTTGGAGAGGTCGTCGAAACATTGTGAGAGTGTTTTGGAGAGGTCATCGAATGCCGTATGTTCCTTGCTAGAAATCGTATCGCCTTGGGTGTTTTGTTGCAGTCGGGGTATGTATAAAGTACAAATAAGAACATATCACTTTATTTATTCATCGGGGATAACCAGTACAAACTTTATTGGACCTCTTCAAGTGCCTAAACTTCTTGTATTGCCCGCTGCGTGGATCTTCACATGTGTTTGCAAGGTAGGTCGGCGTTGGTTGTTAACGCTTGCATTTCCTTCGGCCTCTTGGTGGTGGGGTTATCAGTAGTGCTGGAGCTGTATTTGTCGTGGGGCCTCCCGGCGGCGTTTATTGTTTGCTGTTCACACTCATACGTGACTTTCAGATTGGTGCGGAAGTTGAGGATGCCTTGCTGTGTTGGTATCTTGAGCACCATATAGGTGTAATGCGGTACTGCCATGAGCTATGCGAGCGCCGGTCGACCAAGGATTGCATGGTAAGCTATTTGGAAGTCAGCGACGATGAAGTTGATATTCTCGATTCTGAAGTGATTCTGGTCTCCGAGTTGTACCGGGAGCGTAATTTGTCCTACTGGTGTGGATGCCTTATCTGGGACTATACCCCAGAAAGGGAAGTTTGCCGGCGGGAGGTCCTTCTTTGAGTAATCGAGCTAGTGGAATGCGTCGGCGAAGATGATGTTTAACGCGCTGCAACTGTTGACTAGCACCTTCCTGAAGCAGCACGTGGCAATGGTTGGGTCGATGATGAGTGGGAATCGACCAGGGTACCTGTAATCCGTCCACTCATCTTCTGCTGAGAAGCTAATAGTCTGCTCCGACTAGTCTAGGTATCGAGCGTTGGCCGAATCATCATCTTTGGTGATGATTGAGTAAATGTCTTTGCGAACATGACGACGTCGCCTTTCTCCTTCAGTAACCATGCTGCCCCCAAAGATGGAGTACGTCGTTGAAGGTGGTCGGAAATTTGGTGTTGCTGGGTCTCTGTCTTCGCCCTTGCTGGAGTCGTCCTTCTTTACTCTCTTGTCGCCTCTTCACCTTATCGCCGCCTCAAGGAGATTGCACTCGCGCATAGAGTGCCTAGAGTCCCTGTGTATGGGACATGGGCTATCAAGGATCCTTTCATAGCTAGCATCGTAGTCTATTCTTGGTCTAGCGCTTGGGTTGGCAAAGCAGCGGTCGTTTCGCCTGTAATCGTGCCTCTGCGAGTGGCATTCGAAGTTGCCGGATCGGTAGTTCCATCGATAAGCAGCTCTTCCATCGCTGAGATGGTCTGGTCGGCGATCCTTGTCCCTTTTGCTTTCCGGGGAACAGAACTGGCGTCACCCGCCCTTCCTGCTTCACGCGGCGTCGTCTTGGTTGGTGTGGGGCATTTCTGCCGAATTATTACTGAGCTCATCATCCCGTGGATCCCTGGAGAAGTTGGGAATCGCCTCCGTCTCGTTATCACGGGGGGTGCTGCCGGCCGAGGTTTGGAGAATCATCCTCCCGAAGCCTGGGGGGACTCTGGGAAGTCACTGGTCGATCTGGAGGGATCAGGTGTTTTAGGCCTCCAGTGGTCGACCGATCTTGAAGAGGCCGTGCCAACGAGGGATACTGCCTGGTCGGAGTCGTCGGAGATCGGGGAGATGACGACGGTGTTCACGATGGGTGCTGGGGGAATCTGGTCGGAGATCAATCGATACGTTTGGCGCTGGAAGGCAGCGGCCTGATTGCTGAGCCCATAGGGCATCATTGGGGAGGGGCGGGTATGCCTGGTCATCATGATCATTGTTTTTGGCGGAGACCGATGGCGACGTGGTCGGCGACCGTGGTGACCTGGGAGTCGGCGTCGCGCCGCCAGGACGAGGTCGATGCAGCTGATGATTTCGGCGTTGGAGCGATCGACGGCACCGATCAGGTCATCGATGTTGACATCCTTGCGCAGGTGGTACTTCGGTATGGCGGGATGACACGGAGATGGTGGTGAACTTACCCCATGTGGCGCGGATCCGATGGTGCAAGACATAGATTCGATCTAGATCACGGTGGCGAGCGCCGAAAGGACCATCGAATCCGGGAAGGTGACCGCTTGACGAGCCATGAAGTCGATGCACACACCCCCTACCTGGCACGCCAACTGTCAACGAAATATGCATCGCAGTCTACCTAGGGGGTACCCCACGGTAGTAGATTGTTAGGCGGAGGTGTGGCGACGGCGATCAAGCGTAACATAGAGAGCGTAGACACGGCGATTTAGATAGGTTCGGGCCGACAAACCGCTGTAATACCCTACTTCCTATGTTCTGGTGGCTAGATTGATCTCGTATATCAGGTTACAAGATCTATAGATGATCTGAGAGTGGTTATCTGGGGGTTTTTTAGCGGGGTCCCTACTCGCCTTATATAGCTGGGGAGCGGGGTTACAATTTCCATATCCTAACCGATTACGATCGGTTCCCTATGGCAAGGGATTCGAGTCTATCTACTAGGATCTTCCTTGGTGAGCAAGTCTTCTTAGGAGTCCTTAGCGAGCATGACGGGCTGGTCGCTTGCTGCAAGGCCTCGTAGGCTGGGCCGTCTCCTGGTCGGCAGGCCCAAGAAGGCCCCTGAGGATATGCCGAGGTTATATCCCCAACATAGAGGCAGTGATCAGTTTGACAATGGGTTTCACAGTTGATATTCAGTGACAATGAAATTTGGGCCTCTCTCAGTGTGACAGTGCTTGATTGATCAAATGGCTCGCGTGAAGAACATTGGTGGTGGTACCGGTGACGACGAGCCGCCTCGCCCTCCCCCTCCACCGCTCAGCAGAAGGGGAAGGCTAAGGCGAAGGTTCCCGGCAAGAAGCGGAAGTTGGTTGACAGAGATGCTCTAGCAGCGATAGCAGTTGCTGAGGCCACTGACAGGGCAGAGCATGGTGCTGCGCTTCGTATTGGCACCCGTCCTCGCACTAGTTCTTCTACAGCTAGAGCTCAGCAGACTCAGTCCTCACAGGAAGTAGAGGCCACCACAGCAGCAGCAGAGGACACTCAGGCCCCAGAGACAGCTCCAGAGACAGCTCAGTCGAATCCACTCAGATGGTCTACAGGCGCCCTCGTCGAGGTTGCTCCTCGGCCTGAGGGTCCTCGCCGCGACGACAGAGTTCCGAGGGCAGTTCCACCACCTCCATCTCTCCACAAGCCCCCAGTGATGCCCGTGCACGTTGACCTCAGTTTGGCTTCTACGAAGTAGGTGTGTGAGCTTCGGATGGTAGAGCTTGAGGAGTGGTCTCCAGTTCAGCGGCACATGGATGGTCCTCCAGGTTCGTGGCACCCTCGCCACAAGGACTTCTATGATGCAGCCCGCACGATAAGGATCCGGCTACGAGCCCACAGAGTCTGCCCTCCTAAGCGCATCTTGGAGACCGGTGGAGAAGTGCTTCGACCTCTACTCGAGTACCTTCCTGGGTTGGCGGACCTCCTAGGCCGCTCGGGGAATTACGTCGAGCACTGGGTCAGCGAGTTCTACGCGTCCCTCTCGATAGACCCTGACCACGAGTTCCTTTAGTACACCTTCAGAGGGTAGCGTTACCGGATGTACTTGACAACCCTCAGAGAGCATCTCCACCTCACTCAGTACGAGCTCAGGCTTCACCAACAGTGTTTTGGGGAGTGTGATCCCCCATGCAGAGCTATTGGAGGCACTACCCCAGCAGTCGACCACGTCTCCCGTGCTTTCGTCAGCTGTTTGGTCCCGGTGCCCGTCGGACTCCTCCTGAGTTGCTCTCTCACGTTCATCTCATGAACGACGTGTTGAGGCGCACTCTACTTCCTTGCACCGGTTACCGTGACGCGCTCACGAATCTCCAGTAGTACCTCCTGGCAACTATTGTGACGTAGACACCATTTGATATTGCTGATTTCATTATGTGTGAGATGGACACCATAGCAGATGTGATCATGTCCCAAAGGAAGCTACCATACGCTCACTGGATCAGCTCCCTGCTAGTTCTTTCACTTCACAGTCACCCAACGATCAGTAGAGAGCTCGCCGAATCACTCTCGGTATTCCCGATCTACTTGATGAGTGCTGTGATCGATAGTCGACGGGGCAACAGAGTCCTTAGGGTTGTTCGCAGAGCTGTTCCGCCCAGAGAGATGGATGAGGTTGATGCCGAGGATGAGACGATGTGTGCAGTGGCACAGGCAGAGTTAGCCGACCTTGAGAGGCACGAGGATTTGGATCAAGGCACTAAGCTCATCCCATCTGACAGTGACGACGATGACTACCGTCCACACCATCCTGCACCCCCTCGTCTAGCAGCAGCTCATGACGTAGAGGCCGGTCCTTCCCATGCAGCACCTCCACCAGCGCCGACTGACCCTATCTTTCTCCACGTGCTACACAGGCTCGACGCATCCCAACAGTCCATGGTTGCCATGATGGGTTAGGTTCAGGCCCGGCAGGATTAGTTCCAGGAGCAGTTGCTGGCAACTCAGGCACAGACCTTTCAGTTCATGGGATATATCTTGTAGCACACTGGCGCTCCACCTGCTCCGTTCCTTCAGAGGCCACCTCAGTTTCAACTGGGTCCGCCTCAGTTTGGGTCGTTTCCTAGACAGTCAGCTCCACCACAGTTTAGTAAGTCTTCTAGGCTTTCACCTGAGCCGCTGCCTCCTGGTGTGCCATACGTCCAGCACCTGACC
This sequence comes from Microstegium vimineum, assembly GCA_022036555.1. NCBI lineage: Eukaryota > Viridiplantae > Streptophyta > Magnoliopsida > Poales > Poaceae > Microstegium > Microstegium vimineum. Next base: position 24,968,732 of record CM039128.1, on the reverse strand, counting down.
CCCTCGTCCTCGTTTTCCCCTTACGGGTGTCGGCCAGCTACGCCTCCAGGACTGTCTCGACCGACGACTCCCACTCCAGCTAGACCGTCCGCTGGTGGACATCAGAGTGTGAGTCCGTCAGCTCAGTTCCAGTCTCCGGTCCGCCTGGTCAGTCAGTGGTTTGACTCGGTTGGACAGACGACGCAGTTCACGCCGATCACTACAGGTTTTACCCCTTACTTAGCGTCTGCCAGCCTTGGTGCATCAACACGGGACTTCTTAGCTAGTTATAGTGCACTCACCGGCCTTGCCAGTCCCAGTGCCTTTCAGTTGTCTCCGATGGAGCCCGCACCACAGACAGGTGGCACTTTCCCCTCTTCAGTGGCTTCTTCAGAGCTAGCACCTCAAGACTCGACTACTACAGTCACTACTACTTCAGTGGTCTAGCCAGACTTGACTCTAGTGCCTAGTGAGCCCCAGGGACCGACTGTTGAGCTTCCAGTGTCAGAGACACCACTTACAGTTCCTGCTCCAGAGTCAGAGGTTGCTCCTTCAGTGCCAGCTCCTGCATCAGACTTGCCTAGTACAGAGGCACCGACACAGACAGAGTCAGTGGTTCCGGAGACTCAGCCGTCAGATGCACCAGTAGAGTCAATGGCCGATGCTACAGCTTCTACATATGTTTCCACTGCTCCAGAAATAGCTCCAGCTACAACCGGTTCGGGTGACGGAGACTCGAGTCCAGACTTCGACTAAGGATCAGTTCGACTTCCATGCTCGTGCTCGTGACCCGGCTGCTCCTCCTGCGCCCGACGCTTAGTTTTTGGTGCTTTGTCGCCAAAGGGGGAGAGAGTGAGAGTATGCTAGTGATAGGGGGAGTTCAGAGAGAGATTTGGATCTTTTGATGTGCTTACTTCTCTCGTACTCATGCATCATGTTTACCCTATCTTTTGCATATGCCTTTGTGTGATGATACACTTGCTTGTGACATTTGTGGTTCACTCTTATATGTCATGTTACATGCTTTTGGCCCTTGATATGCTTCTGCGCTTTACTTTGATATATACCTGTGTTAAGCATATCTCATGTACTTGCACTCCTTTCATATCCTCAGTACATGTTGTGGCTTGGATTATTTAAGCATGTACGATTCATTCTTATTTACTAACCCATGCTTAGATAAGACAAGTCACTTGCAAACCTAAAATAAAAACTCTCTTATCATACTCTATGGCGTATTGTCATCAATCACAAAAAAGGGGGAGATTGAAAGCATCTAGGCCCCTAGTGTTTCGGTGATTAATGACAATGCAAGATTACTATGACTAACGTGTGTTTTGCAGAGGCAAATGAGAAAGTTAGGTCATGGTAATGGATGGTTGATTGGATTATCATGATATTCGTGCCCCTTATTGGAATCATTTCGGTTTTCAAAGGACTGGCGACAATGTTGAAGATTAGACTAGGTCTAAGTGTCATTGGAGTTGAGAGACACTTAGAGTATTTTAGCACCTTTATTTTTCCTTTGGCCATACTATTAAGAGGGGTTCTATCTAGTAGCTTGACCTAGGAGAAGCTTAGTGATTAGGTGTGGTGCACACATGTAAATCTAGCACGAGGAAGCTTTAGAAATAGTCCTTGGACCTTGTAGAGCAACTTCCATTTTGGAAGTGTGCTATTTCAGCTCAAGAAAGAGCTCCGGACGCAAGTATAACCCGGGTCCGGACCATTGGTTGTGCATCTAGACCCTAGGGTTTGCTCTGCTTGTATCAGGCGATCTAGACAATGTGAACATGTTGGGTCCAGACACGCTATAGAGTCCGGACCCAATCCAAAGAGCTCCAGAAACGCTAAATCGATCCGGACGTGGTCTGATGTGTATAGTCCGGACGCCAAGTAGGGTCCGGACCCTACACAGAGAGTTCCCGAGAGGAGAATTCGATCCGGACGTTGTTCGGATGCTTGCGTCCGGACTGGAAAGAGCGTTTCGACGGCCTAGTTTCTGAACTGAGAATAGAGAGATGAGGGGGTCCGGACGCATGAGCTATGGTCCGATCCCACACTATTGCCTACGTCCGGAGTGACGCAGAGAAGAGGATTTTGCCTCTAACGGTTGGGGTTTGGCTTGGGTGTTATTTATACTCCTCCACCGGCCCCATGGACTTACTCTTGCCCATTCCAATTGCTGAAGAATTCTTGTGAGAGTGCAAGAAGTGCAAGAGCCCTAGTGAGAGAGTGAATTTCCATTCCATGTGTTGATTCTCACTAGTTGCTTAGAGTTAGCAAGTGTGCATCCATTCAATAACTAGACTAGCCTTGGTCAAGTGAGAGTTAGTGCTTGTTACTCTTGGTGATCGACATCACCTAGACGGCTTTGCTGAGGTTTGCTTGGTGATCATCCGGTGGTGTTCCTTGTGGATGACCCAAGTTCGATTGTGATCGGTTGTGGGCGATTCACCGAGCCGGAGTGGCGAAGAATCAGCCCGTAGAGGGCACTTAGTCCTTGCACGGACTAAGGGGGAGCGATACCGTGCGCGGTGCTCCAACAAGGACTACGGGGAGTATCGACTCCTCGATACCTCGGCAAATCGTCATCGTGTCAACTTGCTTATTCCATTCTCCTTACTTATTGAAATTACTTTCAAGCCTTACTTTCCGCATTACCTTTGTGTTGCTTGACTAGAATTGCATAGGGCTTTACCGCTTTCATTGTCATGTCTTGCTTGTTTAGCTAGGACACACTTGGGAAAGCACTAGGGCGTTAATTGGCTCTTGATAGGTTTTAATTATTGCTTAGAAATTTAAAAGAGCCCAATTCACCCCCCCCCTCTTGGGCATCTTGATCCTTTCAGGTAGCCCATGAGAAGCTTGGCAAAGCTCACTCTAAGCTTGAAAAGGCTCACTCATCTCTTGTTGAGCAAAAGGAGAAAGAGCATGTTTCAACAAGTAACATGGGAACAACTTGTGATATAATCAATTAATCATTCTATGAACCCATCATCATCACCCCAACTAACCCTTCTTGTAGCACTTATAACTCTATCTCTTCTACTAGTGATGACTTCACTTCTGATGCTTCACTAATGGTTGAGAATGAGACCCTTAATAAGGATGTTGGTAAGCTCACTGTAGCATTAGGCAATGCCTATGATGGAGACGCCCGCTTGCTTAAGTGCTTGGGTAGCCAAAGGTTCTCCCTTTGCAAAGAGGGATTTGGCTATACTCCCAAGAGAGGCAAGGCGGCCTTTGCAACTCTGTGAAGAACAATGGTCAGTTTTGCTCTAGTTGCAAGCAAGTAGGGCATGATGAGCAATATTGCAAACTAAACCAAAGCAAGATAAAATTTACACATGCATCTATTCGCTTTGATTCTAGTTATTTGCTTACCAAGGGCAAGAAAGATGTGATAGCTAAGTACATGGGTACACCCAATAAGAGCTCAAAGAAGAAAGCTATTTGGGTACCTAAGTCCTTAGTCACTAACTTTGGAAAACCCAAGCAAGTATGGGTACCTAAGAAGAATTGAATTGTTTTGTAGGTCAATTATAAAGCCGGAGGGAGGCATTGGGTGCTTGATAGTGGGTGCACTCAACATATGACCGGAGATTCAAGAATGTTCAACTCTATCAAGAAAAATGATTGCAATGGGATCGAATCTATCACGTTTGGTGACAATGGCAAAGGCAAGGCCAAAGGGCTTGGTAAGATTGCTATATCAAATGACATGAGCATATCAAATGTGTTGCTAGTAGAGAGCTTGAACTTCAACTTTCTATCCGTAGCTCAACTTTGTGATCATGGTTTTAAATGCATCTTTGGAGATGATGATGTAGACATCATAAGTGTAGATGGCTCTAACTTGATATTCAAAGGATTTAGATATGAGAATCTATACTTAGTTGATTTCAATGCTAGTGAAACCTAATTGTCAACTTGCTTGCTATCTAAATCTAGCATGGGTTGGTTATGGCATAGAAGGCTTGGTCATGTGGGGATGAGGAAATTGAACAAACTTGTCAAGCATGATCTAGTTAGAGGCTTGAAAGATGTGGTCTTTGAGAAGGATAAGCTATGTAACTCTTGTCAAGCCGGCAAACAAGTTGGAAACACTCACCCTAGTAAGAGCATGATGAGTACTTGCAAACCTTTTGAACTCTTGCATATGGACTTGTTTGGACCAACCACATATAAAAGTATTGGTGGAAACAAGTATGGCTTTGTGATAGTTGATGACTTCACTAGATATACATGGGTATTCTATCTTAGTGACAAGAGTGAAACTTTTGATACATTCAAGATCTTTGTCAAGAGATGCCAAGATGAATTTGAAACAACTATCAAGAGAGTAAGAAGTGACAATGGTAGTGAGTTCAAGAATACAAGAGTTGATGAGCTATGTGATGATTATGGAATCAAACATCAATTCTCGGCCAAGTATACACCTCAATCAAATGGGCTTGTTGAGAGGAAAAATTGGACACTCATTGATATGGCAAGAACTATGCTTAGTGAATACAATGTGAGTGATTCTTTTTGGGCCGAAGCTATCAACACGGCTTGCTATTATAGCAACCGACTCTATTGCCACAAGATTCTTGAGAAGACACCTTATGAACTATTGAATGGAAGAAAGCCAAATATTGCATACTTTAGAGTATTTGGATGCAAATGCTATATCTTGAAGAAAGGTGCAAGATTGAGCAAATTTGAGAAGAAATGTGATGAAGGTTTTCAACTTGGCTACTCAACTACAAGCAAAGCTTATAGAGTATGGAATCTTCTCATGGCATAGTTGAGGAGGTACATGATGTGGAGTTTGATGAAACAAATGGATCTCAAGATGAGAATGTCAACCATGATGATGTAAGAGGTGTACCATTGGCCAATGCAATGAAGAATATAGATATTGGGGACATTAGGCCGAAGCAAGTGGATGATGAGCAATATATTGAATATCAAGTGAATCCTTCATCCAATGTGCAACTCAATGACAATCAAGCTAGTTCATCCTCTCCAACTCAAGATCAACATGATAGTTCATCATCTCTATCGAATGAGCAACCAAGTACAAGAAATCAACTTCCAATACTCCAAACTACATCTATTGCAAAGGATCATCCTTTGGATCATATTATTGGAGATATCACAAGTGGTGTACAAACAAGATCAAGATTGGCTTCATTTTGTGAGCACTACTCTTTTGTATCATCTATTGAGCGAACCAAGATCGAAGAAGCTTTGCAAGATATTGATTGGGTTAATGCTATGCATGAAGAGCTTAACAACTTCACAAGAAATCAAGTTTGGGAGCTAGTTGAAAGACCAAAAAACCACAATGTTATTGGCACTAGATGGGTCTTTCGCAACAAGCAAGATCAAGATGGAATAGTGGTGAGAAACAAAGCAAGACTAGTTGCACAAGGCTACACTCAAGTAGAGGGTCTTGACTTTGGGGAAACATATGCACCGGTGGCAAGCCTAGAAGCAATAAGTATTCTATTGGCTTATGCTTGTGCTCACAACATTAAGCTCTATCAAATGGAAGTGAAGAGTGCATTTCTCAATGGATACATCAATGAATTAGTATTTGTTGAGCAACCACCCGGTTTTGAAGATGACAAGAAACCCAACCATGTGTACAAGCTAAAGAAGGCATTATATGGCTTGAAGCAAGCTCCTAGAGCATGGTATGAGAGGTTGAGAGATGTCCTCCTCTCTAAGGGATTCATTATCGGCAAGGTTGACACTACCCTATTTACTAAGAAGATTGGGAAGGACTTGTTTGTGTTGCAAATCTATGTGGATAACATTATCTTCGGGTCATCCAATCAAGAGTTTTGTGAAGAGTTTGGCAACATGATGTCCAAAGAATTTGAGATGTCTATGCTTGGAGAGCTTAGTTATTTCCTTGGTCTTCAAGTCAAACAATTGAAGAATGGGACTTTTGTTAGTCAAGGCAAGTACATCAAGGACATGCTCAACAAGTTCAATCTAGATGAAGCAAAGTCTATTAGTACACAAATGGGAACAAATAAAATTTGGATGGTGATGCTAATGGCAACATGGTAGATCAAAAGCTATATAGATCAATGATTGATAGCTTGCTCTATGTCACCGCATCAAGACCGGATGTCATGTTTAGTGTATGCATGTGTGCAAGATTTCAAGCTTCTCCAAGAGAGAGTCATTTGAAAGCCACAAAGAGGATATTGAGATATTTGAAGCATACACCTAATGTTGGGTTGTGGTATCCTAAAGGATCAAACTTTGAGTTACTTGGATACTCCGAATCGGACTATGCGGGTTGCAAGATAGAAAGGAAAAGCACATCGGGCACTTGTCAATTGCTTGGAAGATCACTAGTCTCATGGTCATCAAAGAAGCAAAATAGTGTGGAACTCTCTACCGCCGAGACCGAATATATTAGTGAGGGGAGTTGTTGTGCACAAATCCTATGGATGAGAGCTACTTTGAATGACTTTGGAGTCAAATTCAAGCAAGTACCGTTGCTATGTGACAATGAAAGTGCAATCAAGCTCACCAACAATCCGGTTCAACACTCAAGAACAAAGCATATTGGTGTCCGCCACCATTTCATTAGAGATCATCAATTGAAAGGGGACATTTCTATCACAAGTGTTGGCACCGAAGATCAATTGGCCGACATCTTTACCAAGCCATTAGATGAAAAGAGGTTTTGGAAGCTAAGGAATGACTTGAACATACTTGATTTCTCCAACATGATTTGATGCACCCCCACTTATATGACATGACTCTACTCCAACAATGCAAGGTAAAAGTTGATGTGAGAGCACTCATGCATACCTTGTTAGGACTTGTATAGAGCATATAGTCATCACTCATGCTTCTAGGCTCATTCATGAAAATTAAAATTTCTTTGATGCTTATATGGGACCACTATAGCTTCTATGAGTTGATATGATCTAGTGGTGGCATACGACATGTGGATGTGCATGCAATCCTAGTGTTTGCTCTATGTCTATGAACCTTAAGTGTTTAATTGGACATAGGCAAGATAACCATCTTAGCATGTGTGAACAAGCTTGTCGATGGTTTAAACCGAATTAAATATCTTAGGCAAGTACCTTAGTTCAAATCAAAGATAAAAACAATCTTTCACCCTATCTCACACTAAGGGGACTAAAACTTGAATATCTATAATTGGTCCCACCTTTTTGTGTCAATTGGATGACAAAGGGGGAGAAATTATTGTGAAAAGATATAAAATTAAACCAAGAGGGAAAATCTAAAACTTATATCATGGGGGAGAATTGTTTAAGGGGAGAAAATGAAAAATCAATTTTGAAAGAGAACATATAAATAGGGGGAGCAAGCTCATGAACACCTCGTTGCATTTGAATGTTTGCATCCTCATATGTATTGTTGCACAAGTACTTTAAATTCAAATATTCATGCTTGTGTGTTGTTTGCTAGTGATACAAATTGAATGATGATTGATCAACTAGCATGCATAGGTTGATTAGCTTTGACCCATGTATTTTCAAGTGGTTGTATTTTCAAGTGGTGTCTAGCTAATCATGGTGCTAAGGGTGATTCTAAAATTCCGCACTCTGATGGTATCACGCTTCAAAGGTCTACTCTTAAAACTTAGCATCATTTGGTACCTACGTACTCTCCCACATTGTCTATCTATGCATATGTTCAAAACTTGAACCAAACTCATGAAGCACATATGTACGGGGAGCTAATAACTACCAAAACCGAATTTGTGAAACTTGTTGAAATCCTAAATCTTTGATTAAAATGCTTGGACAAGCAACTAATGTTCAAAATGATTATATTTCATATCTTTTTTGAAGGGTTGTCATCAATTACCAAAAAGGGGGATATTGAGAGTCTCCCATGTGTTTTGGTTTTGAGTAAATGATGAAACCTACTTAGGTACTAACCTTGGATCTCTAAGTGTGAATCATGAGATAGGTTGGTACATGCCATGTGATGTAGCAAGGTGGATCAAGGGTGGATTGCATAAGCTCTAGCATGGTGAAGGAGATGGAAAGGAAAATGGTGTCAAGGCAATGGTGATATAGGACCCATTTTCGGTTTGGTGATCAAGACACCATAGAGGGTGTGATCACATTTAGGATAGATAGCCGTACTATCAAGGAGGGAGCTCTTGCTAATGATTACGGTTATCATGTGCCACTAGGTTCATATGCATTGCATTAAAATAAATTGAACCAAGTGAAACAACCAACTAATTCCAAGTAAAATGTGAACTAAAAGCTAACACACGTGCATAAGTGTTGAGATCACTTAGTGTTAGCTCTTGGAAGCTTGGAGAAGTTTGAGAAGTGTTTGGGCAGCTTGAAAGAGCATCAGACAGAGGTCCGGACGCTAGGGTGGTGGTTGTCCGGACCATCAGCGATGGGTCCGGAGGCATACCCTAGGTCGGTTCGGCTGTGGACAGAGGTCCAGACGCTGGTTGTCGTCTGGACGCGCAGTTCCGGACTGTGTCCGGATCCTTTGGCGCTCTCTGGTCGGCTCTGTGTAGAGTCCGGTTGCTATGTTGCCTCCGGACGGTGAACTCCAGACACGCGTCCGGAGGAAAAGGGGCTCTCAGGTGCTCTCTGCATAGCGTCCGTACGCTACTATTGTAAAGTCTAGACCCGCACTGTTGTGAGCGACCGGAGGCGCATGGCGTGCTGTGGTGAATCGGTAGGCGACCAGACACGTGCGCATTGGTCCGGACTGCACCTTGGGTGCGACCGGAGGCAGCGTCCGGAGGCTCAAGCAGAGCCGTTGGCTCTCCGCTGGTGATGGGTCCGGACACGGCTGATGGTCCGGACCCCCTGTGTAAACAACATCCGGAGGGGACACAGAGGCTTAGTTTGAGGGGCAAAACGGCTAGTTGTTGAGTGAGGGCTATATAAGTGATCATGGCCGTCCCTTTGGGGCATCTCTTGCACTCCTACTTCACTCACACACTTGTGCTTGCTTGAGATAGCTTCCACCACTCATCCTCTTGACATAATTGATCATTTCATGAGAGATTGAGTGAACCAAGTGCATTGCTCTTTGATTGCATTCTAGTGGCACTTGGTGATCGTCGTCATCGCGGAGCTCTTGTTATTCTTGGAGGTTGCCACCTCCTAAACGGCTTGGTGCAATGAGGATCGTTGAGTGGAGGAAGGTGATTGTCTCCGGCTCCGATCGGTGGATTGTGAGGGGTTCTTGAACCTACTCCGTGGGATATTCGCGAAAGGTATCTCTAGTGGATTCCGCGTAGCTTGGGGATCCCCATCTTGTGTTGGTTGTGCGGCACCCGGTGACGGGTTTGGCTTGTGATTGCCAATTAGCGCGTGAACCTCCAAGTGGGTGTATCGCTACAACGAGGACTAGCTTCTTGGCAAACAAGTGAACCTCGGTAAAAAAACATTGTGTCAACTTGTCTCTACCGAGGATTCATATTGTGTAGCTTTGCATTACATTATTACATTCTTACATTCTTATTGCGGCACCCGGTAAAAAATCTCTTCGCAGTGGTATAACCCTCCTAACTCTAGCTTTGCATTACATTCTTACATTCTTGAAAAGTAGAGTAGCTTAGCTCTTTTAGCTTGTGTAGCTTTGTTTAGAGCTTTCTAGGTTGCTAGCTAGTTGTGTGCTATAATAGTTTTCTTGCTAGTAACTAGAATTGGTAGGTCGCTTGCCTAACTATAGAGCTAGAGCAAACTTGTTTAACGTCGTGTTTTATTCTAACAAGTTTGCTTAAGTGTTGTTGTAGAATTTTTAATAGGCTATTCACCCCCCCCTCTAGTCGTTTCTAGACCTTTCAAGCACCTCGCAAGGTATTGCTCCCCCTCAATCCCTCGCAAGGGATGATTGCTCTCTACAGGCTGGTTCTTCGTCACTCCAGCTCGGTGAACCGCCCACAACCGATGCACATGTCGATGAAGAAGGGCCGCCGACAATCCTCCCGGCGATCACCTTCCTCCAAGCACCACCGGACCGTCTAGGTGATGTCGATCACCAAGAGTAACAAGCCTTGATCTTCACTTGACTCAATCAAGCCTCACAACTAGAGTGGATGCACACTTGATCTCTTGGATGAACTAGGGAGAGAAGTTGATGGATGGATTCGCAAATCACACACTCTCTCTCTAGGGCTCTTGCTCTCTTCCCAACCTTCTCAAGAAACTCCTCAACTGAAATGAGAAAAGACACGGTGGGAAGGCAAGGGGTGGACTATAAATATCCCCCACACAACTAGCCTCGGGCTGTAGAAAACAAACAGTTTAAGTTGGCGACGGACGCTCCATCGCCTAGGTGACAAACGCTCTGATGCCCTACCCAACGGCTAGTTCCTGTTCAAATTGGCGGGTGACGGACGCTCCGTCGCTTGGCGACGGATGCTGCTCCCCAGCGTCCGACGCTAACTGGCTGCTCTCGGGTTTCTAGAACTAAATTGACAGACGCTGACCAGCATCCGACGCCACGACGCCCTCTCTGGAACTCTCTGTTAGCGCGACGAACGCTCCGGGTGCATACCCTAGCATCTGACGCCTGCGTCTGGCGCGACGGACAGCGTCCGTCGCCTCTGCTCTCAGCGTCTGACGCCAAGAAAAGGCATCTCTCAACTTCGGTTTCTGTCGTGATGAATATGGAAGTTGTTCTAGGCTATCTTACGGTCACCATAGGCTTGCTTAGAGCTAATAAATTCAAGTGTGCACCACACCTAAGTCATGAAGCTCTCCTAAGTTAAGCTACTAGTCTCAACCCCTCTTGATAGTACGGTCAAAGATCATAAAGCCTTGTCTATACTAAGTGCCCTTCATCTCCTTATGGCACTTAGACCTATCACTCTAGGGTCTTCATCATGTCTCTTTGAAGTCCGAAATGATATCCATCTTGTGGGCTCAGTGATAACCATTGATGCCCATTCACATTGATTACTATGGCTAAGCTACGCATAGTCTCTGCAAAACACACATTAGCCACAATAATCTTTTACTTGTCGTTAATCACTGAAACCAATAGGGCCATGATTCTTCAATCTCCCCCTTTTTGGTGATTGACGACAATAAACCTTGAGTATAAGATATAAGAAGTGAATGGTTAGGATTCCAAGTGACTTGGTTGGTTTGAGCAAGGGTTAGTGAATAAGAGTGAATGATACTTGCTCATCCAAGCCAAGCCACAACATGTACTCAGAGATATGAAATGGAATCGGAGTACCTCATGATATGCTGAAGTATATATCGGAGTATATTGCGGAAGCACAAATACCATAAGAGCTTAGAAACATATCATGAAACAAGTGACAACTCACAAGATGTATTAGTGAAAGCATCAGAGTTTGTCACACACACGTATCTCACAAGCATCACACACATATAAACAATGCAAGGAAAGCATAGTCATGATGCATGAGTACGGGGAAGTAAAATCACACAGGTAAATCCAAATCCCTCTCCATATCTCTGATACTCGACTCTACCCTCTCTCCCCTTTGGCGCCAAGCACAAAAAACATCTAAGAAGACAGAGCATCTGGAGGTGGAGCAGTTGGGTCACGAGCATGAAGGTCAAACTGCTTGTAGTCTGGACTCGAGTCGCTATCATCATCTGCCTGACCCTATGAAGCTGGCACAGACTGTGAAGCGGTCTAGGTAGGTGTTGACAGTAATTACAAGCTATTTTATCACCATCAAAACACCATCAGCATCCTCATCTCTACTCCTAAAAAGAGCGAACTGGACCCGTTCACTCCCCATGGTGAAGCCGCTGCGCTACAGCACCCACCTAACTTCTATTTACGCCGACATGTGGGCCACAGCCTCGATCCTGCGTCTACCCCATCTCTGCTATAGAGGACGAGAGCTGCCGCGCCACCGGAGAAGGAGGAGAGGACCGCCTCCGCGCGAGGATGAGGAGAGGGCCACCGCACCGGAGAGGGAGGAGACGAGGAGGAGACCGTCGCCGCGCCGGAGAGTGAGGAAGAGCTGCGCGAGGAGTCGCCGCACATGGAGCCGATGCCGCGTGAGGAGTTCCTCTGCCCACGCAAGCCGCCCCCGCGAGAGGAGGCGTCGGGACGCTGCGCGAGGAGCCGCCGCCGGAGCACGTGCCGCCATGTAGGGAGCCGCCGCCGCGCCTCCGCATGGGGAGCTCCTCTGCCCAAGCGAGGAGGTGCCGAAGCATGCGCCGCCGCCGCGTGGGGAGCCGCCGCGCGAGGAGCGCGAGCACTGGCCAATCCAGGGCCGCGCACGCCGGTGGCTGGTTCTTGGCAGCGTCATCCGCGGCGCGCTTCTCCTCCTCCTCCTGGCGTCCACCGTGCGTCGTCGTTGGAGGAGGAGCGGTAGACTACGGCCTGGGGAGGTCCGTCCGTCCATGGGGAGAGAGAGAATGGGAAAAGGAGGGAATGGATAGAGGAGAGAGAAGAGGGAGGAGAGGGACAGGAAAAGAGCGAATTTCAAAACATGTTCTAAAAAAATTTAGAATAGGGATCTAAAAAAACACTCGACACTCTAAAAACATGTTCTAAAAATACATTATTCTAGACGGAGTGGCTAGGGTATTTTAGGGGGTGTTTGGATCCCCTTGGCAAATTGGCAAATTGACAAAAGAGGAAAAGAATTGCTACTTTTTGGCAAATGGATCCAAACATGCAAGGCAAAAAATGGCAAAAGAGCAAAAATTTGCCATTTGCCACTTTGGAGTGGAAAATAAAGGCAAATAGAAAATCCTTCCACTCATATCCCTCCCTCTTATGCATGACATGTGAATGAGTGTAATTATTAGGGGTACAATTGTCTTTGTATGTGCCATTTGCCATTTTCCATTTGCCATTTGCCAAGGGATCCAAACACCCTCAAGTGGCAAAAGATTTGCCAAATTCATTTTCCATTTGCCATTTGCCATTTGCCAAAGGATCCAAACACCCCCTTAGTCCACCTATATTGCTTAGCAATTGTTGACACAAAAAGCGTCAGGATCTGCGAACACCTCGGGCTTATACCCGAATTCGATATCCAAAGGCATGCTAGTCGATTTGACCAGTTAAACGACAAGGACGATAACTAGAACAAGATCTGAACGAGACAACAGCAATGCGCCCAGATGTCAAGGCTCAAACTTGATCAGGATAACTAGAGTAGAGCTGAACGAGACGACAGCGATGAGCCCGGACGTCAAGGCTCAGATTGCTCAAACGCGGAATTTGCAAGGGTTGACGGAGGTCGATGAGATGCAGCCCGTCGAAACTTGAAGAACTCGTAGATAATTAAACCTAATGCGGTAAAGGTAAATTACTGGTAAAGTAGATAAACAAGTAATTGATTTGTATTGATATGCTTGGATATATCTTTTTCTCACGACCCCTAGGTACATATTTATACTCCGGAAATAGCAGTTGTAGACACACACGACTCGTACCTTTCCTAAACGAAACAAACTCCTATTTTAAAGGAAATAACTGACTCGCGCAGGAGTCGGACCCAAATAATAATAATATTTTCCTAAACAAACACCTCTATTTTTAAGGAAACAAATGACTCGTGCAAGAGTCGGACTCAAACTTCTATAACAATACTGGTATAAGATCACCAGTTTCCTTGTCTTCTCTCCGATGAAACTTTCCATTGACATATCCTTCCGATCCGCAACATCCTTTTTAGTGCCATCGGCAACTTTATGCTCACATTAGCCATGTCATCCTGCTTCCATCGGCTGCATCTACCATTCATCGGTAGCTTTCCGTCTTCATTAGCAATGTTCTCTCTATCAGCAACAGACTTTGGCTCTTATCGGCAACGCTTCCTTGCCCTCATCGGCAACATCTTGCCTCCATTAGCAACATTGCTGTTTTCATCACATTGGTAATGAGCTTTAGTTCTTATCGGCAATGTTCTTTCTGTCGGCAACATTCATGTCTCCATCGACAACATCCCCTTGCCTTCATCAACAGTGTCTTCCTGCCTCAATCGGCAATAAGTTCCTGTCTACATCAGCAACATTCTTGCCTTTATCGGCAATCTGACTGGTAATATCCCAATGCCGATAAGGAATGACTACTAGCCTTTTGCCGATCGGCACAATCCTTATATCATATTGACACGTGCCAAAAAACGGTGTCAACACATGCCCCCCAATTTCGAAGTATAAGATATCTTATGCACCAAAATTTCTTCTACTGTATCTCCTCCAAAATATCTGCACCACTTCCTTGACTATTGCACGTAAGCATTGCAGAGCCACTCAATCCTTCGACTTGTATCGAACATTTCCTTTTGTAGCGAACAAACTCATCGGCAGTTGTTCCCAGTGCACAAACTCTTCATGCTCAGCCTGACGATGCCCCCAAGCGTAAAGTTGAAACGCCAGGGCTCATCAGGCACTGCTCCTAGGCCAAAACGCCCAAGGCCATCGACTCTAGTTACGCTATCGGCAACATATTGACATCTGCCGATAGATTCTTATCTTTGTGCTTTGGCCTTCACTGCTTAACTGAAGATTTCCTTCTGGAAGGATTTTCTTCGTGACACAAATATTCTTGGCGTTTGCGCTGGATCCTTCTTTTCTGAGTCTTCGTCAGACCCTTAGGACACCATTGAGGAAGCTTAGTCTTCCAAATAGGCTGATACTGCTTGTCACTGCTTGTATCTGCACTACCTCTTATGTTGGGATCCCTGGAGAAAATTTCCTCATCGGGCATTCTGGCATTGGCCATCTCCTCAAGCTCCTCCTGATCAACACGTCTGCGAAGCCTGTCATGTGCACTGAGCTTGCCCCCTAGTCGATCATGCACTGATTCTTTTTCTCTGATCAACCTACCATAACTTGATGCCCGATCGTCAAAACGGGGTTTCTTTTTTGACCGATCAGCACGGTAGTACCCATTGCATTCAGGGCAATTATTGGCAGTGGGTAGCTTGATGTCTTCTTCCCAGCAATGAACAAAGAAGGGGCAACTCCAATGATTTTTATGCCGATGCCACTCCTGGCGCCTCTCTTCCTCTTGTTGCTGATGTTGCTCCTTCTGGGATCACCTATAATCTTGCCGTGGCCGCCTGTGCGTGATGACAACACCATACGGCATATGCTTATGTCCCTTGGCGCTGTTGCCCTTATTGGTAACTCTCTTGCCCTTTCTGTCATCGGAAAGCCCTCTTTCCTTCGCTTCATGCACGACTATCTGATGTTCAGGATCTACCAATGCACTTTTCTTGGCAGCTTCCGATGTCAGCACTTTAGTCTTTCCACTAGTTTCCACCATGTTATTTGGAAACGGGTGCTGGTCAATCTTCATCGGCTTTTGGGCTTTAGAATTCTCAAACTTAATTCACCCAGACTCAATTTCTGACTGCAACTGCTGCCTAAAACTTTGCAATCATTGGTACTGTGCGAAGTTGCATTGTGCCACTTGCAATACCTGATCCTTCTAAGCTCTCCGGACGATGGAATTACTTGGTTAGGCGCCAGATTAATCCACCCTTCTTGAAGAAATAGATCAAACATCCTATCGGCCTTGGTGATATCAAATGTGAACCTCTCAGCTTCTTTCTGGCCAAACGAACAAGATATCGGCTTCTTATCTTTTACCCATTCAGCAGCGCCAATACTTAGCTCCTCATCTGACTCAGAATCTTCAGTTTTATTAGTCAAAGATACCTCTTTATCCCAATTTTCTCTAGGCTTGAAAACCTTGGTGTCTTGATCGGCAACCCTTTGCACAAGATGGCTCAAGCTTTCAAACTCTTGCGACGCATATTTGTCCCTGATGTGCAGTAACAACCCCTGGAAAGCCAAATCCGCCAATTGCCGATCATCAAGTACCAAGCTGTAGCACTTATTCTTCATGTCTCGCAGCCTCTGGACAAAGCTTTCCACCGATTCGTCATTACGCTGCCTCAACTTGACTAAATCGGTAAGCTTCTTTTCATGCACGCCCGCAAAGAAATACTTGTGAAATTGCTTTTCTAGATCGGCCCATGTAATCACAGAGTTTGGAGGCAATGAAATAAACCATGTGAATGCCGATCCAGACAATGACGATGAGAACAATCTCACCCTCAGTTCATCTCTGCTGGCCGCTTCTCCACATTGAATGATGAAGCGGTTGATATGCTCCATCGTTGAAGTGTCATCTTGGCCAGAAAACTTTGTGAAATCAGGCACCTTGTACCGATTTGGGAGAGGAATCAAATCATATGCCGGACGATATGGCATCTGATAAGAGTAGGTATTAACCTTAGGTTTGATGCCGAACTGTTCTTTCATTACTTCGGCAATCTTATCGGCCCAATATGTATCCTAATCTTGCCGATGCATTGGCTGGATGTTAATAGGCTGAGTAGGCTGATAGGCTTCCTCATGTCTCTGCGGCAAATAAGCCAGAACAATTGGCGCAGGCGTAGCACCGATTCGCTGAATATTATGCATCGGCTGGTTTGCCGATGGACCGCCTTGAACGCCCACTAGAACGTGCTGTGGTAAAGTCCGATTTATCGGCTGGCATGCCGATGTCTCATTGTGCGAGTTCGCCTAAGGGTAATGCAGCGAAATACCACTTATCGGCTGGGGTGCCGATATCTTACTCTGCATACTCGCTAGTGGATAATACTGTGGAGCTCTTGCCACTTGGTATCCAGGCTGTATTACTTGTTGCTGAATCGGCAATTGACCGATCCAACTTACATTAGATGTCATCGGCATATGACTTGCCGATGGCTGATAACCAGTTGATGCTTCCTGCTCTTGTACCCTTGAATGATCACCTTGACTTGCAAGTACCACAGCTTGAGGAGCCATTGCCGATACGGGCTGGTTCCCAATCGCAATGTCTTGCTGCATCGGCCAAGAATTTACCGATGGCCTCGTGTAGGGCACTTCGTGTACCATCTGAAGATTCCTTGACGGCAACTGCACCGTTGGAGAGGACATAGCATAATGCATCACTGGAATCATTGGTTGTGCAGGTGTTGCCAATGCCACGGGAACCTTCCACCCTGCATTGTTATCTTGGACCAATTTGGATTCAGCAGATGGACATGGAGGCATACCGTATCCCCACCAGCTGGCGGAAGTTGGCTGACTCTGGGTCATAGGTCCAGACATTGTTGACGCCACCAGATTTGTATTCAATTCAGTAATGTTTGTTGGGCTCAATCTTGGCGATGTGATCTCACTGGCAGATTGGTTCATTTGCGGCGAAGACACCCTTGGAACCGCCGATGGGATCGTAACAGATGCCGATCCGAGTTGATGATACGCCGGACCAACATAATGTGGTGCTTGTCTTTCCTTGAAAGTTTGCTTGACAACATTGTATATAGTATTGGACAGCACGTTGGAATGGTTAACTAAAGCATGATTTACAGCAGAATTAACCATCTCTTGTAATTTACCAGGATCGGCGTTGAAAGTGACCTGCCGTGGCAACGGCGGATCTTGCTTCTGGACTGCTTTGCCGATTCTGTTTAGGCTGAAGGACTTCAAATATAACTGCTTGTACTCCTTCATAGCCCGCTCCATAGCCAACTTCTGATCATATTTTAGATCGGCTTCGGAGACTTCAATGACATTCCTTGGATTGACGTCGGTATTATCACCCATGATAGATGTATAATTGGTCCCACCGGGTGTGCCAAAAGAGGTGTTGACACAAAAAGCGTCAGGATCTACGAACACCTCGGGCTTATACCCGAATTCGATATCCAAAGGCATGCCAGTCAATTTGACCAGTTAATCGCCAAGGACGATAACTAGAACAAGATCTGAACGAGACAACGGCGATGCGCCCGGATGTCAAGGCTCAAACTTGATCAGGATAACTAGAGTAGAGCTGAACGAGACGACAGCGATGTGCCCGGACGTCAAGGCTCAGATTGCTCAAATGCGGAACTTGCAAGGATTGACGGAGGTCGATGAGATGCAGCCCGTCAAAACTTGAAGAACTCGTAGATAATTAAACCTAATGTGGTAAAGGTAAATTACTGGAAAAGTAGATAAAAAAGTAATTGATTTGTATTGATATGCTTGGATATATCTTTTTCTCACGACCCTAGGTCCATATTTATACTCTGGAAATAGGAGTTGTAGACAGACACGACTCGTACCTTTCCTAAACGAAACAAACTCCTATTTTAAAGGAAATAACTGACTCGCGCAGGAGTCGGACCCAAATAATAATAATATTTTCCTAAACAAACACCTCTATTTTTAAGGAAACAAACGACTCGTGCAAGAGTCGGACTCAAACTTCTATAACAATACTGGTATAAGATCACCAGTTTCCTTGTCTTCTCTTCGATGAAACTTTCCATCGACATATCCTTCCGATCCGCAACTTCCTTTTTAGCGCCATTGGCAACTGTATGCTCACGTTAGCCATGTCATCCTGCTTCCATCGTCTGCATCTACCATTCATCGGCAGCTTTCCGTCTTCATTAGCAATATTCTCTCTATCAGCAACGGACTTTGGCTCTTATCGGCAACGCTTCCTTGCCCTCATCGGCAACATCTTGCCTCCATCAGCAACATTGCTGTTTTCATCACATCGGTAATGAGCTTTGGTTCTTATCGGCAATGTTCTTTCTGTCGGCAACATTCATGTCTCTATCGGCAACATCCCCTTGCCTTCATCAATAGTGTCTTCCTTCCTCAATCGGCAATAAGTCCCTGTCTGCATCAGCAACATTCTTGCCTTTATCGGCAATCTGACTGGTAATATCCCAATGCCGATAAGGAACGGCAACTAGCCTTTTCCGATCGGCACAATCCTTAGATCATATTGACATGTGCCAAAAAACGGTGTCAACAGCAATGCTTAGGAAAAGTGTGTGCCTCATTTTCAATGTTATTAAATATGTTAATCATAGACTTCAACTTTGTTGGTTAATATATCTTGATCTTGATCTTGAACAAGTACTCAGTACTATTTGCGAACACATGGTGGATACGTACCCATGTAGTTCAATTTTGTGATGAGTGATTGCCCAACACTTGAGCGGTTCAGTTTGAGTGGCTTGATTCTAACCCTTTGCGAAAGCAAATGTGTGCCTGTTTATCGGCTTGTGGTGTGCAGGTGCTATGCCTAGTGACAGTGGTCAATGGCATGGAGAAGGTCGAGTAGAGGCTTGCCGTGCCGATGGACTGAGAGAGGTGAAGGGTGGAAGAGGGGCTCGGACTGAGGGACCATGGGCGCTGGCGGACTAGCTATGGTGGCTAGTACTTTGGCACCGGCGAGTGCGAGAAGACATGGAGGTAGACCGAGTCAGCTGAGTCAAGACGGTGGATGTGCGAGTCAAGTGGAGGCTCAGGGGACTTGGAGTCCGACCGGACGAAGACAAGGTGGCTCGCGTCGAGTGGTTTGGTGGTTTGGGCCTCAAAACCATCCGCGTCGGTTTCTGAGTTTGGGCCGCAAAACTTGGGGTTCGGTAGTTGAGCCCAAAGCTACCGGTGGCGGGTTTCCTGGGTTTGGGCCTCAAAACCTAGGCAGAGCTTCCGAGGTCAAGTTTTGGGTGTGAGTTTGGGACAAGGGCCAAGTCTTTGAGTTGAATTTTATTTGGCTCCCATTCACCCCCCCCTCTGGTCGCCGTTCTCGGTCCTTCAATTGGTATCAGAGCTGGCTAAGGATCAATCCACCTTACACGGTTCTTAGTCCGCGAAGGCGACATGGAGCGAGGTGCTGGTAAACCTCCTTACTTGGATGGAACCAACTTTGCCTATTGGAAGGTGCGCATGTCCGCTTACCTCCAAGGGCTTGATACGAAGTTTTGGGAGATTTGTGAGAATGAGAACTACGTGGTTCTTGAGGCTCAGATCACTGATGCCCAGGTTATGCAGCATGCATCTAATGCAAGAGCCCGTAGCATTCTCTTCTCTTGTCTGTCTCTTCCAGAGTTTGAGCGGGTTTCAAGTCTCACTACGGCACGGGAGATCTGGCAAACACTCTTGAGATATCATGAGGGCAACCCTCAGATCAAGTCCAGACTCTTCGACATGTACCGTAGAGAGTACGAGAACTTTGCTCAGTTGGGCGGCGAATCTGTTGACGGGATGTTCCCTCGCTTCCAATCTATCATCAACAAGATGCATGCCAATCGGGCCAACTTGCCTTATGATGATCATGAGATGGCTATCAAGCTTTTGCATGCTCTTGATCAGAAGGTGTGGGAGATGAAGGTGGCAGCCATTCAAGAGTCACCGGACTATGATTCCCTGACCGTGGACGAGCTGTTCAGCAAGCTCAAGTCCTTAGAGATTGACTACCAGACCCGGGCCAAGCTTGAGAACCCGTCGAAACCTTCTATGGCGTTGGTTTCTAGCCCCGACGGTACGTCTTCTTCCTCCTCTGACCCTTCACACTCCTTGTTTGCTTTGTCTTTGATTTCTGTGACAAAGGAGAAACTGGAGGCTCTTGGAGATGATGAGCTGGCTTTGGTCATCACCAAGTTCTCACGGTTTCACAACAACCGTTTGAATCGTCGGTGTGGTGGCTCAGCCAAGGGGTGCTACCGTTGCGGTGATGAGGATCACTTCATCACAAACTTCCCCAAGAAAGTTGCAGGCGACTTCACCAAGCGCAAGGACAAGCGCGAGCACCACTTCGAGGACAAGCACAAGCCCAAGGGTGGCTACCACCGAAGGTCCTCCAAGAAGGTGATCGACAAGGTGAAGGCCAAGCACCAAGCCTTCCTCGCCTCCCTCAGCGACATCGATGCCTCCTCCGACGGAGGTGCTTCTTCAAGCGATGATGAGTCGAAGGGAAAGGTTGAGGACAAGCTCAACGGCCTATGCTTCTACACCGATGCCAAGCACAGTGGTTTTTGCACCATGGCGATTGAAGAAGGCAAGGTCGGCAAGCGCAAGGAAGGCCCCGACTACGACTACGACTCCGACACACTCGAGGTAGCACCCACCATCGAGTCCCTCTCCCTTGAGATTGAGTCTCTGAACGACGCCTTGATGAGTCAAGATGCGTTGCTCAAGCGCGCTGCTGTAGAGAGGAACGACTTTAAGGCAAAGTACCTTAGCGCGCTTCATGAGCTAGATTTTTCTAAGGCGTCTGTGGTGGTTACTGAGGAGGTAGAGTGTGATGCTTGCGCCATTCACATGTCTGATCTTGTCACTCTCCAGGACAAGTATGGCACTCTACTTGAGGAGGTCAATGAGCTGAAGGCTAGGCCTAGCTTACTTGGTGTGTGCAAGTCTTGCTTAGGCTTGCGTTCAGAGGTGGCACAAAAGATGCTACGATTGCTATGCTAGAGGGGTCAGCTCAGATAGCACTAGAGAGTCGAATCGCTTTGAGGATTTGGAGCTTGAGATCGCGTCATGCAGACACGACAATATGCGAACCGAGGAAGAAAACACATACCTTCGGTCCATCTTGAGCTAGGTGTCTTGCCGAGAGCCGCAGTTGGGAATGATGCTTAGCCAATGCAAAAGGGCTAGCAGCACGAGAGTAGGCTTTGCTATAGGTGGGAAGGACGATAGCTTGTTCGGTAAGATCGGTGAGTGCAGTGGTTTGAGAGAGAATGAGAAACCCACCACAACTCCCATGCTTACCAAGATCACTCCACCTAAGCCTACCGACCCCTCCAAGTTTCCTGTGAGAGATGGTGTGTTCGAAGAGCCACCCAAAACCACTCCACAAAAGCAAGTCTGGATTGCAAAACCGAACCATCTACGCAACCCACTTGACACACTGCCAGACATCTCTAGTGATCCCCTTCCTAAGAAAGCTAGAGCCACCCAACCCAACAAGAGAGTGCCTACCAAGAGTGTGGTGAGGTACCATTGTGAGTATTGTGAGCGGGATGGGCACTTGGCTGAGTTTTTCTTCATGAGGAAGAGAGATGATCGGAGGCAGGTTGAGTTGAACAACCAGGACATGCACCACCCACGAGTTGGGGTGCGTGAACCGGAAGTTCGGAGGCGCACTAGTAGGCCTAGAGGTACAATGCCTCAAGGTGCTAGGCCTCAGGAGGCAAGACCACGTGGTGGTCGTGCCCGGCGGGGTACCGGTCGTGACCCATACGACTACGGGCCTCGTGGAGGTGGCTTTACTCCACCCTTCTTTAGCGGACCACATTTTCCCCATCATGGTGATAGCTGTCCTCCCATGGGGCAGGAGATGTTTGGTTTTTCTCCTAACCCATTCTTTGGGCATGTGGTACAACACTCGTATCCTTCACAGTTTTCTAACCCCAGTGTTGGTCCGTTTGCTCACCCTATGTCTTTTTTATTGATGTAGGAAGGAGGACTGGAGGAGACTTGGCTTGTGGATTCCAGATGCTCACGCCATATGACCGGAAGTGCCAAGTGGTTCTCCAGCCTCGACCCCGTGCACCACACCAAGTATATCACATTCGGGGATAAGAGTAAAGGTAAGGTTGTCTCCCGAGGGTCGATTCGAGTGAACTCTTCTTTTGTCCTCAAGGATGTTGCTTTGGTTGCGAATTTGCATTTGAACCTTCTTTAGGTTTCGCAATTCCTTGATGACGGTTTTGTAGTGAGTTTCAAGCCTAATCTCTCTCGGATTTTACCCTTCAGGAAGGTTTTTCGTGCGGATTTTTCTATCTCTTCCGGACCTTCTTGTTGTCTTCTTGATGGTTCTTCTTCCGAGCTTTGGAAGTGGCATAGGAGATTGGGACATTTGAGTTTTGACTTGCTTGCAAGTCTTAGCTCAATGGACCTTATCCAAGGATTGCCAAAGCTAAAGTTCGAGAAGGATTTGGTTTGCCATCCTTGCAGGCATGGCAAGATGGTTGCCGCTTCCCATCCTCCTGTGACTGAGGTCATGACCACTCGACCCGGCGAGCTCTTACACATGGACATAGTTGGTCCAACTCGGGTCAAGTCAGAAGGAGGGAAGTGGTATGTGGTTGTAGTCGTTGATGACTACTCGAGATACTCTTGGGTGTTCTTTTTGGAGAGTAAGGATGAGGCTTTTTCACTTGTTCGAGATCTGTTTTTGAGATTGCAAAATGAGCTACCTAAGAATGCCATGAGAGCCATCTGCAGTGACAATGGCACAGAATTCAAGAATGCTCACTTTGCAACTCTTTGCTCTTCTTTGGTTCTCGATCACTAGTTTTCCTCACCTCACACTCCCCAACAGAACGGTGTTGTTGAGCGCAAGAATCGGACCCTTGTTGAGATGGCCAGGATGATGCTCGATGAGCATAGGACTCCTAAGCGGTATTGGGCCGAAGCACTCAGTTCTGCTTGCTATGTTTCCAATATCATTTTTCTCCGAGCTTTCAAGAAAAAGACCTCTTATGAGCTGATTTGGGAGACCACCCAAGGTAAGTCACCTATGGGTGTTTGGGTGCAGGTGTTTCATCCTCAAAAAGGGCGGTAAGTTGGATAAATTTGAATCACGGTCTTCTGACGGTATCTTTCTTGGTTATTCTACTCACTCTCGTGCTTATCGTGCACTTAACCTTGAGACTAACCGAGTGATGGAGACTTGTGAGATTACCTTCGACGAGACTATGCCCTGTGTTTCCACTGCTTTTGAGCTTGCAAGTGATGATGAGATGAACATTAGCATCTTTGTGGAGGAGGAGCAGGATGATGCCGATTGGGGTGATTCCAAGCCAACTCCACTGGCTGCCCCCGTCGACCTTGCGACATCCACTTCGGCTCACGGTCCCGATCCGACTACTTCCTCTACATGGGGGCCGTTCGAGCAGCTTCCTCAGTCGATGCCCGTTGCACCTGAGGGAGCTCCATCTGCTGTCGAGGGGGAGGCCACTTCGTTCAGGCAGGCTCCCCGCCACATCCAGCAGCAGCACTCACCGGAGAACATCATCGGCGACATCGACCGTCGAGTCACGTGGTCTAGGTCCTATCTCTCTCACGTTTTTGTCGTGTCTTTTGAGCCCCGAGATGTTGGACACGCTTTGATGGATTCGGATTGGGTTAATGCCATGCATGAGGAGTTAGAAAACTTTGAGCGAAACCGCGTTTGGGTCTTAGTTCCTCCAAGTTGCCACCCTATAGGTACCAAATGGGTTTTCAAAAACAAACAAAGTGAGGATGGGGTGGTAGTGCACAACAACGCTAGGTCGGTAGCTCAAGGCTTTTGTCAAAAGGAGGGAATAGACTATGAGGAAACCTTTGCTCCCGTAGCTCGTTTAGAAGCCATTAGAATCCTTCTAGCTTTTGCGGCTACTAAGGGTTTCAAGCTTTTCAAATGGATGTTAAAAGTGCTTTGTTAAACGGCTACATAGAGGAGGAAGTTTATGTTAAACAACCTCCCGGTTTCGAAAATCCCAAGTTTCCAAACCATGTTTTTAAACTTCACAAAGCCTTGTATGGTTTGCAACAAGCACCTAGAGCATGGTATGATAGGCTAAAAACCTTTTTGCTTGCTAAGGGCTTTAAAATGGGATCGATAGATAAGACGTTGTTTCTCCTCAAGCAAGGCAAAGACACTCTCCTTGTCCAAATATACGTGGATGATATCATCTTTGGTGGTTCTTCTTATGCTCTTGTTGCCAAGTTTGCAGATCTTATGAGCAGGGAATTTGAGATGAGCATGATGGGAGAGTTGACTTTCTTTCTCGGGCTGCAAATCAAGCAAACCCGGGAAGGGACGTTCGTGCACCAAGGCAAGTTGAAAGGTCCTATCCCTAGGCTAGACGGGGGGTGAATAGCCTAAATTGAAAACTTAAAAACAAACTCAACAACAAGTCAGATACTAATGAGGCGAAACTTGACTTGCACTAGCCTACTAGGGGATGCTAAGCCACCTAACCACAAAATCTATCCTAATAAGTCTAGAATCACACAATGCCTACTCAATTCTAGTAGCCCTCTAGACACAACCTAATATACTAAGACAAGTATGAGTAAGGTAATGCAAGGATGGGAAAGGTAATTATACCTCCGTGGGAAGAGTGGATGAACCAATCAAGTGATCACCCAGAAAACCAATCAATCACAATAGAGACAACAAGGTTGACACTTGATTTTCTTCCGAGGTTCACTAGTTTGCCAACTAGCTAGTCCCCATTGTGGCAAGAAACTCACTTGGAGGTTCACGCGCTAATTGGCCTCACACGCCAAAAAACCCGTCACCGGGTGCCGCACAACCAACACAAGATGAGGCTATTGAAACGCCACGAGCAATCCACTAGAGTTACCTTTGCGATCTCCCGCGGGGAAGGCACAAGAACCCCTCACAATCAACTTGTAGTCGACGAAGCACAATCACCAAGCTTCTCGATCTACCTCCGCTGCTCCAAACCGTCTAGGTGATGGCAATCACCAAAAGCCACAAGAAATCCGCAGCGAGAACGCCTCCCAAGTGCCACTAGATGCAAGCTATATGCGCAATGCACTTGGATCACTCAATCTCTTTTGGAAATTCACTAACCAAGCATGGAGATGAGTGGGAGGGAGTTTGCTCAGCTCAAAGGAGTCCCAAGATGTTCAAATGTGCGAGAGAGAGCCTCCCCAAGCCGGCCAACACATATTTATAGACCCCCTCAAGGTTTTCTAGCCGTTACCCTGTTAAGTTGGCGACGGACGCTCGATACGGGGGCGACGAACGCTCCGTCACTAGCGTCCGACGCACTGTCAGAACTAGCCGTTGGGCTGCTTCACGGCCGACGGACGCTCTGTCGCCAGCGTCCGATGCTCTGTCAGAACTAGTCGTTGAACTGCTTCACGGGCGACGGACGCTCCATCCCCAGCGTCTGACGCTCTGACCTTCAGCGTCCGGCGCCTGTCTTCAATCTGCTCACTTGCAGAGCTCTCTGGAAGCCCGACGGACGCTCCACTCGTTTTGCGACGGACGCTGCGCCTCAGCGTCTGATGCCTTCTGGAAATTCTCTGGAGCTTCTCTGTGGCCGACGGACGCTTGGAGTTCACAGTCCCAGCGTCCAACGCCACCGTCCGTTGCGTTGGACAGCGTCTGACGCCCTTTTCTTCAGCGTCCGACGCCCTTTCTGAATTGCTGCTTCTTCCACCTTTGCTCCAAGTTGCCAAGCACTAAGATACCTCTTTAGTGAACACTTCTTGGTATGTTTTACTTGACATTTAGCATGGTGTATATCACTAGGTCCTAGATGCACATGCAATATAGATAACACCTAGTGGCACTCGACAAACCGCAATCACTTTTGCATTTCCCCTCTTAATAGTACGGTTGTCTAACCTAAATGTGATCACACCCACTTGGTGTCTTGATCACCATAAGAAAAGCCCTAGCATATACCTTTGCCTTGTTTATCTTAGGGTCATTCCACTTGCCTTCTTCTCCATGGGTGAGTTTTAGGTTTCCACCACCTTTGCTTGCTCCATCACTTGTCATCATCTTCAATGAGTGTACTAGACCTACTCAAAGACTTAGAGCTAGGTTAGTACTTAGGCTTCATCAATTACCAAAATCACTATGGAGTCTTCAATCTCCCCCTTTTTGGTAATTGATGACAACCCGATATAAAGGATAGGAAATATGATTTTGAATCCTCACAAGGTTTGCAAGTGTTTTACTCCCCCTATATATGTGCACTTCTTATGATTGTGAGTCAAAGCTTTGCACATATGCTTAGATAGATCTTTTGGGAGGGGTAAACTTCTTGCAAACTATGACATGATGCTAAGGTATAAGAAATGGACCTTTGAAGCGTGATACCAATCGAAGTGCGCCAAAAAATACCTTTCTTAGCAACATGGTTATCTCGATACCAATTGAAAAACATGAAAATATCTATGGTTCTAGCTAACATCCATACATGCTAGTGATCAATTCATCAATCAAGATTATACTAGGCATGTACCACACAAGCAAGTCATATTGAATTTAAGTACAATGCAAGCAAACATATGTGTGAATGCACATTCAAATGCAACAACTTGTTCATAGGCTTGCTCCCCCTACTTGTGTGCTCAAATTTTAATTTTTCACTTTCAAATATCCCTCTTTGATCTTTCTTCTTACAAACTTTTCCCCCTCTGTTAAGGTCGTATTTCATATCACTTTCTCTCCCCCTTTGTCATAAATTACCACAAAGGGTTCACTTGTTGTAGTTTCATCAAGTCAATTCATAAAAGAGGTGGGGTGAAAATTAACCAATTTTTGTTCATCCTAGATCACTTGTCCTATATATTTAACACGGTTTAAACCATGGACAAGCTTTTTCACACATCTTACAATGGTTATCTTATCCATGTTGGTTAAATACAAGAGCAAATGTTCTAGACTAAACATGTGAAGATGCAAGCTTATCAACATGCCATATGATACCACTTGGACAAAAAAGTCAAAGAAGCAGGAGTGGTAGCATATGCACATACAAGGCATTTTATTTTTCATGAATGAGCCTAAATGAGTGATGCCTATATGTTCTACACAAGTCTAGCAACGGATGAATGCATATGTCAAACAATTGTACCTTGCTATCTTGGAGTAGAAGTATGTCATAAGTGGAGTTGCATCAACTCATGTTGGAGAAATCCAAGATGTTCAACTCATTCCTCAACTTGCAAAACCTCTTCTCATCAAGTGGCTTGGTGAATATGTCGGCTAATTGATCATCAGTGCCCACATTGTCAATGTAAATGTCACCCTTTTGTTGATGATCTCTTATGAAATGGTGTCTCACATCTATGTGCTTTGTTCTAGAGTGTTGGATGGGATTGCTTGTAAGCTTCACCGCACTTTCATTGTCACATAGAAAGGGAACCTTCTTGAATTTGATTCCATAATCATTCAAGGTGGCCTTCATCCATAATAGTTGTGCACAACAACTCCCCGCACTAATGTATTCGGCTTCGGCGGTAGAGAGTGCCACACTATTTTGCTTCTTGGATGACCATGAGACTAGTGATCTTCCCAAAAGTTGACATGTTCCACTAGTACTCTTCCTATCAACCTTGCATCCCGCATAATCGGAGTCCGAATATCCAATCAATTCAAATCTTGACCCATTGGGAAACCATAATCCAACCTCTTGTGTATGCTTTAAATATCTCAATATCCTCTTTGTGGCTTTCAAATGACTCTCTCTAGGAGATGCTTGAAATCTAGCACACATGCATACACTAAACATGACATCCGGTCGTGATGCGGTTACATAGAGTAGACTTCCAATCATTGACCGATATAGTGTTTGCTCAACCATCTTGCCACTTGTGTCACTATCCAAGTGTCCATTAGTCCCCATGGGAGTACTAATGCCTTTAGCTTCTTCTAATCCAAACTTCTTGATCATATCCTTGATGTACTTGCCTTGACTCACAAATGTACCATTCTTCATTTGCTTGATTTGGAGTCCAAGAATGTAACTAAGTTCACCAATCATGGACATCTCAAACTCATTTGCCATCATTTCACCGAACTCTTCACAAAAATCTTGATTTGTAGACCCAAAGATAATGTCATCCACATAGATTTGCAAGACAAACAAGTCACTTCCAATCTTCTTAGTGAATAGAGTGGTGTCAACCAAACCAATCTTGAATCCCTTAGAGAGGAGAAAACTTCTCAACCTCTCATACCATGCTCTAGGTGCTTGCTTCAATCCATAGAGAGCTTTCTTGAGCTTGAATACATGGTTGGGCTTATTTATATCTTCAAATCTGGGTGGTTGCTCAAGATACACTTCCTCATTGATGTACCCATTCAAGAATGCACTTTTGACATCCATTTGGTACACTTGATGTTATGTGCACAAGCATAGGCTAATAGAATCCATATTGCCTCTAATCTTGCCACCGGAGCATATGTTTCCCCAAAGTCAAGACCCTCAACTTGAGTGTACCCTTGTGCAACTAGTCTTGCTTTGTTTCTCACCACTATTCCATCTTGATCTTGCTTGTTCTTGAATACCCATTTGGTTCCAATGACATTGTGATTTCTTGGTCTATCCACTAGTTCCCAAACTTGATTTCTTGTGAAGTTGTTAAGTTCTTCATGCATAGCATTTATCCAATCCACATCCTTCAAAGCTTCATCAATCTTGGTTGGCTCAAATGATGAGACAAAAGAGTAATGCTCACAAAATGAAGCCAATCTTGATCTTGTTTGAACACCACTTTGAATGCCTCCAATAACTTGATCTAGAGGATGATCTCTTGCAATATTGGTAGGTTGAAGTACTTGCATGTGAGAATCTTGGGCATTTGATTGAGATGATGATGGACTAGCCTCTTGTTGATCTTGAACTTGAGCTTCACTAGATTTGCTTGATCTTGATTTTGAGAGCCACTTGCTTCTTCTTATAAGTGAATGGTCACTTGATCTTCATCTTCATCTTGTACTTGTCTTGGTCTAATGTCACCAATATCCATATCTTTCATTGCATTGACCAATTTGTCACCTCTCACATCATCCAAGTTTTCTTGTTCATCTTGAGAGCCTTGTGTTTCATCAAATTCCACATCATGCACTTCCTCAAGAATTCCACTGGATGAGTTCCATACTCTATAAGCCTTGCTTGATGTAGAGTAACCAAGTAGAAATCCCTCATCACATTTCTTCTCAAACTTGCTTAGTCTTGTTCCCTTCTTTAAGATATAGCACTTGCACCCAAACACTCTAAAATATGCAATATTTGGCTTTCTTACATTCAAGAGTTCATATGGAGTCTTCTCAAGCATCCCATGACAATAGAGACGGTTGCTAGAGTAGCAAGCCGTGTTGATAGCTTCGGCCCAAAAGGAATGACTCACATTGTATTCACTCAACATTGATCTTGCCATGTCAATCAAGGTTCTATTCTTTCTTTCAACTATCCCATTTGATTGTGGAGTGTACTTTGGAGAGAATTGATGGTTGATTCCAAAGTCATCACAAAGTTCATCAATTCTTGTGTTCTTGAACTCACTTCCATTGTCACTTCTAACTTTCTTGATAGTTGTTTCAAACTCATTATGGCATCTCTTGACAAATGTCTTGAAAATATCAAATGTGCCACTCTTGTCACTAAAGAAGAATACCCATGTGTATCTTGTGAAGTCATCAACTATCACAAAACCATACTTGTTCCCACCAATGCTTGCATATGTAGTTGGCCCGAAGAGATCCATGTGCAATAACTCAAATGCTTTGCTTGTACTCATGATGCTCTTCTTTGGATGAGTGTTGCCAACTTGCTTTCCGGCTTGACATGCACTACATAGCTTGTCCTTTTCAAATGAGACATCCTTCAAGCCTCTCACTAGATCATGTTTGACTAACTTGTTCAATTGCTTCATGCCAACATGTCCAAGTCTTCTATGCCATAGCCAACCCATGCTTGATTTGGTGATGAGACATGTTGAGAGTTGAGTCTCACTAGCATTGAAATCCACAAGATAGAGATTCTCATACCGAAAACCCTTGAAGATCATATTCGAGCCATCCACACTTATGATTTCCACATCCTCCACTCCAAATATGCACTTGAAACCGAGATCACATAGTTGAGCCACCAACAATAAGTTGAACTCAAGCCTTTCAACTAGAAGCACATTGCTAATTCTAAGATCATTTGAGATAGCAATCTTTCCAAGCCCTTTCACCTTGCCTTTTCCATTATCACCAAATGTGATATTATCAAATCCATGGTCACTATCTTAGTTGATTGAGTTGAACATTCTTCCATCTCCGGTCATGTGTTGAGTGCACCCACTATCAAGCACCCAATGCCTCCCTCCGGCTTTGTAATTGACCTACAAGAGAGATCAATTCTTTTTAGGTACCCAAACTTGCTTGGGTCCTCCAAGGTTAGTTACCAAGGATTTTGATACCCAAATGGACTTCTTGGAAGCCATCCATGGTGCACCAACAAACTTGGCATGAACACCATTAGTACCCTTGGAAAGAATGTATAGTGAATCAACTCTAATAGAGGATATTTCTTGCTTGGCCTTCTTGTTCTTGCATACTTGCTCATTGTGACCAACTTGCTTGCAACTCTTGCAATAGCTACTGGTGTTCTTCACAAAACGAGTTTTGTGAGAAACAAAAGCGGCCTTGCCTTTCTTGGGGGTATAGCCCAATCCCTCTTTGTAGAGAGAAGCTCTTTGGCTACCCAAGCACATAAGCAAGCGGTCCTCACCTCCATAAGCCTTAGCTAAGGAGTGATTGAGCTTTGTAACCTCCTTCTTGAGTGTTTCATTTTCAACCATTAGTGAGGCATCACAAGTAGAGCCATCACTAGTAGATGAAGTAGAAGTGGTAGTGCTACAAGAGGGTTAGTGGGAGCAACAATGATAGGAGCATAAAATGATTCATCATGAATATCACACGTAACTCCCATGTCACATGTTTGAACAATCTCTTTCCTACTTTGATCTAAGAGAGAGGAATGAGCTCTTTCAAGCTTAGTGTGAGACTTCACTAGCTCCTCATGGGCTTCCATTAGCCTCTCATGAGATGCTACGGCCTCATCAAGGTTTTGCTCAAGAGCCACATTGGTCTTGCGCAATTCCTTGCATTCCTTCCTCTTCTTATCTATGTATTCTTTAGCTTGTTCAAGCATGTCCATGAGTTCCTCCTTTGAGGGCTCCTCACTATCACTATCGCTCTCACTCTCACTCTCATCATGAGAAAGTACCTTAGTGGATTTAGCCATGAAGCATGATGATCAAGTGCCAAATAGAGAGATCTTGTCCCTCATTGCAATGCTTGCAAAAGCCTTCTTCTTGGTAGATGTCTTCTTTTCTTGATCATCATATTCACCACAAGAAGAATCACTATCCCATGTCACAATGTGAGAATACCCCTTATTCTTCTTCTTCTTGTCAAAGGTGGGCTTCTTCTCTTTCTTGTCTCTCTTCTTGTGATCATCATCATCCTTGTCACTATTTTATGGGCAATAAGCAATGAGATGATCAAAGCTTCCACACTTGAAGCACTTCCTTAGCTCATCAAAGTTCTTGGAAGATGGTCTCTTCCTTGTTGCATGATATCCCTTCTTCTTCATGAATATTCCAAACTTTCTCACAAAGAGAGCCATTTCTTCTTCATCAATCTCACTAGCACTTGAGCCTTCATCTTCACTAGATTCTTCATCCTTGGCTTTGCCCTTGCTCTTGTATGATGAAGTAGCTTTGAAAGCTATGCTCTTCTTCTTCTCATCTTTCTTTTCTTCTTTCTTGACATCTTTTTCTTTGTTGTCCCGGTAAGCATCTTGTGTCATCACATCTCCCAAGACTTGGTTAGGAGTCACGGTGTCCAATCCACCTCTCACAATCAAGGTCACAAGAGTCTCAAACCGAGATGGGAGACTTCTCAAGAACTTGTGAGAGAAGTCCTTGTCCTCAACCTTCTCTCCAAGAGCCGTGAGATCATTGACTATCACTTGTAGCCTATGGAACATCTCCGGCACATTCTCATCATCCTCCATCTTGAAACTTGCAAAGTTTTCTTTGAGGATGTATGCCTTTGCACTCTTGACGGCTTGGGTGCCTTCAAATGATTCTTCTAGCTTCTTCCAAGCCTCATGAGCACTCTCAAGATTCTTGATTTGATGAAACACTTTTTCATCAAGTGCCTCATGAATAGCACTTAGAGCAATATCATTGTATTGCAACTTTTCTTCTTCTTGCGGAGTGGGAGCTTCCTCATTTTCAACCTCAAACTTCTTATCCACCACAAGCCACACCTTCCAGCTAATTGACTTGATGTGTGCGGTCATCTTGACCTTCCAATAGCCATAGTTGGAACCATCAAATCTCGGTGGTTTCTTCATGTTGTTGATTTGAGCCATGATCACACCGTAGGTTGTTAAGCCTCAAATTGACGGTGTACTAGCTCTGATACCACTTGAAAGGTCCTATCCCAAGGCTAGAGGGGGGGGGGGGTGAATAGCCTAAATTGAAAACTTAAAAACAAACTCAACAAGTCAGATACTAATGAGGCGAAGCTTGACTTGCACTAGCCTACTAGGGGATGCTAAGCCACCTAACCACAAAATCTATCCTAATAAGTCTAGAATCACACAATGCCTACTCAATTCTAGTAGCCCTCTAGACACAACCTAATATACTAAGACAAGTATGAGTAAGGTAATGCAAGGATGGGAAAGGTAATTATACCTCCGTGGGAAGAGTGGATGAACCAATCAAGTGATCACCCAGAAAACTAATCAATAACAATAGAGACAACAAGGTTGACACTTGATTTTCTTCCGAGGTTCACTAGTTTGCCAACTAGCTAGTCCCCATTGTGGCAAGACACTCACTTGGAGGTTCACGCGCTAATTGGCCTCACACGCCAAAAAATCCGTCATCGGGTGCCGCACAACCAACACAAGATGAGGCTATTGAAACGCCACGAGCTATCCACTAGAGTTACCTTTGCGATCTCCCGCGGGGAAGGCACAAGAACCCCTCACAATCAACTTGTAGTCAACGAAGCACAATCACCAAGCTTCTCGATCTACCTCCGCTGCTCCAAACCATCTAGGTGATGGCAATCACCAAGAGCAACAAGAAATCCGTAGCGAGAACGCCTCCCAAGTGCCACTAGATGCAAGTTGTATGCGAAATGCACTTGGATCACTCAGTCTCTTTTGGAAATTCACTAACCAAGCATGGAGATGAGTGGGAGGGAGTTTGCTCAGCTCAAAGGAGTCTCAAGATGTTCAAATGTGCGAGAGAGAGCCTCCCCAAGCCGGCCAACACATATTTATAGACCCCCTCAAGGTTTTCTAGCCGTTACCCTGTTAAGTTGGCGACGGACGCTCGATACAGGGGCGACGGACACTCCGTCGCTAGCGTCCGATGCACTATCAGAACTAGCCGTTGGGCTGCTTCATGGCCGACGGACGCTCCGTCGCCAGCGTCCGACGCTCTGTCCGAACTAGCCGTTGAACTGCTTCACGAGCGACGGACGCTCCATCCCCAGCGTCCCATGCTCTGACCTCCAGCGTCCGGCACCTGTCTTCAATCTGCTCGCTTGCAGAGCTCTCTGGAAGCCTGACGGACGCTCCACTCATTTTGCGACGGACGCTGCGCCTCAGCGTCCAATGCCTTCTGGAAATTCTCTGGAGCTTCTCTGTGGCTGACGGACGCTCGGAGTTCACAGTCCTAGCGTCCAACGCCACCGTCCGTTGCATTGGACAGCGTCCGATGCCCTTTCTGAATTGCTGCTTCTTCCACCTTTGCTCCAAGTTGCCAAGCACTAAGATACCTCTTTAGTGAACACTTCTTGGCATGTTTTACTTGACATTTA
Organism: Microstegium vimineum; assembly: GCA_022036555.1. NCBI lineage: Eukaryota > Viridiplantae > Streptophyta > Magnoliopsida > Poales > Poaceae > Microstegium > Microstegium vimineum. The sequence continues at coordinate 24,934,595 of CM039128.1, read as the reverse complement.
GCATGGTGTATATCACTAGGTCCTAGATGCACATGCAATATAGATAACACCTAGTGGCACTCGACAAACCGCAATCACTTTTGCATTTCCCCTCTTAATAGTACGGTTGTCTAACCTAAATGTGATCACACCCACTTGGTGTCTTGATCACCATAAGAAAATCCCTAGCATATACCTTTGCCTTGTTTAGCTTAGGGTCATTCCACTTGCCTTCTTCTCCAAGTGTGAGTTTTAGGTTTCCACCACCTTTGCTTGCTCCATCACTTGTCATCATCTTCAATGAGTGTACTAGACCTACTCAAAGACTTAGAGCTAGGTTAGTACTTAGGCTTCATCAATTACCAAAATCACTATGGAGTCTTCACAAGTACACGAAGGATATCTTGAAGAAGTTTGACATGGGTGAGGCAAAGCCTCTTTCGACGCCCATGTCGACTACGACTGCCTTGGATGCGGACGAGGAAGGAGAGGCGGTGGACCAGACAGAGTACCGCAGCATGATCGGGTCGCTTCTGTACCTAACGGTGACCGGGCCAGACATTCAGTTCGTCGTCTGCCTGTGTCCTCGCTTTCAGGTGGTGAAACGCATCATGAGGTACTTGCGCTTCACTCCCGAATTTGGTATTTGGTTCTCCACCTCTTCCTCTCTTGTGCTTTGCGGTTATTCTGACGCCGACTTTGACGGTTGCCGACTTGATCGGAGTCCACTTCTAGGACTTGCCAGTTTCTTGGATCTTCTTTGGTTTCTTAGTCTTCTTAGAAGCAATCTAGCGTGGCACAGTCGACGTGCGAAGCTGAGTACGTTGTCGCGGCTAGTTGTTGCTCTCAGTTGCTTTGGATGATTGCCACTTTGAGAGATTTTGGTCTTGAGCTTACTAAGGTGCCTCTGCTTTGTGATAGCACGAGTGCAATTAGTGTGGCTAAAAATCCCGTGCTTCATTCGAAGACCAAGCACATTGAGGTCCGCTTTCACTTTTTGCGTGATCACTATGAGAAGAGCGACATTGACCTCCGGCATGTCGAGACCCAAAACCAGCTTGCGGATATTCTCACTAAGCCATTGGATCAAGCTGCGTTTTCTCGCCTTCGGGGCGAGTTGGGTGTTTGCTTTCCCTTTTTAGTGGAGGAAAGTTTTTGTGTATCATAGTTCTTTTTTATTCTTTTAGTCTTTTCTTTGTCCTTCTTCTCTCTTGATGTCTTGTTTGTGTTAGTTGGTGTCATTGCATTTTGCATCTCATTTTCATTTGTGACATGGTTCATTTTAAGCTTCATATCTATAGCCAATATAATGAATCTATGCTCTGTTTAAGGTGCTTTATGTGTCTATGGTGTTGCCTAACTTAGACTCTTTTGATCTATATGATATGCAATAGAGCTAAGATAGAAAATCTTTAAAACTGAACTTAATTCCCCATGTCACCTCTGAAATGGCACTAGCATGTGTAGGCTTTTAAAGATCCTTCTTGGCTGCCTTGTATATAGCTTGTAACTATGACTCTTCATTGTTTCATTCACTACCTTTGAGCACCATGTTTAATATCTAAACTGAAATTGCTCTCCGTTTTGTGAATTGGAAAGATCGAGTTGGGTCTGCTTTGTGAGCACTTCACCGTGTGTTCAAGACTGCTTCCCATATGGGTCGATACTTGAGAGGTGTCATGTATGACCAAAACCGGTGTGTCAAGTCCTTTGACTTCACCCGGTTGGTAAGCAGTGGCATCACTTTGCTTACAACCACTCGCATACAACTTAAATGTGCCTAAAACTGAATTTTGGCTGCATAACTCTGAAATTTGAAAAATTCATTCAGTTGGGTCATTGGCTTGTTGTGTGAACTTTGCTAGGGATAGTTTTACTTTATATACATGAGATTTCTTCGAGATAGATCCTATCTTGTTTCCCATGTCTAGTTGTCTCTAGGAGGTGATACCCATTCCTTGCTCACACATGTAATGCTCTCTAAAATAGCTTCTAAAGTGATCTTAACCTCAACTTGATTCTTTGTTGGGCATGTAGAGCCTTTCCTATTCTCACAGGATCACATCACTTAGAGCATCTATTCATTGTCTTAGCTCTAAGTATGAAGCTTTTGCACTCATTTTGCATTTCATGGCATTTGTAGCCGGATGTTGAGTTGTTGATGTTTGATGAGCTACATGTGTCAACAAGGGGGAGAGATGTGCATTTCATTCCATTTTCAGCCATCTACTTCCAAGGGGGAGAAAAAGTGCATCTCATTGGTTTAGAGCTCATTTAGAATCTTGGGGGAGCTTTTGCTAGATGGTTTAGAGCTCATTTGGAATCTTGGGGGAGCTTTTGCTAGATGTGTTGAGCCTTTGCCTCTTCTGGACGGTCTAGCTTGCTTTGTTGGCTCCGACAGGTTTTCATTGTTTCTTGAGCAATTAAAGGACGTAAGTGGTTTCAGTTGGTATCTTTTGAGCTCCCTTAGTGCTTAAATTGGTTTTTAGTGCTTAAATTGGTTTTCTGAGCTTTGAGAGTTTGTGATTGGTATCTTGGACTTGCTAGCGGTGTTGAGCCCGTATCTGCCTCTTCTTGAGGGCTAGCTTTGTTTTGCTTGGTTGCGTCGAGCCGTTGCCCATGTCTTTGGGAACCAAGTTTTGGATTCGCCTTGCTTCTCTAAAGTGATCCTGTTTTGGCTTTCTCAGCTTTTTGATCATTTGGAGAGCTTTACCTTGTGGCTCAAATCTGAAATGCACTTGTGTTGACAATGCACTCATCAAGGGGGAGATTGCGAACACATGGTGGATAAGTACCCATGTAGTTCAGGTTTTTGATGAGTGACTGCCCAACACTTGAGCGGTTCAGTTTGAGTGGCTTGATTCTAACCCTTTGCGAAAGCAAATGTGTGCTTGTCTATCGGCTTGTGGTGTGCAGGTGCTATGCCTAGTGACAGTGGTCAATGGCGTGGAGAAGGTCGAGTAGGCTTGCCGTGCCGATGGACTGAGAGCGGTGAAGAGCGGAAGCGGGGCTCGGGCTGAGCGACCATGGGCTCCGGCGGACTAGCTGTGGTGGCTAGTACTTTGGCACCGGCGAGTGCGAGAATACATGGAGGTAGACCGAGCCGGCCGAGTCAAGACGGTGGATGCGCGAGTCAAGCGGAGGTTGAGGGGACTCTGAGTCCAACCGGGAGAAGATAAGGTGGCTCGCGTCGAGTGGTTTGGTGGTTTGGGCCTCAAAACCATCCACGTCGGTTTCCGAGTTTAGGCCGCAAAACTCGTGGTTCGGTAGTTGAGCCCAAAGCTACCGGTGGTGGGTTTCTGGGTTTGGGCCTCAAAACCTAGGCGGAGCTTCCGAGGAAGCGGGGATGGCACGTAGCGGAATCCTGGAGGTTGCGTCGAGGCGACGACAACTCCCGACAGGAAGCGGGGCCGTCCATTCAAAATGCGGGAGATATTTCCAGGAGCTTGGACTGCAATGCTTAGGCTAGGTAGTTCACTCAATGTATCTAGGCGGGTCTTTGGGAAATAGCCAAAGCCCGTTAAGTAGGGGGTGAAGGGGTATCCCTCATCCCATCTCTTGAACCCTAATCATTTTGCCCCATCTCTCTCTCTCTACCCTCTCTCTAGTTCATGAGATCCCTAGGTTGATTTCACCAACCTCTATAAGAACTTGAGTTTGTTGCGAGGAATCGGAGGTCGTAACCTCCGTACGCCATGGTGGCTTCAACTTCTTGATCCTGTCCCCGTTTTGCTTGTGTTCTTCGCGTTTTGCTTTTGCTCCCTCTTTTTCCTGAGATGATTTCTCTTTGTAGGGAGTAGCTTTTGCAAACCCGTTTGAACCAAGATGTTCGTATTCGTGAGGAGCATCTTTGCACCGAAGGAATTCCCCTCAAACCTCACGAGTGCGTAGATCGGGCGATTTCTTTGCGGTGTTCTTAGTTCTTGCCCCTCTTCCCCCAAATCCTCGTTTCCCTTTAATTCTCACAAAATTAAGCGATGATTTCTTAGGATTAGCTCCTCAACTGTACAAGGATCATGCCTACAAAGTTTGGTTGCAGTTGGAGTTCATTTGGTCGAGTTTTGAGAAGATTTGGAGGAGAGAAAACGATTTTTCAGGATCGCTATGCAGATTTCGGGGGCGTGGGATGCTCCAGAGTTTGGAGTTGGACAGTCCGTCGGTGGTGCCGGATGCTACGTAGTGCTGACGACAGCGTCCGTCGCGATCGTCCATCGTTGGTGCTGTTTTCGGGCTGTTTTTTGAGCGTCGGACGCTCCTGACAGAGCAGCGTCCGTCACCCGTCGGACTCAGTCCGTCGCCCCCTGCAGCATCCGTCGCCAGCGTTCGTCGCCCTTCTAGCAAGGTTTTCAGGATTTTCTTCGTCGCTGTTTTGGCCGTTTCTCTCTCGTCCGGACTCCGAGTCAAGTTCCGTTTGTTGCGTTGGATTCGTATTCACGTAAGGAACCTGATTAGGTACTTTTGAGACCAGTTCTCATAAGTATTTTTGGGTGTGCTCTTGCCTCTTCTCTCTAGGGGTTGAGAGTACCACTCTCAGTGTTTCGGTTTCGAGTTCGTGGCTTTGATCGTTCTCCATATTCTCCGACCGCTCTGCTGCACCTTTAGGGGTCTTCCTAAGGTGTCCACCTAATTGTTAGGTCGTGTGCGAGTCGGTTCTTCCGAGGTCAAGTTTTGGGTGTGAGTTTGGGACAAGGGCCAAGTCTTTGAGTTGAATTTTATTTGGCTCCCATTCACCCCCCCTCTGTCGCCGTTCTCGGTCCTTCACTATTTGGACTTCTGAAAACGTAGAAGTATACGCATAAGCAAACAACAAGCTTGACTGAAATGCTTATACATTGTGCATCGACTATCACCCACACTACTTGTAAGATTTCAAGTGTTGACTCTTGTTGTTGGTGCTGCAAAGCAATGTTTGATTGATGTTCCTTTTGGTGGATCATTTTGGTTATATACATGTCATATATACATTTGATTAATATTTCATTTATTCTTATATGGTGATGCAAATTAATAGATCATGTGTCACTTCAACTTTATTATTGACATCAACATCGTTTATTATTGAAGCAATAAATGGAATTAACAAATCTTTTTTTTCAGCCGTAGCAACACACAGGCATTGGCTAGTATTCAAAGGAAAACAAGAATAGCATGAACATAATTTACCCAATAACTAGTTCCACATGTCCCATGACTATTTGATGCAGGTAATGACAAATGGGGTCTTTTGGGAGCCAGTGGGCCCACTTAGGGGGTCGGCCGACCACCCTATGGACCCACTTGGCATCCTTAGCCCCCATGATCCATGTAACACCCTCAAGAATACTCTCTACCCTTGGATCCAAGTATATTCACCTCTCAATGGTCCAGATTCACAGCACAAAGATCCATGGGCCCAACGTGACATATTTCCAAGTATGGGAAATGTGCACGAAGCATACACCATCATGATGGGCATTACATCTAGAAGCCACCTGCGAAAGATGAGCCCATTTGGCCACAATTCACATTCGGCCGAACACCTAGGTGGGACCAGAGACCTCCCACTGGCCCCCTGACCAGTGGGGTCAGATTCTAGAAGAAATGGGCAGGCCCCACCTGTAGGGCGGGTTTGGCCGAACCAGGCCTGGTGACCAAAGGGTGCACCAACCTCCCCCACCGACTCCCTGCATGCCTCCATGCATCCACTTGATCTCCTCCGTTGATTTAAGACAGTTATAATGACGGTTTCATCTTACGGTGGCTGATGGAGGTGGCGTGGATCGCTGACGTGGCACCGGAGTAGCCCCTAGTCCACCTCTAGCTATAAATACCCCCATAGGACCTCACTCTCACTCATGCCTCATTGGAGAAACTACTCCTTAGTAGTAGTGTTATGCTAGTTGGAGGAGAGTGAGGAGAGCCTAGAGGAGAGCCGGGTCTGTCTGGCGTCTTCTCCGAGTTGTACCTCAGCGGATGCGAGTCTCTTGTAAGTTTAGCACTTGTAAGTGACTTCTTCTGAGTTCTTTATAGTATTCAGTGTTCTAAATCTGGTTTAGCTGTTATACAACTTTTCATGCTTGATCATTGCTTTACTTTAAGTAGAGTGCTTTAGTCCTTAGCTGGGGTTAAAGTAGTAAGAATAGTGTAGACGTGGTGTCTATACTAGATCTTACCTTTGTAAACCTCTTATCGCGCGGATTGTTTGTGGATGCTAGTAGAAGGTGATAGCTCTATCTAGTCTTCGTATTCCACCACGTGTGTCAGATAAGTTCTTAAAAGGTAAGGATTCAATACAACGTAACGACGCGGTCCGGTTAGAGTTTTTCCCTCTTTCTGATCTATCCCATCGCCTCCTGCAAGAGAAGGGCCGATAAGGCCAGTATAACTAGCTATCCCTTGTTAGACATCTGTGCTATATTGAACCTTTCAACCCAATTATCATAGTCTCCCTTGATCCATCATAGGACATATCTTTAATCCTAGTTAATTCACTATCGTTCCCTGAGGAAAATACGATACCTCGAATACTCCCGGTGAAGTGCTACATCGGTATAATCTGTGCGCTTGCGGATTTATCCAATAGTCATAAGAAATACCAACAGTAGGCTGAGCTCACACTGACTCGGTGGCTGGCTCTGCTGAGTGTGAAGCAACTGTAGACTCGCCAAGCTCCCCCTGAGGCTCTGAGGGTGTGACTGTAGCATCTGGAGCCTCTGACGGTCCTCCCTCAGTAGTAGTGGGACCAAGGATCCGACATGACTAGACTCGAGGCGGAGGAGAAGGTGTCACTACTAGAGCTCTAAGGGTGACGACTGCCACTAACTTGGCGGCTTGACCCTCAGACTGAGCGGGTGCTGCTGACTCCACTGCCTCAGCTGCAACAATTGTAGCATCTGTAGTGATGGCAACTAGAGGAGGAGTGGTCATTGTTTGAGCTGAGCAATCCGGACTGATCTCTGACGAGGCGACTAAGGAAAGGTGAGTGCCCATTGCCGGAGGAGGAACCTCTGTAGGCTGAGTGTCGAGCTCTGCTCTGCTAGGTGAGTCCTTCCCTGTGATCTCTCTCTAGGAGGTAGTCAAGTCCCGAGTGGCCTCCTCAATGGTAGCTCCCTGGGTAGGTGTGAAGCGAGTCTGAAACTCTCCGGGGGAGGCTAACCAAGATAACACCTGGGTCATCGGTGTCTGGTACACTAGAGAAGCTGGTGCCTGACTCTGTTGTCCACATGACGGTAATGCTGGAGTAGGCACCACTACCACTGGTGTCTGCTGTGGTTGAGAAGTATACTGTTGCTGAGATAGTCTAGGCAACTGGAGTTGTGTTGTGAAAGACGACCCAGAGCTCGAACTGAGGATCTCAAGAATCTGCGTCCGTGTCCTTTGTATCTCAGACTGCTGCCTCTGGTAGGCTAGGAACTGAAGCTGGAACTCGTCCTGTCTAGCCTGTGACTGGGCCTGAGCTGCAAGCTATTGTGCTGCGAGTCTCCTGACCTCCTCTGCCTGATGGCGCTGCTCCTCTGACTGACGTTGCTGCACCTCAGCCTGATGGAGGAGCTCTTCTATCTACCTCTCCTGACTCTGCTGCAAGTAGGGCTATCAGCGTAGCCTGGGAGGAGTATGAAGCAGTTGGCTGAACAGAGCTGGACCCACCGGCCTCATGGTCATGTGACCTAGGTACATACTCAGGGATAGGTCGGTAGTCGTCGTTTGAGCTGTCAAAAGGGAAGTCATCCTGATATGTATCATCAGCTGCAGCATCTATCTTAGCATCAAGATCCGCAAGCTCTACCTCTGCGAGTCCTTGTAGTGTGGCCTCCTGCTGCTCCTCTGACTCAGGTGCAACACCTATCTGTCGAGTGTGAGGACACTAACGCCTCCCACGACCCCTGCCACTGTGACTGACTAGCTGGCTCATGTTGTATTCGGGGAAGCCGGTGGCAGAACGAGTGAGAGTGGTAAGCAACACTGTAGACTCACCTCGAGCAACCATCAGGTAAGAGATCCAGTGAGCATACTGGAGCTTATAGTGACCTCGGAAGCGTGCTGAGATAATATCCTCCATCTCACTCACAAGCAGATCCCACAAATCGAACTTCTCCATCCTGACAATATGGGCAAGAAGCCACAATTGAAGTCTGGTCGAGGTCTCACGAGCTCCAACTCTAGGAAGAATAGTGCGTCGAAGAACCTCGTTCAGGACACGGGTAGTCGGCGTGAGATCACGTGGGCGATGGCTGGACCCGTCTCCAAACGGCTGTCGAAAGCAAGGCCGCACAAACTCTGTCGAGGGCACCACTCCGTCGTGTGGTCGACATGGTGCCTCCTGATCACCATAGTAAAGACTGTGAATTTGTGTCTCTGAAGCCTCTAAGTGAAAGATGTGATGGAATCGGGTGGCGTAGATCCTATGGTCACTATAATTGATTAGGAGAGACCCACAGAGAAGCGTAAAACTGTCTCACCCAGTCCTCCTGATAAGTGCCGACTCGTCCAATCAATCATGTCAGTCCCTGTAGGTACTCAAGGTGCTGAGCTATCTCTAGACCACCGACCTCAATAATAGCATGGGTCTCGACGTAACCTCTATAGGAGTCCTTGTGCAGAGTTATGTAGAATTCGGGACTGGCACGAGGATCCCACTGACCCGGAAACCAAGTCTGAATGTCTGCAAACCTCATATCCTGAATCTACTTCACCGTGGGGGTGCGAACCTGGTACCATACTAGATCGGGGAGACGAGGTCGTAGAGAAGCTCTGTCATTGCGCCTCGGTCCTTCAGGCCTACGTGGCACCAACATCCGAGAGCGTGTGACACGTCGTGACACAAGCTCCTCGACGGTAGCTGGCTCTGTGTGCTCGGCGTGCTCTGACTCATCACCCTCTGTAGCCTTTGGGGGCTCTATCTCTATCTCTGGAACTGCCTCTGTCTCTGCCTGAGAAGGGGACTCAAGACGCGCTCCACGGTGAGTAGGAGAACCTATCCTCAAATCAGTGCGACATCCGCCCTGCTCGGCTATCTCGACTTCCTCAGCTGCTGCAAGCGCTGCCACTGAATCTGGATCAATTAGTGGCCTCTTGCGCTTCTTCGACACTGGCTTGCCCTTGCCCTTGTCCCAGGTGGTGGAAGGACGACGTGGAGGAGGGTCATCACCACTGGGAGCAGGGCCAACATTCTTCGTCTGTGCCATTGCTGGGCACGAGAAGAACTAGCTGTCACTGAGAGATCAACTAACACGAATAAAATCCCCAAGAATACCATTGTCACTGATCAACTCAACTGCCCACTGCCAAAAGCTCTACAAGAGTGGCACGACGGCCCTGGACTATACTCTCGAGGCTTTTCCTCGTTCTGTACTCATGGGATTTGCCCTGAGTTGTCTGACACTGCCACTGACCCACTGCACGACAGATAGAGAGGGTATATAAACATGTAAGCATGTAACTAGGGGTAAGTGATTCTATTTAGAAGCATGAAATAGATGAGAGTGGATCGAATCTTCCAAGTACCTCAAACCAGTGACAAGTAAAAGATAGAATGGGTAAGGGTTCCTCGGTCAAAAACACATCATTCCATAACCTAACCAATAGAAAAGAGATGAGCAATAGGGTTAAGTCATATTGCGGTTGGTTGATTAACCCTAGAATGGATGGAATTTTATTCAGAGGGTAGTCACCTTGGGCAGAGGGCATGCCTCAGAAGAACCCTGGTTACAAGCACAAGAACTCTCGAGGGGAGAAGAGCTCAGCGACAGGGGATGCAGCAACGCAGAGGATGGGACTCTCAGGGGAAGCACGGTGGCGAGGGAGACTACATGGTCTCGGTCGGCTGAAACGCACGAGCAGAGGGGCAGAGGAAGGCGGAGAGGTGGACTTCTAGTGACGGTGAACTCCGGCGAGCAGTGGCGTTCGGGAGTAGAGGCGGAAACGGAGGCACTGCGGAGGTTAGGGCGGCGTGGTAAAACAGATCGAAACGGCGGCGTATGGATGAGTGGAGATGAAACGAGGAAGAAGACGATTTTCAAAAAAGATATGCGCTCTGTTAGTTGGCGACGGACACTCCGTCGTGACCGACTGACACTAGGGTCCAGCGTCCGTCGCCCTAACAGTAAGGATCCAGAGAACTCTGAAATGCGGCGTATGCGTCCGATGCTTATGCGACAGATGTTGTGGAACTTCCGACGCTCGAACAGAGAGTGACCAGAGAGCTCCATGGGGCGTGTGACGCGTCTGACGCCTTTGCGATGGACGGTAGGGAGCGTCCATCGCCCCTTAACCGAGTGACTATTATATACGGACGATCTCGACGGACGTTGAGGCATGGGAGGTCGAGCGTCCGTCGACAGCGTCCGACGGGTTTTTCAAATCTGATTTTAATCCTTTCTCCCAACCAAGTCCTAATCCCAATAAGAAGTAGATAACACATGATTGGACTTGGTATGAGAACCATCTCTCAAACTCTCATTTTCAAATAGTATGCCATAGGCTTTAAACTTAGTTTTAGCTCAAAATATTTGAATGGAAGCTCCAAGAAGACATCATAGGGCCACAAGAAGGGTATAGTCATGACTTGAGCTTGGAATGCTCCCCCTAAGTGACGAACCTAGTGGATGCTAAAACTTAACCGAAAAGAAACGACAAACAACACATGCAAATGAATGCATTACTTGAAATTTGAATCTAGGTTGCTTGAAAGTTTAAACTGCAGTTAAGCTTTTTCACACGATTTGAGGGCCGTTATCTGAACCGCGTTAGCTAAGCCTATGTGCATTACTAAATTAACATGTTATATTACACATGATGTGAGTTTGGTTCACACAAGATCATTTTTAGTGAAGTTAGAGTGATCAAGCACATTTAACTCGCTTCTCAACCTACAAAAGGGTTCTTCATCGAGTGGTTTTGTGAAGATATCCGCCAATTGATCTTCGCTCTTAACTCCCACTAGTGATATGTCTTTCCTAGCCACATGATCTCTAAGAATGTGACGGTGAATATCTATGTGTTTGGTGCGAGAGTGTTGAACCGGGTTGTTTGCAAGTTTTACGGCGCTTTCATTATCACACAAGAGAGGAACTTCTTTTAAGGTAACGTCGTAATCTAGGAGAGTTTGTGTCATGTATAAGATTTGTGCACAACTGGCTCCCATGGCTATGTATTCCACCTCGGCAGTAGATAATGCCACACTATTTCGCTTCTTAGAGGACCAAGAAACAAGTGATCTTCCTAGCAAATGGCACCCTTCGGAGGTACTCTTCCTATCAACCGTACACTCGGCATAATCCGAATCAGAATAGCCAACTAGTTGGAAGGGAGCCCCTTTGGGATACCAAAGGCCAATGTTAGGGGTGTGCCTTATGTACCTTAGGATTCTTTTTACCACACTTAAGTGCGACTCCTTAGGGTTATCTTGGAACCTTGCACACATACACACACTAAACATGATATCCGGCCTAGATGCGGTGAGGTAAAGTAAACTACCGATCATCGAGCGATATAGAGTTTGGTCAATCGGTTTACCTCCCTCATCAAGGTCGACATGTCCATTAGTAGGCATTGGGGTCTTGATTGGCTTGTAATCCTCCATCTTGAATTTCTTGAGTACGTCATGAGTGTACTTCTCTTGAGATATGAAGGTGCCCTCCCTCAATTGCTTCACTTGGAAGCCAAGGAAGAAGGTTAGCTCGCCAATCATAGACATCTCGAACTCCTTGGACATCAAGTCACCAAATTCCTTGCAATGATCTTGGTTTGTTGACCCAAATATAATGCCATCGACATATACTTGGCAAACAAAGATATGTCCATCTAGCTTCTTGGTGAAGAGTGTGGTGTCAACTTTCCCGATCTTGAAGCCCTTCTTGAGTAGGAAGTCCCTTAGCCTCTCATACCAAGAATGTGGTGCTTGCTTTAATCCATAGAGCGCCTTGGACAACCTATACACATGATAAGGACAAGTTGGGTCTTCAAACCCGGGAGTTTGTGAGACAAAGACAAGTTCATTAATGAAACCATTTAAGAAGGCACTCTTCACATCCATTTGAAATAGTTTCATTTTGTGATGTGAAGCATATGCCAAAAGGATAGGCATGGCTTCAAGTCTTGCAACCGGGGCAAAAGTCTCTCCAAAATCCAAACCTTCAACTTGAGAGAACCCCTTTGCCTCCAATCTTGACTTGTTCCTCACAACCATGCCTTGATCATCTTGCTTGTTCCTCAACACCCACTTGGTGCCTATGATTCTTGCTCCTTTGGGCCTCTCTACAAGTGTCCACACTTCATTCTGGGTGAAGTTGTTGAGTTCTTCATGCATGACATTTACCCAATCCGGATCCGCAAGTGCATCTTCCACACTAGAAGGCTTAACAAAAGAAACAAAGGAGTGATGCTCAACATAAGAAGCAAGTCTAGATCGAGTTGTTACCCCCTTGATGGACTCCCTTTTATGAGGTCTTGTGGATGAGCTTGAAGCATAGGTGTAGATCTTGTGTCATTCACTTGAGGAGGAGGTTGTGGTGCATCAACATAACTAGCTTGAGCCTCAGCTTGATCTTGAGGGATGAAAGAGTCTTATTGTGCTTCTCTCACTTGTTCTTCATCAACTTGAGGCGTGTGTGATGGGGAAGGTACTTGATTTGCATCATCTTCTACATCTTCCACCTCTTGTGGGTTGATGGCACCAACGGACATATTCTTCATAGCCTCCCTCAAGGGTTCATCACCTACATCATCAATATTCTCATGCTCTCCTTGAGAGCCATTAGTTTCATCAAACTCCAAGTTATATGTTTCTTCAACTAAGACGGATGCTTTGTTAAATACACGATATGCCTTGGATTTAAGGGAATAACCGAGAAGGAAACCAATATCACAACGCCTTTGGAACTTGCCCAAGTGTTGACGATTCTTGTAGATGTACACTTTGCATCCAAACACTCGAAAGAATGATATATCCAATTTCTGCCCATTCACAAGCTCATAGGGTGTCTTCTTGAGAAGCCTTTGGACAAATAGCCGGTTGGCCGCATAGCATGCGGTGTTGATTGCTTTGGCCCAAAACTTCTCGAGGGTGTTGTACTCATCAAACATAGATCTAGCAAGGGTGATAAGAGTCCAGTTCTTCCTCTCTACAACACCATTTTATTGTGGGGTATAAGTGGCGGAGACCTCATGCTTGATTCCCACTTCATCACAATAGTATTCAATCTTGGTGTTCACAAACTCAGTGTCATTGTCACTTCTAATCTTCTTGATCTTCACATCAAATTTATTTTGAGTTCTAGTTGCAAACTTCTTGAATATCACTTGTGTCTCTCCCTTGTCTTGAAGAAAGAATACCCAAGTGTATCTAGAGTAGTCATCACCTACCACCAAGCAAAAGAGATTGCCTCCAAGGCTAGCATAGCTGGTAGGTCCAAATAGATCCATGTGGAGTAGCTCTAGGACTCTTGAGGTTGACATGAAAGCTTTGGTTGGATGAGTGTTTGCCACTTGCTTGCCGGATTGGCATACACTACACAATTTATCCTTGTCAAGCACTGTTGACGGTAAGAATGACCCTTTTTGTCACCATCAAAATACCGTCAACATCCTCATAATCAAAGGAAGACAAGCATAACATGAACACGTTTTATCCAATAACTAGTTCCACATGTCCCTTAAGTATTTGAGTGTAGGTAATGACAAATAAGGACATTTGGGAGCCAGTGGGCCCACATAGGGGGTCGACCGACCTCCCTATGGGGCCACTAGGCTTCCCATACCCCATGATCCAAGAAGCACCCTATCAAGTGATCCTGCATCCTTGGATCCACCCTGTGTTACCTTTCAATGGTTCAGATGCAAAGCACAAGGATCCATGGGCCCACATCAAGGAAATTAACATGACAATCATCTTAGAGCAAACACCCAAAGCCTATGACAAGTGGGACCAGCATCCAGAAGGCAGAGGTGGGCCAAAGACCCCATAAGGGGGTCGGATGACCTATCACTGGGCCCACCAGCCCCCACTTGGTCCCTGAACAGTGGGACACCGTCTAGAAGAGCAAGGGAGGGCCCACAGGCCAGTAGGGGGGTCGGTCGACTGCCCCTATGGCGTTTCAACCTCCAATAACCGCCACACTCACTCCCCACATGCTAGAAATCATCACCATCCATCCTAAGGTGGTTCAGAGGTCGGTTGGATCCTACGGTGGTCGATGAAGGTGACGCGGATCGCTGACGTGGCACCAGAGTAGCCCTTACTCCACCTCTAGCTATAAATAGACACCTAGAGCTCCCTATTCATTCATGCCTCATTGGAGAAACACTACTCCTTAGTCTCTTAGCGGAGCTCTTCAGTAGTGCTATGCTAGTTGGAGGAGAGTGAGGGAAGTCTTCTAGAGAAAGCCCCGGGCCTGTCGGGAACCTTCTTCGGAGCTGCACCTCGGCGGATGTGAGTCTATTGTAAGTTTAGCTCTTGTAAGTGACTTCTTCCGAGTTCTTTATAGCATTTAGTATTCTAAATCTGGTTTAGCTGTTATACAACTTCTTGCGTTTGTTCATCGCTTTGCTCTGAGTGAAGTGCTTTAATCTTAGGCCAAGGTTAAAGTAGTAAGAATAGTGTAGACGCGGTGTCTAGACTAGATCTTGCCTTTGTAAATCGCTTATCGCACGGAAAGTTAGTGGATGCTAGTAGGAAGTGATAGCCTTATCTATTCTTTGTATTCCACCTCATGTGTAAGATAAGTTATTAAAAGGTAGGGCCTAAATACAACATGATGGCGTGGTTCGATTAGAGTTTTGCCCTCTTTCTGATCTATCTCATTGCCTCCTTCAAGAGAAGGGCTGATAAAGCCAGTATAACCAGTTATACCTTCTTAGATATCTTTGCTATATCGAACCTCTCAACCCAGTTATCATAATATCCCTTGATCCATCATAGGACATAACCATATTCCTAGTTAACTCACTTCTCCTTCCCTGTGGAAAATACGATACCTGGAATACTCACGGTGAAAGCTACACTTGACAACCGTACGCTTGTTGTCTTTTTCCATTTGCCACCTTTGGTGTCAACAAGCTTTCTGGCGCCATTGTCGGGGAACGGTAGCTGTTTTAACTAGTATCCTTTGGTCCTATTTTATCTTTGTTTAATTTTATCATTCCTTCCACATACACATATGGATCAAACTCCTCTCTTTGAATATGGTTCTCCAACGGGCGCTAGCTTGGAGCCACCTAAATCATCTCAGACCGTTTTGGCCGTTCGTTATGAGCTTCGCCCAAGTCTCATAGCGATGGTTCAAGAAAACCTTTTTCTGGGGACGGAGATGAAAATCCTTACGCTCACCTATGTGACTTTGAACAGCTTTGTTCATGTGTCCACATCCAAGGGATGAGGCGAGGTACTCTTAAGTGGAAGCTATTTCCGTTCTCTTTGACGGGAATAGCCAAATGATGGTACGCTCTCCACGTAGATAGTGCAAAGGGAAAATGGGAAAAGTTGGAATCCAAATTTTGGTTAGCTTTCTTCCCTATCTCTCGTGTTATTCATCTTTGAGTAGAGGTCCTAACCTTTAAACAAAAGGAGAAGGAATCTCTAGGTGCGGCATGGGCCCGTCTAGTAGATCTAGCATCTTCCGGCCCTGATCTTGCTATAACTGAGCCTACAATGTTACATCATTTCTATGGCGGTCTTAGCAAAGATTCCGCATAGCTTCTTGATATCTCTTTCGAGGGAGCCTTCCTGAGTTTACCCGTAAGTGCAGGGAAGAGTCTTCTGACGAAGATTCTTGAAATATACTAACGTTTTTGAAGATGGACCCACGGAAGAACAAAAACTAGACCCCAGACTAGAAACGACATTGATAGCCGAAACTCTTCCCTCTACATCTCAAGATCCCGCTATCGAACCTAAACCACAAAGGGAAGAAGAAATTCAACTCTTAGACTTTCCCCTTGATATCAAGGCTGACTTATTTTCCGATTTTAGAAATGCGTTGAATCAATCTGTGCAAAAGAAGTCTTTTGCTCGCAAAGCTCCTAACCTTCACATTCCTGACCGAATAAAGGAAGCCTACCTCCAGGAGACGGTTCAAGAGCTAGCTTCTATCATGAGCAATGAATGGTTAGAAGAGGCTGAATCTTCATTCGAGCCAATTCAAAATCTTTCTTCCTCCACAACCATTCCTTGTCAAATTAACAGAGCAAAATTAGACTATCTTTACGATCCTGCCATAGGAGTAAGCATCATGTCTAAATCTTTAGCTAATGCTCTCCTAGGTGAGGTAGCTCTAATTCCAACCAATAAGTTCTTGAAGCTTCCTTCAAGACAATTGATTGAGAGTTGTGGGATCGCATAGACCATTCCTACGCTAATTAACAAAGTCAATATCCTCTTAAATTTCTTCATTTTTGATATAGAGGAATTTGACTTTATAATTGGGCATCCCACTCATGAGATTTCTTGATGGATCTCTTGATGGAAGCCTTAAGGGTGACCTCAGGAGTAATATCAAGCTCTTGATTCTGTTAATCAACTCCGCAAACGCCATGACGGAATCGCTCCCAGAATCTGACCCCATAGAGGAGGTGATGGTTGCATCTCTTCTAGAATCATCTCATCCCGATCTAGAAGAAGAAGCTAAAGATTTCATCCAAGAATAAGACGATCTAGAAGAACCCATAGATCTAGAGAAATCCGAACCCCCATCTAAACTCTCTATAGAACTTAAACCCCTTCTAGCTGGTTTAAAGTATGCCTTTCTAAATAACGATCGTGAGGCCCCTGTGATTATCAATGACAAACTCTCTCCTGACGAGTCCTTCAAGCTCCTCACTGTCTTAGAAAGGCATCAATCAGTCTTAGGCTACTCTCTCCATGATCTTAAGGGCAGTAGTCCCGCCTTTGCACCCATCGTATTCCTATAGAACTTGAGGCTCTTCCTTCTAGAGAACCTCAACGTAGATTGAATAGTGCGTTGAGAGAAGTAGTGAAGAAAGAGGTCTTAAAACTCTTGCACGTGGGGATCATCTACCCTATTCCTCATAGCGAATGGGTTAGCCCCGTACAAGTAGTGCCTAAGAAGGGAGGTATGACGGTCGTTCGAAATGATAAGAACGAGTTGATTCCTCAACGAACCATCACGGGTTGGAGAATGTGTATAGATTACCAAAAACTCAATAAGGCTACAAAGAAAGATCACTTTCCGTTACCCTTCATCGATGAGATGCTAGAACGGCTTGCAAAGCATTCTTTTTTTTGTTTCCTTGATGGTTATTCAGGATACCATCAAATACCAATCCACCCCGATGATCAAAGTAAGACCACTTTCACATGGTCCTATGGAACATATGCATATAGGCGAATGTCATTCGGCCTATGCAATGCTCCTGCTTCCTTTCAAAGGTGCATGATGTCCATTTTCTCGAATATGATCGAAGAAATCATGGAATTTTTCATGGACGACTTCTCTGTCTATGGAAAAACTTTCGATGCTTGTCTTATAGAGATGTGAAGAAAAGCACTTAGTCCTAAACTGGGAGAAATGCCACTTCATGGTTCGAGAAGGCATAGTGCTAGGACATAGAGTGTCCAGACGTGGGATACAAATGGATAGAGCTAAGATTGAAGTCATAGAACAACTTCCACTTCCCACAAATGTCAAGGGAATCCGTAGCTTCCTTGTCCATGCTGGCTTTTATAGATGGTTCATACAAGATTTCTCTCAAATTGCTCGTCCTTTAACAAACCTGCTAGCCAAGGATGAGCCCTTCGACTTCAATGATGAGTGCTTAGATTCTTTCTAACTTCTCAAGAAAACACTCATCTCAGCTCCAATCATTCAACCCTCTGATTGGAAGCTGCCCTTTGAAATAATGTGTGATGCTAGTGACTATGTTGTTGGTGTGGTCCTAGGCCAAACCATAGATAAGAAGCATCACACTATCTCTTACGCTAGCAAAACCTTAACAGGGCCACAGTTAAACTATGCAACAACTGAGAAAGAGTTGTTGGCCGTGGTTTTTGCTATAGACAAGTTTAGATCTTACTTAGTTGGAGCAAAAGTAATCGTTTACACCAATCATGCTGCTCTAAATACTTGCTCACTAAGAAAGATGCTAAACCCTGCTTAATAAGATGGATCTTGCTACTCCAAGAATTTGATAATGAAATAAAAGATAAAAAGGGAGTAGAAAATTTTGTTGCCGATCATTTGTCTACAATGTAATTCAAAGAAGCACAGAATTTGCCCATCAATGATTTCCTCAGAGATGACACCATCCTGAAGGTAATGAACTCCAACCCCTGGTATGCGAATATAGTCAACTTTATAGTTGCAGGCCATGTCCCACCAGGGGTAGATGCAAAGAAACTAGTTCAAGAGAGTCGAGTGCATCTCTGGGAGGAGCCATACCTCTATAGAGTATGTAGTGATGGATTGCTAAGAAGATGCGTACCTATGGAGGAGGCAATCAAAATTATGGAGAAATGCCATGGAGCAGAATACGGAGGTCACTATGGAGCATTCAGAACTCATGCTAAGATCTAGCAAAGTGGTTTCTACTGGCCAACCAAGTACAAGGATACCCAAGACTATGTCAGAAAATGTGCAAGGTGTCAGAAGCACGGGAACATTAATACCCGAGATGCCATGCCACCCACCAACAACCTACAAGTCGAGCTCTTTGATGTCTGTGGCATCGACTATATGGGACCCTTTCCTCCTTCAAAAGGATGTGAGTACATCTTAGTAGCGGTGGACTATGTGTCCAAGTGGGTAGAAGCAATACCCTGCCGCAAAGCAGATGCAGCCAACTCAAAAAGAATGTTACATGAAGTGATATTCCCGAGATTTGGAACTCCAAAGTTAGTCATCAGTTATGGGGGATCTCACTTCATTGATAAAGGCTTCCACCAGTTCCTCACTGATCAAGGAATTCCTCACAATGTTGCAACTCCATACCATCCTCAAACCAGTGGTCAAGCAGAAACATCTAACAAACAAATCAAGAACATTCTGTAGAAGACTGTAGATGAGATGGGTACAGCCTGGAAGCACCAGCTACTAGAGGCACTATGGGCATACAGGACTGCATACAAGACACCCATTGGTATGACACCATACTAACTTATATACGGGAAGACTTGCCATTTGCCTGTAGAACTAGAGTTCAAGGCACATTGGGCAATCAAGAAGTGGAATATGGACCTGCCCGCTACTGGAAAATCCAGGAGAATGCAGATCTCTAAATAAGAAGAGTGGAGAGAGAAAGCATACCATAATGCCATAATATACATGGAGAGAACCAAAAGATGACATGACAAGAAAATCAGGGCCAAGGAATTCAAACGAGGAGACAAGGTCTTGCTTTTCAACTCAAGATTCAAGCTCTTCAGTCATAGAAAACTGAAAAGAAAATGGGAAGGGTCATACCTCGTCGTCAACGCCGAATCTAATGGAGCAATCACACTCCAGGATGACAACGGCAAAATCTTTAAGGTAAATGGCCAATTTCTTAAAGTTTTCCATGAGCATGAAACCCCTGAACAAGAAATTGATATGATAGATTTTGTTTTGAATCCAAATTAGAACTAAAATCTATATGTTTTAACTTTTTGTTCAAATTTCATGTTTGACCTTAGACTTAGCCTAGAATTAGCCTTGTTTTCGCCCTCGAAAACGTTTGGCCCATTTGGCCTCTATAGGAGGTCGGTCGACCGTGTATTTGGGCCTCTCAGCTTGAGGTTTCACGGTTAGCCTCACCTGACCCGAGGGAGTTCAAAACCTGGCTCGGTCGGACCATACCTTTCAAAAGGCAGTCGACCGACCATGGTTCGAACCCGTTCAAAGTGCCAGTTGCACATGAACGTTGGGCCAACGTTCCCCTTCTGTTCTATCGCGATCCGAGCGAGAACGAAGGCGCTGAACGTTGAATTTGTCCTTCTTAACCCCCTCTCCTTCTTCTTCCTCCTCCTACCTTGCTCTTCTTCACAACCTGTTGACACAAAAAGCGTCGGATTTGCGAACACCTCGGGCTTATACCCGAACTTGATATCCAAAGGTGTGCTAGTCGATTTGACCAGTTAATCGACAAGGACGATAACTAGAACATGATTGAATGAGACGACAGTGATACGCCCAGACGTCAAAGCTCGACTTGATCAAAACGCGGAACTTTCGAGGGCGACGGAGATCCGTCGAGACGTCGTAAGAACTCGTGGGTAGGCTAGAACTAATGCAATGAAAGTAGATGCTGAAAAAGTAGATAAAAAGTAATAGGTTTTGTATTTGATTGATTGTACCTTTTCTACACCACCCCTAGGTACATATTTATACTCCGGTAAAAGGAGTTATACATGGACCCGACTCATACCTAAACAAAACTCCTATTTTTTAAGGAAATAAAACGACTTGTGCAAGGGTCGGACTCAAACTAAAACAATAATACTAGCATAAAAATCGCTAGTTTCTTACGATGAAACTTTCCATCGGCAGACTCTTTCAATCCGCAATCTCCTTCTATTGCCATCGGCAACTTCCTGCTGACGTCAGCCACATCAACCTGTATCCATCGACAATATTCCCGATCGACAATATTCTCCTGTTTCCATCGGCAACATCCTTCTGGTCAGCCAATACATTCTTTTGTTTCCTCAATCTCCTGTCTCCATCTGCAATCCGATTAGTGGGATTCTGATGCCGATAAGGAAAAACAACCATCCTGCTACCGATTGGTGTAACTACCCTTCTACTGATCAGCGTATCCGGTTCATATTGACACGTACAAAAAAACGGTGTCAACACATGCCCCCCAATTTTGGAGTATAAAATATCTTATGCACCGAAATTTGCTCTATTATAATCTTTCCCTTCAAAATACCACCGCCATTTTGATTACCGCGTGTTGTCACTGTAAATTACCAACAACCCCCGCAACTGTAGCACCAACAATTATAATTTCCTCGATCACCGCGCAAATCAACGCGATATCCTTCCTTATTCCTGCTCAGTCAGAAAAGAAAACTCGAAAACGCCCTTTATCCTAGGCCTATAAAGACCACCGTCCGTCTTCTCTTTTACCCTGAGCTCACATTTTCAACTTTATCCCAACGTCATCTCCAAAGAGCACTACTCCAGCGGCAGTTCTTCTTCTCTCATCAGGAGGCACCACCCTTGCAAGAACTCCACTAATGGCGATCAACTTCACTGCTTCCGCGGTAATCATTCCTCTTTCTCTGTTGTATATACTGCAGTTTTATCCTTCCACATTGCCTTTCAATCCCCTCTCTCCTTTTCTCTTTTCTTTTTGGATCTAGGAAATACGCAACAACATAGTGATCCCCACCGATCAAGAACATCTCTGCTGTTTAGGCCCAATGGGGAATGCCGATCCAACCAATCTCATCAACGCAGAAACCAACCGCATCCCTTTTAGATCCGAGCATTTTGATCTAGGGTTATGGACAGACACCTTTCGCTCCTGGCCCAAACCCACCAAATGGTGGAAGAACCGTACCTCAGGATAGCCAGATCTCAACAACTCTATTAGTTAGAGCGCAATATCGACCAATGCATCAGACTGTCCATTGCTGATATGGCAAAAAATGAAAACATGATGATTCTGGCTTCTTACTTCTGGTCCGATACAATGAACGCATTTTTATTCAGACATGGACCAGCCACTCCCACACTTGCCGATGTACATATGCTTACCGGCCTCGACGTTTCTTCTGCCGATCCTGCCACTCTTTTCCACAGGAAGTCTGAACGTCGGGTAAGTACCCGCAACATCGGTGGTTGGACCGAATACATCCAAGGGTATCAGAAGACTGGATCGGTAGCCCCAAGGGAACACGCTACCTTCCTTAACATGTGGTTGGAGAAGTTCATTTTCTGTGGCAGAACAGTCGGACCTACCAACATGTATCTTCCTGCAGCGGAGCTTCTGGTCGGTGGAGGATTTTCCCTTGGCCGATACCTCCTTGGTTCAGTTTATTGCCTCCTACATCAAGTATCAGAAAAAATTGCTGCTTGGTGAGCCCATCGGCAACCTTGGAGGTCCTTGGTCGTTCATCAACTTGTGGCTGAACGCCCATATGCACAAATGCCTCCAATTTGATATGTTCAGTCAACAATTCCCAAGAGACATATCAAAAGATTATGTCTTTGACGATGATGAATCGGCAACCCGTCCTCCACTCAATTTTGGGGAACCGATGCCAATGTTGATCAATTCGGCATGTTCTTTCATAGGCTCTATTGCGGAATTCCTGGTGCAGAACGAGTCTGGTGGCCTTATGTTGATGAAGATAACCGATTCCCACTCTCCTTCAACCTCACCGATGGGAATATACCACAAAACGAAGCAATCATGAAAGCCACCCTCATTCCCCGAGCTATTCCAGTTAATGTCGTCAGGGCCAGGAAGAACTCTCACCCATCATATGCGTTCTATTATCCATCGGCAGCGGCAAGATAGCTAGCATTCGGTCAATTGCCGATCAAACATAGCTATTTCAACATGATAAAACCAAGAGAGGTCACCTCCAGTGCTATGGATTGGAACAAAATTGTCACTCTCTCCCCTCATGCCGATGTAACTAACATCGACTTATCTTCTTGGGCGTCGACATCCTTCATTACCGAATCATTTAAGTACTGGTGGCAAGAGTGGAAGGACCAGCTATTTGCTCCATCATCACACTACTATCGGCACTTGATTGATGTTGATCATATCATACCCGATGATGTGGTAAGCTTATTTCCGATTACTACTTCGTTACCTTTTCAAATGTATCAGTAACTAACCCTCTGTCAACAGATTAATGATTTGATCCCCAAAAAGAGCAAGAGCGGCAAACACTTCAACTTGCGACCGATGAACCCTACATCGACAATCGGCAGTAAGGCCCCTTCATTGTCTGCCCTTATGCATCACAAGGCAGTTCCCAAGGTTACTATCAGAACTCGGCCATTACCAACCGATTATGCTACCACCGCTACCGCCGTTTTGGCACAAGCCTTCATGGTAACAAGTCTTCGTTTATCTGTATCGATCATAACATGTTTAATCGACAATTTTCACTTACTTTGCACCAAATTCTCTTCTGCAGCAGACAAGTTCATCGGCAGCCATCCCAAATGTACAAACCTCTATGGCTCAACCTGCCGATGCCCCCCAAGCGCAAGGGTCAAAATGCCAAGGCTCTTCAAGTGCTGCTCCCCGACCAAAACGTAAGAAGCCATCAGCTCCAGCTGCATCTCCTCAAGCTCCTGCCGATACACAAACACCGGAGCCAGTACCGGCACCTATCCCTGAGCAGCCACAGGCTGAGATTCCTGACCAAGGGACAACACCATCGCCGCAAGAGATGGCCACAACAACGGAAACAACACCGGCATCGGCACCAGCATCAGTACTGGATGAAACCCCCAACCAAGGAATGATCCCGTCGCCACAGGGGTTAGCCACAACAGTGGAAGCAGCATCGACCTCAACACCAGCACCAGCACCAACCGTTCCTCTGCCGAGGCAAATTCATCGGCAACTTTTGCCGATCCTCAAGATACGGTTGCGTCAGCTACGTCAAGCCAAAGGCGAGAAATCGCTCTAAAGGAGGTAAACTAAGAACATTCATCATAATTCCGCAATATATAAGCTTCTAACTGAAAATTTTCAATTATTATCCTTTCAGGCCCAAGACTCTCCCAACAGTTTATTCTCCTTTGTTGTTAATCACCCAGATGACGACGAAGAAGGAGAGAGCTTTATTGATGTTTCAATCGTTCTATCGGCAGAAGCGAAATCCAAACTTGAAGCACTGCTACTCCTACTGCAACAAAACACGTCTCAACTAATCCAAGATTCAAGTGCAGTAAGGATAGCTTTCAGAGAAGTTCAAGACCAATTGTCTGCCGATGTTGAAGAACTGCTCTTCCAAGCGGCATTCCTCGAGAGTCAGCAACTACAATATCAAAGAGCTTCGCGACGCATTGCCGATAGAGCTACTCAAGCAAAATTCGAAGAGGAGATACTCAAATTCAAGCAAGTTGTGGACGAAAAACACCAAGACTTAAATTCAAGCAAGCTGTGGACGAAAAACACCAAGACATCGGCCGTCTGGAAGCTTCTGGTAGCGCGCTCGAACAAGAGATCACGCGTCTATCGGCACGAAAGGAAGAGCTGCTAGTTGAGCTGAAGAAAGTCGATGAAGCTCTAAGCACAACCAGCCAAAAGAAGGCTCAACTCCCTGCTGCCACCAAAGCTTTACAACAAGAGAGAGATGCTGACACCCGTGAAGCCCTTCTGTTGAGGAGAAAGCCCAAGCCAGTCGAGGGTTCTGCTGATGATGACGCCACGAAAATAGAAGAAGCAGATCAAATTCGCCTCCGTGCGATTTCATCTATTCAAACCCTGTTGTAATTTGTTGTACCGATAACCGCGATCTTTGACGACTGTTCTTGTAATATAACATTTCATTTGCTGATGTTTCGCATAACGACTTTATCATCGGTACTTACATTTGTATTACTTCATGTATCTATCAAGATACTAGGATAATATTTTTTCAAATATTTACCATTGATTGCTCTGGAAAATGCAACTTCTTTGAGAGTTTCCAAAATATAGGCGTTGCCAGGAACAGACTGATTTATCCGAAAAGGACCTTCCCAATTAGGAGACCACTTCCGAAACTTCGAACTCTTGGTTCCAATCGGCAAAAATCAGTTTCCACACCAAATCACTGTCGGCAAACTCTTTCACTTTTACCTTCTTATTATACCATCTGGCAACCCTTTTCTTGTTTTCTTCGATACTGATTAGAGCCCTTAGCCAATGACCCGCCAGATCTTCTAACTCATCTCTCATAAGGATGTCATATTCATCGGCTGCTAATTGGTCTTGGGAAAACAATCGCCTAGAACCAGTCTTAATTTCCCAAGGCAGGACAGCATCATGTCCGTATACTAACTAATATGGTGAAACCTTAGTAGCACCATGACATGCCATTCGATACGTCCACAAAGCTTCATTTAGTACCGTATGCCATTCTCTAGGGTTTTCTTCAATTTTGCGCTTGATGAGCTTGATTATTCCTTTATTAGTTGCTTTGGCCTGACCATTAGCTTGAGCATAATAAGGAGAAGAATTCAAGATCTTAAACCCCATATTGATAGGAAATTCATCAAACTCCCCCGATGTGAATATGGTTCCTTGATCAGTTGTAATAGTCGGAGGAATTTCAAATCGGTAAACAATATGCTCTTTCACAAAATCTGTCATGTTTGCCGATGTCACATTCTTCAAAGGAATAGCTTCAACCCACTTCGTGAAATAATCAGTAGCAACGAGTATAAATTTATGCCCTTTGCTCGATGGTGGGTAAATTTGGCCGATGAGATCAATGGCCCATCATCTAAACGACCAAGGCTTGATTATAGGATTCATTGCCGACGCGGGTGCCCTCTGAACATTACCGAATTTCTGACAATCCTGACACCCTTTGAAGTATTCAAAACAATCCTCAAGAATTGTTGGCCAATAATATCCATTTCGCCTAATCATCCATTTCATTTTGAATGCCGATTAGTGCGCTCCACATACCCCCTCATGAATTTCACCCATCAACTTCTTCGATTCCTCCCTATTAAGGCATCTGAGCAAAACTCCATCAATTGTACGATAATACAATTCATCATCAAGGAGCACATACTTGGTAGCCTGAAACCTCAACCGTCTTTCAACTTTCCTAGACGGATCTCTTATGTAATCGGCAATCTCTTTTCTCCAGTCATCGGCAACCATTACCGATGTCATTACCTCTTGAATCGACTGATATCCCGAAGCATGTTGCACCAATCGATTGGTTTCTTCATTATGCAACCTAAGAATGTGTTCAAGATGATATTCTCTGAATTCTTTTAATAACTGCAAGCACTTCCCATGATATGCAATCAAAATATCACTTCGGCACTCATATGTTCCAACCAATTGATTGATTACTAATATAGAATCGCCAAAGATTTCCACAACATCGGCACACACTTCCCTGAGCAACTCCAACCCCTTCAGTAACGCCTGGTACTCAGCCTGATTATTCGTCGAAGTAGCAACAATCGGCAATGAGATTTCATACTTCTTCCCTCGGGGTGACACTAAGATAACGTCGATACCTGTTCCCTCCATGCATGTGGAACCATCGAAGAACAAAGTCCAAGGAGCAATCTCTACTGAATTTAGCGTACCGCAACGCTAAGTAACGAAATCGGCCATCACCTGCCCTTTAACTGCCTTAGTTGATTCATACCTCAGATCAAATTCAGACAGCGCCAAAATCCACTTGCCGATTCTTCCGCTCAATATCGGCATTGGCAACATGTACTTGACCACATCATCCTTTCATATGACAGTACACTCGGCCGATAGCAAATAATGCCTTAACTTAGTACAAGAGAAGTATAGACATAAACATAATTTCTCAACTGCCGAATACCTAGTTTCAGCATCCACCAGCCTTCTACTCAAATAATAAATCACACATTCTTTCCCTTCAAATTCTTGAATCAAGGCTGACCTGATAACACCATCATCGGCAGACAAATACAATCTGAAGGGTCTCCCATGTCGAGGTGGAATCAAAACCGGAGGATTTACCAGATACCTCTTAATTTCTTCCAAAGCCGATTGCTGCTCTTCCCCCCGCACAAATTCTTGACCGGCCTTTAGCTTCAGCAATGGGATAAAAGACTTAATCTTCCCAAACAGATTAGATATAAATCTTCTAATAAAATTAATCTTGCCGATCAAAGATTGCAACTCAGTCTTGTTCGCAGGAGCAACCACTTTGTTTATTGCATCAATAGATTTTCTGTCGATCTCTATGCCCCTTTGATGCACCATGAACCCTAAGAATTGACCCGCTGATACGCCAAACGCACACTTATTTGGATTCATCTTTAGCCCATGCTCCCTTGTGCACTCCAGAATCTTCCGCAGATCGGCAAGATGCTTTTCAAAATCTCCAGACTTAACCACCACGTCGTCGATATAGATTTCGACCAACGTACCGATGTACTTATGAAAAATAAAATTCATCACTCTTTGATAAGTAGCACCAGCGTTTTTCAACCCAAAAGTCATTACGATCCACTCAAACAAACCGACGTGACCTGGACACCTAAAAGCAGTTTTGGATATACCTTCTTCAACCATGAATATTTGATTATATCCAGCATTACCATCCATAAAACTGATAATCTTATGTCTAGCAGAAGCATCAACTAGTAGATCGGCAACAGGCATTGGATAGTCGTCCATTGGCGTAGCTTTATTGAGATTCCTAAAATCAATACAAACACAAAGTTTTCCATTCTTCTTATATACAAGAACCACATTAGAAATCCATTCGTCATATCGGCATTGTCGAATAAATCCAGCTTCGATTAACTTCGTAATCTTAGCTTTAATATCGGGTAGTACAGTAGGGTTACACCAGCGCGCTGGTTGCCAATGTGGTTGAAAACCCGACTTAATAGGTAACCGATGTTCAACTATCGATCGGTCCAGACCAGGCATCTCTGTATAATCCCAAGCAAAACAATGTTTATATTATTTTAACAAATCACTAAACTGTTGCTTACATTGGGAATCTAACTTGGCACTAATAAAAGTCGGCCTAGGCTTGCTACCATCGCCGATGTCTATTTCTAGCAAATCATCGGCTGATGTGAACCCTTGTCCAAGTTTCCCATCATCGGCGAACTGATCCATTAAATCTCTTCTTCAGAACCGACTGCTTGGATCGGTGTAATCTGGTAATCGGCCACCTTGAGGAATTATGTATCCCAAGCTTCACCAGATATGCACTTGGTCTGCTCATAGGTCTCCGATTCTTGCCGATGCAACAATTGATGGGACTTCACTCCGGACGACTTCAATTCTATCTCCAACCCATTGCACAAGGCTTTGGTGCATCGTAGAAGGTATGCAACAATTAGCGTGAATCCAATCCCTTCCCTAAAGCAAATTGTAGGTCCCTTTGCCGCTGTTCACAAAAAACGTCGTCGGCAAAGTTTTACTGCCGATAGTCAATTCAACACATACGACTCCCATAGCTGGTGATACATTGCCTTCAAAATCTTACAACTTCATGTCAGTCTTGACTAAGTCTTTGTCACCTTTCCCAAGCTTCCTGAACATGACATACGACATTATACTGATCGATGCTCCACGATCGACTAACATCTTTGACACCGGTTGCCCGTCGACTTTGCCCTTGACAAACAAGGCTCTCAGATGCTGCCTTTCATCATCGGCAGGCTTCTCAAAGACAGCTGCCATCGGATCTAAAACTAGCTGAGCCATCTCAGCAATTTCCTCTTCAGCCTCAGCAGGTGCCATAAATTCCATCGGCAACATAACAACCATGTTGACCTCTGCCGATGGACTCCTCTCTTGGTGTTTTGGCCTCCACTCCCAAACTGGAGATTCTCCCTTTGAAGAGCTATAACCCAGATCATTCTGGCATTCCCGCTAGATTCTCCTTCTTTGAGTCTTTGTCAGGCCTTTGGGACACCATTGAGGGAGCTTAGTCTTCAAAACAGGTTGGTATTGTTTCTCACTGTGTCGGCTTGTCTTACCCCTTATGTTTGGATCTCTAGAGAATATCTCTTCATCGGGCACCCTTGCATTATCCCTCTCTTCGATCTCCTCTTGACGGATACGCTTGCCAAGCCTGTCATGTACACTGAGTTTGCCCCCCAGCCGATCATGTACTGATTCTTTTCCTCTGATCAGCCTAGCATAGCTTGATTCCTGACCTTCAGAGCGAGACTTCTTCTCTAACCGATCAGTAGGATAGTACCCGTTGCATTCAGGACAATTATCGGTAGTGGGTAGCTTGATGCCTTCTTCCAAACAATGGACGAAGAAGGGGCATTTCCAATGATCTTTGTGCCGATACCACTCTTGGCGTCTCACTTCTTCTTGGTGCCGATGTTGCTCTTCTCGCGAACGCTCATATTCCTGTCGTGGCCTCCAGTGCGTGATTACAATGCCATATGACACACATCTTTGAGGCCTCTTAGAGCTGTTGTTGTCATCGGCAGTTCTTTTACTTTCTCTTTTATCGGCAAGCTTCTTTCCCTTTACATCTTGCATTGCTATTTGATGTTCAGGGTCCACCGATGAATTTTTCTTGGCTACCTCCGATGTCAGTACTTTGACTTTCCCACTGGTTTCCACCATATTATTTGGAAACGGATGCTGGTCAATCTTCATCGGCCTCTGAGCTTTAGAATTTTAAAACTTGATTCGCCCATATTCAATTTCTGACTGCAACTACTCCCTAAAGACTTTGCAATCATTGGTATTGTGTGAGGTTGCATCATGCCACTTACAGTACCTGATCCTTCTAATCTCCTCAGCCGATGGAATCACTTGATTAGGCACCAGCTTAATCCGCCCTTCTTGAAGCAACAGATCAAATATTCTATCGGCTTTAGCAGTATCAAAAGTGAATCTCTCAGCCTCCTTTTGACCCAACGAATAGGATATTGGCTTTTTATCTTTTACCCACTCAGCAACGCCGATATCTGTCCCTTCATCTGACTCAGAATCTTCCTCTCGTTCAATGAAGGACACCTTCTTGTTCCAAGTCTTTCTAGGTTCGAAGGCTTTGATTTCCTGATCGAGAACTCTCTGTACAAGATGGCTCAGACTCTCGAACTCTTGAGATACGTACTTGTCCCTGATGTGTGGCAGCAATCCCTAGAAGGCTAGATCTATCAATTGCCGATCATCCAAAACTAAGTTGTAGCATTTATTCTTTACGTCCCGAAGCCTTTGGACGAAGCTTTCTACCGATTCATCATTGCGTTGTTTAAGCTTGACCAAATCGGTAATCCTCTTCTCATGAACGCCAGAGAAGAAGTATTGGTGAAACTGCTTCTCTAGATCGGCCCAAGTAATTAGAGAATTTGGAGGAAGCGAGATGAACCACGTAAACGCCGATCCAGATAAAGATGACGAGAACAATCTCACCCTTAGCTCATCTCTGCTAGCTGCCTCTCCACAATGGATAATGAAGCGGTTGATGTGCTCCATCATCGATGTATCATCTTGGCCAGAAAACTTCGTGAAATCTAGCACCTTGTACCAATTTGGGAGCGGGATCAAGTCATATGCCTGAGGGTACGATGTCCGATAAGAATACGTCTTGACCTTAGGCTTTATACCGAACTGTTCTTTCATCACTTCGGCTATTTTATCGACCCAGTACGCATCCTGATCCTACCGATGGATCGGCTGAATATTAATTGGCTGGACCGGTGAATACATCCCTTCTGGCCTTTGCGGCAGATAAGCTGATCCAATTGGTATAGGCGCAGCACCACCTTGCTGAATATTAGGCACTAGTTGATTTGCCGATGTATAGCCTTGGACACCTACTGGGGGCATACTGGGACATGATATTCATCGGCCGATACACCGATGTCTCATTCTCAGTACCCGTCGGGTAATGGTACTGCTGTGCTCCCGCCACTTGGTGCCCAGGTTGCATCATCTGCTGTTGAATCTGACCAGTCCATCCAGGATTATAAGTCATCGGCATGTGATTTGCCGATAATTGATAGCCACCCAGCGCCTGCTGCGCCTGCACCCTGGAATAATCAACAA
The DNA here is from genome assembly GCA_022036555.1 of Microstegium vimineum. Taxonomy (NCBI): domain Eukaryota; kingdom Viridiplantae; phylum Streptophyta; class Magnoliopsida; order Poales; family Poaceae; genus Microstegium; species Microstegium vimineum. Next base: position 24,903,980 of record CM039128.1, on the reverse strand, counting down.
ATGGGCCTCCTTGATGCACCGATACCCCACTTTGAGGATTTGGCGTCGTCATGGGACGATTCATCACTGCCAAATCTTGTTGCACCGGCAAAGAACTTGCCGATGGTTGCCCGTAAGGCACTTTAGGAATCGCCATCTGAAGATCTCCTGGCTACAACTGCACATTTGGAGAAGACGTAGCATAATGCACTATCGAGCTCATCGGCTGTGCTGATATTGCCGATTCCATAGAGGCCTTTCAGCTGCACTATTTCCTTGGATCAACTTAGCATCGGAATATGAATCTGGAGGCATACCGTATCCCCACCAGTTAGTGAGATTTGGCTGACTCTGGACCATATGCCCTGACATTGTTGATGCCACCAGATCAGCGTTCAACTGAACGACGCTTGCAGGGCTTGATCTTGGTGGTGTAGCTTCATCGGTAGAAGGATTCACAAGTTGGAACACTGGAGCCACCGATGAAGTTGTGGCAGATGCCGATCCAGGTTGATGACACGCTGAACCAACATACCTTGGTGGTTGTCCTTCTTTGAAAGATTGCATGGCGGCATTGTATACAATATTGGACAACACATTGGAGTGGCTAATCAACGCCTGATTTAATGCTGTATTAACCATATCTTGCAACTTACCAGGATTGGCGTCGAAAGTGACCTGCCGAGGCAACGGCGGATCTTGTTTCTGGACTGCGTCGCCGCTCCTGTTTAGGCTGAAGGATTTCAGATACAACTGCTTGTAGTCCTCCATAGCATGCTCCATAGCTTGCTTCTGATCGTCTTTCAGATCTGCTTCGGAGACTTCAATGACGTTCCTTGGATCAACGTTAGTAGAACCACCCATGATCGTGATCAAGAGATATATCTAGGGTCCCACCGGGTCTTCCAAAAGAGGTGTTGACACAAAAAGCGTCGGATCTATGAACACCTCGGGCTTATACCCGAACTCGATATCCAAAGGTGTGCCAGTTGATTTGACCATTTAATCGACAAGGACGATAACTAGAACAAGATTGAACGAGACGACAGCGATACGCCCGGACGTCAAAGCTCCACTTGATCAAAACACGAAACTTGCGAGGGCGACGGAGATCCGTCGAGACGTCGTAAGAACTCGTGGGTAGGCTAGAACTAATGCAATGAAAGTAGATGCTAAAAAAGTAGATAAAAAGTAATAGGTTTTATATTTGATTGATTGTACCTTTTCTACACCGCCCCTGGGTACATATTTATACTCCGGTAAAAGGAGTTATACATGGACCCGACTCATACCTAAACAAAACTCCTATTTTTAAAGGAAATAAAATGACTCGTGCAAGAGTCGAACTCAAACTAAAACAATAATACTAGCATAAAAATTGATAGTTTCCTTATCCTTTTTTCTTACGATGAAAATTTCCATCGGCAGACTCTTTCAATCCGCAATCTCCTTCTATTGCCATCAGCAACTTCCTGCTGACGTCAACCACATCAACCTGTATACATCAGCAATATTCTCGATCGGCAATATTCTCCTGTTTCCATCGGCAACATCCTTCTGGTCAACCAATACCTTCTTTTGTTTCCTCAATCTCCTGTCTCCATCGGCAATCCGATTAGTGGGATTCTGATGCCGCTAAGGAAAAACAACCATCCTTCTACCGATCGGTGTAACTACCCTTCTACCGATCAGTGTATCCGGTTCATATTGACACGTACAAAAAAAATGGTGTCAACACAACCAGCAGCACCAGCACCACTCCTTGCATCCCTTCACATCCATCTTGATCCTCACCATGGCTCCACCAAGAAACAATGGAAAGATGCCACCCATCCCCTTCGACGGAAGCCCTTCCAAGGTCAAAGACCCCATCAACGCCGACGCCGTGGCTGTCGAGGTCCTCGACGTTGCTCCACTCGCCATGGCACCGCCGCCAGCCCAACCAACCACCCCTAGGGGGGGTCGGCCGACCGGGTCATGGAGTCAGAGAGGATGAGGAGCATTGCCCAATCAATGTCTCCTCATCACAATATGAACAAGCCAGTTGCACATCCGGTAACTCCCAAAAGGCCAACCACCGGCCAATTGGGGGTGAAGAAGGCCATCGTCTCCACCACCGAAGACGACACAAGCACGAGCAACACCAGCTCGTACTCGCCATCGACCCCGACGTGGATGCGCCTTCAAAGGGTGCATGGTGGACTGGGAATGGGCAAGGTGGTCGTTCCTTCCAAACACATGGTGGATAAGTACCCATGTAGTTCAGTTTTGTGATGAGTGATTGCCCAACACTTGAGTGTTTCAGTTTGAGTGGCTTGAACTAACCTCTTGCATTTGCCTTCCTCCCTCTCATTTCCTAGGTTTTCCCCTCCCCTAGTGATTCTTGCTTGAGGTCCACAAGTTAGTATTTTTAAGAACTGATTTGTGTCAAGGAATGGAGGTTGTAACCTCCTCGTGTCCTCCGGGATTCGATTGATGAATTGCTTGTCTCGTGTTCTTCTGTTTTTGCAATTCCCCTCTCCGGTGTTTTTGCTTGATCTCTCTTGTTTCTTGATCTTTTTGCAAACCCCTTGTTGGAGAAGGTGCTAGGATCCCTTGTGAAGGTTTTGCCCAAAGGAATCGGGTTCGTTTGGTGTGAGCACGCAGATCGGGCGATTTTCCTTTCTACGGTCATTTTTATTTCTCCTCTTGGATTTTGATTTATCCTGAATTTTATGGGGCACCAAACGATATGAAACTCATGGAGTATCATCAGTACTACCTCAAGAGCCTTCACACAAAATTTGAGGTCAATCGGATTTGATTTGATCGAGTTTGGGATTTTCCAGAAATTAGCTGAATCAGCTAACTGATACCAGACGTGTCTGGTATGAATTCCGGACGTGTCCGGTATGTTTCCCTTGGAATTTTGAGCTGAAACTTTGTGGAGACCTGCTCCTTGGTGTCTGGAATCTAGGGTTAAAATTTCAGAATGTTTGGACACAATTTGATAGGGTTTCGATTTTTCTCTTGAGGCCTGTCTGTGCTGAAAATCCAAACCGGACGTGTCCGGTATTCGGTGGAGCAGTTTTGGAAAATTGCTATCTTGAGCGTTTGGGCTCCAAATTGCGTTCCGGCTGTTGCGTTGGGTTTCTACCATTTCAAGGAACATATCTAGGTGCTCTTGTCACTAGTTGACTTGGGCGTTTTAGATTCGAGTACATGCTTGTTCCATATAGAAGTTGAGTGTCTCATTTTCCTTCCTTCGACTCGGTTAGTGATCTTCGCGCTTTCGTGGTGTCCCGCTGTGTTCCTAGGGAACATCCACCCTCTTCTTGGGTCGTGGACATCACGGTGATTGGGTTTGGCTTTTGGAGTTGATTTTGGGACAGCGGCCAAATCTTTCGAAAGAAATTTGAGGCTCCCATTCACCCCCCCCTCTGATCGTCGTTATCGGTCCTTCATTCCTCACCTCACCTCCGAGGAGTGTACGGAGACACGTAACTCCTTGGAATCAGAGGCCTCCCGCATGTCGGTCCGGTGGACCAGCAACCCGCCTTCGATCTCCGGCCCTCCAGGCCAATTCCAAGAGGAGGACGAAGAAAGCGACATGGAGAAGCTGTCGCGCGTAGTCGCTAGACTTAGAGAGAGTAACACAAAACTAGCAGAAAGGGCACCAGAGGAAAGGATGGCATGTTTAGATTTAGAAGACAGCTTCAATTATCTTCGCATTAGCACTAGCGCGAAGATCAAACGTTTGGCCCAGGCAATCAAGAGAGAGGATCTCTTTGCCTCTCCTTCTCCATAGATCGCTAATATCACTAATAAGCTAGGCACTTAGATTTATTATTTTCAATCATTTTCCCTTCATCGATGTAATTTGTGCCTAGAATGAAATTTTGAATTGAATAAAGATTTGGTTCTGCTAGTGTCTTACCCTAGCATAACCCCTATATTTGATCTATATTTGTCACTAGTAACGGTATGCTCCGAAACAAGTATGGGGTAGGGGGTGTCGGTCGACACCCCAACATACCAAACCACCAGTTTGGCCATGGAACTATGGTGTACATGGTCATGACACATTCCACAAAAAAGTTGGACCAGAATGACCACTTTTGTGCATCGGCCGATGCACCTTAGAGGCCAAATTTCAGAACTGACAGAGAAGATCAACATTCAGAGGTAAGGAATTCTATTGCAGAGACCGAAGTGGCCAAATGGGCCAGGGGTGGGGTAGCCCAACCGCACCTAGAAGCTCCGGGTCCACCAGCCAGCATCCACTCAGCCTCGACATCAATCCTACTCGCTTGCCACATCTCTCCCCTTTTCCTCTATGCTTTTATTTGTTTATTCATTTTCTCTCTTTAAATAAAAATAATTTCTTCATGAAATGAATCTCTTAGTTTATTTCCCTTTTCATTGTTGAATAAAACAAGAAGATCGCATCTGAAATTAAAATTTGAAAAATGACATGGTCTATGACATTTAAAGGACAAAAGTGTCATAAAGAGAAATTCTTGCTTTTTGCATATGCTAGTGGGAAAATACTTTGATACGAAGATCATATTAACTAAGTTGTTGATTAATGTGATATAGACTCGGTTCATGATTCATACCCTTTCTATTTAAATTTTTTGGAGATTAATTTTTGAAAATGTCATAAAACCATAATGTCACTACTCCTCTATAGTGAGAAACTTCCTACCAGAGCCATAAATATTTATGCATGATCAAAGCCTTCCTCATACGCTTCTTGTAATTGCTTTGAGTTTAGTCAAACCTTGTGACCCTTCTTGAGAATTTTTTCATAGTTCAAAGATCAAGATCACATACACGCCACATATTCCCGCTGCTTCTACACTGGAAGTACGCAAAAACATGCCGTTCATTTACATGATCCATGTTCATTCAATATATACTCTAGAAGTAAATGATATGATCTCTTCCAAAATTCTTCAAAAGAGACATGGCTATCATGAAAAATTATAATGAGCAAAAGCTCTAAAAAATAATAATAAAAAGAATGATAGCCATATCTTCAACATCTTCAAGTTTGCTACACACATATAAGTGATGCACATCTTTCCACAATAAGTGATGCACATCTTGATCTAGGATTATGACAATCTTCTCCTTGGATTATGACAATCTTTCCACACATAGATCATATATAGTCAAAGAGTACAATTTCTACTACCATCTTTCCACACACATGCACATCTTGATCTAGGATTATGACAATCTTCTTCTTGGATCCTTGTTTTGACTTTACAATAAGTGATGCAATTTTGCTACATTGTTTATCCCTATCTAAGCTCCACATATATAAGCCTTTTAGAAGTAGGAAGATAAATAGAAGGCAACTTCATGCCTTGGTAAGGATCTATACACCTTGAGCGATATAGAGTGCTATAAGAGGAGTAAGTTGACTTATGAGCTTTCTTCTGAAAAACTTATCAAAAACTCCAAGTACTAAAATATCATTTGGGGAAGATGACTTTACCTTGAGAACTGTTCCATTTCTCAACCTCTTAAGGATATATGTTAGCCAATACCACATATCCCACTTGTATGACAAAATGTCTTGAATAAATCTTTATGCTTGCTTGATACTTTCAATAGCATAATCATCTTAAATTCTATCCTTTACTCAAGGACGAGCAAAGAGGTAAGTATGAGGGATCTTGTTGACGGAAAGAATAACCCTTTTTGTCACCATCAAAATACCGTCAACATCCTCATAATCAAAGGAAGACAAGCATAACATGAGCACGTTTTATCCAATAACTAGTTCTACATGTCCCTTAAGTATTTGAGTGCAGGTAATGACAAATGGGGACATTTGGGAGCCAGTGGGCCCACATAGGGGGTCGGCTGATGTCCCTGTGGGGCCACTAGGCTTCCCATGCCCCCATGATCCAAGAAGCACCCTATCAAGTGATCCTGCACCCTTGGATCCACCCTATGTTACCTTTCAACGGTTCATATGCAAAGCACAAGGATCCATGGGCCCACATCAAGATTAACATGACAATCATCTCAGAGAAAACACCCAAAGCCTACGACAAGTGGGACCAGCAGGCAGAGGTGGGCCAGAGACCCAGAAGGGGGTCGGCCGACCTATCATTGGGCCCACCAGGCCCCTACTTGGTCCCTGACCAGTGGGACACCATCTAGAAGGAGCAGAGAGGGCCCATAGGCCAGTAGGAGGGTCGGCCGAATGCCCCTATCGCGGTTCAACCTCCAGTAACCGCCACACTCACTCCCCACATACTGGAAATCATCACCATCCATCCTAAGGTGGTTCAGAGGTCGGTTGGATCCTACAGTAGTCGATGAAGGTGACGCGGATCACTGATGTGACACCGGAGTAGCCCCTACTCCACCTCTAGCTATAAATAACCCTAGAGCTCCCTATTCATTGATGCCTCATTGGAGAAACACTACTCCTTAGTCTCTTAGCGGAGCTCTTCCGTAGTGCTATGCTAGTTGGACGAGAGTGAGGGAAGTCTTCTGGAGAAAGCCCCGGACCTGTCGGGAATCTTCTCCGGAGCTGCACATCGGCGGATGCGAGTCTCTTATAGCATTTAGTATTCTAAATATGGTTTAGTTGTTATACAACTTCTTGCGCTTGTTCATCGCTTTGCTCTGAGTGAAGTACTTTAATCTTAGGCCAAGGTTAAAGTAGTAACAATAGTGTAGATGTGGTGTCTAGACTAGATCTTGCCTTTGTAAATCGCTTATCGCACGGAAAGTTAGTGGATGTTAGTAGGAAGTGACAGCCCTATCTAGTCTTCGTATTTCACCCCATGTGTAAGATAAGTTCTTAAAAGGTAGGGCCTCAATACAACATGATGGCGTGGTCCGGTTAGAGTTTTGCCCTCTTTCTGATCTATCCCATCGCCTCCTGCAAGAGAAGGGCTGATAAATCCCGTATAACCAACTATACCTTGTAAGATATCTTTGCTATATCGAACCTCTTGAAGGACCGAGAACGGCGACCAGAGGGGGGTGAATGGGGGCCTCAAATCTCTCTCGAAATATTCGGGCCACTCTTCCCAAAAACAAGCGAGGCGACGGACGCTGACGTCAGCATGTACTAGCGTACGACGCAAAACCCTCGGAGCATCCGACGCCCCCGACAAACGCGCAGTAACCGCAAAAATCGTTTTTCTCTCCACCAAATCTTCCCAAATCTTGACCAAATGTTCTCCACTAGCAACCCAACTTGGTAGGCATGATTCTCGTGCTACGGAGGAGCTATCCCGAAGAAATCATCGCTCAATTTGGTGAGAATTAAAGGAAAACGAGGATTTGGGGGAAAAGGGGCAAGCACGGAGAACACCACAAAGAAATCGCCCGATCTACGCACTCGTGAGGTTTGAGGGAAATTCCTTCGGTGCAAAGATGCTCCTCACGAACATGAACAACTTGGTTCAAACGGATTTGCAAGAGCTACTCCCTACAAAGAGAAATCATCTCGGGAAAAGAGGGAGCAAAAGCAAAACGCGAAGAACACAAGCAAAACGGGGAACACGATCACAAAAGCGAAGCCACCATGGCTTACGGAGGTTACGACCTCCGATTCCTCGCAATAATCACAAGTTCTTACACCGGTGACTCAGTGGATCTCAAGCAAGAAGAAGCTAGGGAAGGGAAAACCTAGGAATAGGTGGGAGAAAGAGTAATGCAAGGGATGAGGATCAGGATACCCCTTCATCCTCTATTTAACGGGGTTTTGGCTATTTCCCAAAGACCCCCCTAGATACATGAGTGAACTACCTAGCCTAAGCATTATAGTCCAAGCTCCGGAAAATATCTTCCTCGATTTGAATGGACGGCCCCGCTTCCTGCCGGGAGTTGCCATCGCCTCGACGCAACCTCCAGGATTCCGCCACGTGCCATCCCCACTTCCTCGGAAGCTCCGCCTAGGTTTTGAGGCCCAAACCCTGGAAACCCGCCACCGGTAGCTTTGGGCTCAACTACCGAACCCCGAGTTTTGCGACCCAAACTCGGAAACCGACGCGGATGGTTTTGAGGCCCAAACCACCAAACCACTCGACGCGAGCCACCTTGTCTTCACCAGGTCGGACTCCGAGTCCCCTGAGCCTCCGCTCGACTCGCGTGTCCACCATCTTGACTCGGTCGACTCGGTCTACCTCCATCTCTTCTCGCACTCGTCGGTGCCAAGTACTAGCCACCATAGCTAGTCCGCCGGCGCCCATGGTCCCTCAGTCCGAGCCCCGCTTCTGCCCTTCACCGCTCTTAGTCCATCGGCATGGCAAGCCTCTACTCGACCTTCTCCACGCCATTGACCACTATAACTAGGTATAGCACCTGCACACCACAAGCCGATAGACAAGCACACATTTCTGCTTTTGCAGAGGTTAGGGTAAGCCACTCAAACTGAAACACTCACGTGTTGGACGATCACTCATCATCAAAGATGAACATACAAGGGTACTTATCCACCATGTGTTCGCACCTCTCAACCCAGTTATCATAGTCTCCCTTGATCCATCATCGGACATAACCATATTCCTAGTTTACTCACTTCTCGTTCCCTGTGGAAAATACGATACCTGGAATACTCCCGGTGAAAGCTACACTTGACAACCGTACTCTTGCGGTCTTTTTCCGTTTGCCACCTTTGGTGTCAACAAACACCACATTCTTGATTCATCTAACCATATCCTTCTTGACAAGCTTCTTGAAGGTTGACATGCCCACATGTGCTAATCTTCTAAGCGATAGCCAACCCAAAGAGTTCTTGGAGAATAGACATGTTTCCAACTCGGCCTCATTGGAAGTGAAGTCCACTAGATATAAGTTGTTGTGCCGGAATCCCTTGAATATCATTGAAGAGTCATCCACCTTGGTTACAACAACCTCACTTGGAGTGAAGAGACATTTGAATCCGAGATCACAAAGTTGACCAACCGATAGCAAGTTGAAGCTCAAAGATTGCACTAGCACGACATTGGAAATTGATTGATCTTGGGAGATAGCCACTTTGCCTAAGCCTTGAACTTTTCCCTTTGAATTATCCCCAAAAGTGATCTTGTGTTGACTTGAGCAATCCTCATCAAGTGTGGTGAACATTCGGGGGTCACCGGTCATATGTTGAGTGCAACCACTATCAATCACCCAATGACTTCCACCGGTCTTGTAGTTCACCTACACACAAGCAACTTGGAGTTAAGCTTGTTGTTTGGGAATCCATTCAAAACGGGGTCCCATAGCCTTGGTAACCAACTCCTTAGCAACCAATAGCACTTTGGGCTTGTTCTTCATCTTAGGCCCGAGAAAGACTACAAGTTGTCTACCCTCGGAGTCCTTGTTGATGACAAAGTGTGCATCATGAGCAAAGGGCCTAGTGTGCTTGGGCAAGGTCTTGGGTGGTGGAGTCTTGCAATCATAAGCAAAGTGACCAACTTGACCACACTCAAAGCATCTTCTAGGCTTGGGCTTTGGCTTGCCATAGTTGTTGTTCATGGCCTTGTTCTTGTAGTAATTCTTTGCTTCCATCTTAACTTTGGCCTTCATCACTTGATTCTCCTTGAACCCAACACCCATATTGTCATTCTTCATGATGGTGTTCATCAAGAGCTCACTTTGAAGGTTGTGGCCCTTGGTGAATTTCTCCATTCCACTTGCAAGCTTGATCTTGGCATTCATGAGCTTTGCATTTTCTTCTCTAAGTGTCTTGATCAATGTGATAGCATCCTTGTCGTCTTCCTTGTACGACTTGATGGTGAAGGGCTTGTTTCCCTTGAGGTTGATTAGCTCTTCCTTGAGCTTTGAGTTCTCTTCCCTCATCTTCACATAGTCATCATATTCGTCGGCTTCAACTACCTTCTTGCCCTTGCACTTAGCATTTTGTATTTTTCTCACTAGCAACTTCATCAAGAAAGTCCTCATAAGAAGTAGCTATATCACACTTAACAACCGGGTTAATAGCAACATGTGTAGCAAGATCATTTGTAAGCAATTCATTAGCTACCACAAGTGTGCCATGTTCATTTCTCACTTGGTTGTAGTCATCTTTTAGCAAGTTATACCTTGTGTGGAGCTCTTGTGTTGACCTCTCAAGCTTTCGCGGACTATGCGGGAGAGAACCGCGGACTATCTGCCCTTGCTGAAAAATGAACTGCGGACAGTCCACAAATTTGTCTCGGACAGTCCGCCATTATGCCAAAAAACGCCCAATAGAATGTCCAGAATCATTGTTGTTCGGTGGTTTTGAACTGTGGACAATCCACGAAAAATCCACGACAGTCCGCTGGCAAAACTCAGAAAATCACCCCGAGAAGCTCTCTTTCCGCCCCGTCTCCCGGACTGTCTGGGAATTAACCCTGGACTGTCCGCGGTTGCCTCGACAGACGTGATTTGGGGGCGATTTTGAATCGCCTCTCCCCCAAATCTTCCCAAATCACTGTCAAATGTTCACCAATAGCAACCAAACTTTGTAGGCATGATCCCAGTGCTATGGAGGAGCTATCCCGAAGAAATCATCGCTCAATTTGGTGAGTAAACGGGAACAAAAGGATTTCGGGAAAATCTCCAAAACAAAGAACACGAAATAGAAATTGCCCGATCTATGAGCTCAAGATGTTTGGGGCAAAACCCTTAAGGGCAAATTGTCTATTCGTGATCCCACACAACTTGGTTCAAACGGAATTGCAAAACTCGCTCTCAATCAAGAGAAATCATCGCATGAACTTAGAGGATTAGAGAGGAGAAAAACGTGATTAGCGAAGAACACAAACAAAAGAGACACAATCACGAAATCAAAGCCACCATGGCTTACGGAGGGTAAGGCCTCCGATTCCCATCAAAATCAAAGTGCAAATCCTTATACTAGGGACCTCATGAACTAGAGAGAGAAAGTAGAGAGAGATAGAGGTGGTGCAAATCACTAGGGTTCAAGAGGTGGGATGAATCACCCCTACTTATCAGGCTTTGGCTATTAACCAAAGACCCCCCTAGATACATGAGTGAACTACCTAGCCTAAGTATTGCAGTCGAAGCTCCGGAAATATCTTCCTCGATTTGAATGGACGGCCCCGCTTCCTGCCGGGAGTTGTCATCGCCTCATCGAAACCTCCAGAATTCCGCCACGTGCCATCCCCGCTTCCTCGGAAGCTCCGCCTAGGTTTTGAGGCCCAAACCCAGGAAACCCGCCACCGGTAGCTTTGGGCTCAACTACCGAACCCCGAGTTTTGCGGCCCAAACTCGGAAACCGACGCAGATGGTTTTGAGGCCCAAACCAACAAACCACTCAACGCAAGCCACCTTGTCTTCGCCTGGTCGGACTCCGAGTCCCCTGAGCCTCCGCTCGACTCGCGCGTCCACCGTCTTGACTTGGTCGACTCGTTCTACCTCTATGTCTTCTCGCACTCGCCGGTGCCAAGTACTAGCCATCACAGCTAGTCCGCCGGCGCCCATGGTCCCTCAGTCCGAGCCTTGCTTCCGCCCTTCACCGCTCTCAGTCCATCGGCACGGCAAGCCTCTACTCGACCTTCTCCACGCCATTGACCATTGTCACTAGGCATAGCACCTGCACACCACAAGCCGATAGACAGGCACACATTTGCTATCGCAAGAGGTTAGTTCAAGCCACTCAAACTGAAACACTCAAGTTTTGGACAATCACTCATCAATAAACTGAACATACATGGGTACATGTCAACCATGTGTTCGCAATCTCCCCCTTGATGAGTTCATTGTCAACACATGTGCATTTCAGATTTGAGCCACAGGGTACAGCTCTCCAAATGACCAAAAAGCTAAGAAAGCCAAAACAGGGTCACTTGAGAGAAGCAAAACGAGTCCAAAACTTGGTTCCCAAAGACATGGGAAACGGCTCGACGCAACCAAGCAAATCAAAGCTAGCCCTCAAGAAGAGGCAGAAAAAAGGGCTCAACACCGCTAGCAAGTCCAAAACCAATCACAGCTCTCAAAGCTCAGAAAACCAATAGAAGCACCAAGAGAAGCTCAAAGATAGCAATTAAATCAATTAAAGCTCAAGAACCAATCGAAACCTGTCGAAGCCAAACAAGACACGCTAGACCCTCAGAAGATGCAAAGGCTCAACACATCTAGCAAAAGCTCCCCCTAGGCAAAAACACACTCAAGATACCAAAAGAGCGCCTTAAGGCAAAAGATGCACACAATCTCCCCTTGACCAAGGAAGCTATAAACCAATGAGACCCCACTCTTTCTCCCCCTTGGAAGTAGATGGCTGAAAATGAAGTGAAATGCACATCCTCTCCCCCTTGGTGACACATGTAGCTCATCAGAGCTCACAAACCCATGTTTTGTGCCAAAAAGCCATGTAATGCAAAATGAGTGTAGAAGCTTCATACTTAGAGCTAAGACAATGAATAAATGCTCTAAGTGATGTGATCCTATGAGAATAGGAAAAGCTCTACGTGCCCAATCAAAGACTCAAGTTGATCTTAATATCACTTTAGAAGCTATTTTAGAGAGCATATCATGTGACAACAGAGAAAGGGTATCACCTCCTAGAGACAACTAAACATGGAAAACAAGATAGTATCTATCTCAAAGCAATCTCATGTATAGCAAGTAGAACTATCCCTAGCAAAGTTCATACAACAAGCCAATGACCCAACTGAATAATTTTTTCAAATTTCAGAGTTTTGTCGCCAAATTTTTGTTTTAGGCATATTTCAAGTTGTATGTGAGTGGTTGTAAGCAAGGTGATGCCACTTACGAACCGGGCGAAGTCAAAGGACTTGACACACCGGTTTCGGTCATACACGATACCGCTCAAGTTCAACCCATATGGGAAGCAGTCTCGAACACACGGTGAAGTGCTCACAATGCAGACCCAACTCGATCTTTCCAATTCACAATTCAGAGAGCAATTTCATTTTAGATCAATTTTAATCATGGTGCTCAAAGGTAGTGAATGAAGCAATGAAGAGCCATAGTTACAAGCTATATACAAGACAACCAAGAAGGATCTTCACAAGCCTACACATGCTAGTGCCATTTCAGAGGTGACATGGGGAGTTAAATTCAGTTTTAAAGCTTTTCTAACTTAGCTCTATTGCATATCTATAGATCAAAAAGAGTCCAAGTCAGGCAACAACATAGACATAAAGCACCTCAAAAAGAGCATAGATTCATTATATCGGCTATAGGTATGAAGTTTAAAATGAACTATGTCACAAATGCAAATGAGATGCAAAATGCAATGACACCAATTAACACCTAAAAAAGACACCAAAGAAAAGAAAGAAAAGACAAATAAAAACAAAAAAGAACTATGATACACAAAAGGTTTCCCTCAACTAGAAAGGGAAACACACACCCAACTCGCCCCGAAGGCGAGAAAACGCAGCTTGCACTACTACAGAAATGATTCTGCATAACACTTGGCTTTTATTAACCGTGGCGATTAAACACCTAAACCGCCACTGTTAATAGGTGGCCGGAAAGCCCACCGGCTGGGGGGCACAACCGCCATGGTTAAAACATTAACCGTGGCGGTTGTTATAACCTAACCACCACAGTTAATGTCATATTCACAGTGGTGGTTATTGTTGCACAACCGCCACGGTTAATTCATTAACCGTGGCGGTTGATATTACATAACCGCCATGGTTAATTCCATTAACCATGGCGGTTGTTGTTGCACAACCGCCACGGTTAATGAATTAACCGTGGCAGTTGTTGTTACGTAACTACTACAGTTAATATATCATTAACTATGGCGGTTATTGTTAAGATAACCGCCACGGTTAAGTCTGTAGTATAAATACAGCAGCCCCCTCTCTTCTTCCCCGCGGATCCTTCTCCATTTTTGATGGTTTTGAGCTCAAAACCATCAAATTGAACATTGTCTGAGGGGGGAGGTTTTGGCTTTGGATTTGGTGAAGTGTGGCACCGCAAAAGGTTGACTTCTACTCTCCAAGTCGCGATTTTCTCTCTTTTTGATGATTTTGGTGTTTCTCCCTAATCTAGATCTAGATCCAATGGAGAGGAGAGACAATAGGAGATCTAGAGACTACACACATGTTGGGGAGGGTTTTCCCTTGGATTTGGTGAAGGGTGGCACCGCAAGATGTCGACTTTACTCTCTAGGAGTCGATTTCCTCTCTTTTGGATGATTTTTGTGCTTTTTCAACTAGATCTAGAGAGGGAGAGAGAATAGTAGATCTATAGAGATACACACATGCATGGTAAGCTAATTTGGGTTTTTTGTGCATTTGAAAGGTTATGGAGCACAGGGATGAGTGGATGTACAAGACATCGAGGATGGATCTGAGATTCCTAGAAAATGTGAGGAAGAAGTTCATTCCCGTTGCGCAGAAGCATCGCCTCAGTCTGGATCGGGAGCTCATGGTTTGTCCATGCAATGACTGCAAGAATCGGTTTGCCCAGAAAGATGCAGTGGTGCAATCACACCTTTTATGATATGGTTTCATTAAGGATCCAAAGTACCTTGTGTGGAAGTTTCACGGCGAGAAAGAGCCGAGTGTCGCCAAAGAACATTGGGGAACCTCGTCGACGACATCCACAGTTGCGTCTGGCGATGGAGGACACCAACAACCCACCGCGAGACCGAGCATTGATGATGAGAGTCACGACTACATCACTATTGCCGATGTGCTCCAAGACGAAGCTGCTGGCGTCGGGGACGACAACAATGGTGACCCGATGATTGATATGCTGCGGCCCGAGGATGCAGAGCTTCTTGAGGAGATTGCTAACCGTTAGGACCATGACGATGTTCTGTTTGGTAATCCAAAGTGGCTAGAGAATTTCAGGGAGATGAAACAGGCAACAATTGATCTCCTCTACCCGGACGGCGGTGAATGTCCAAAGCATTGTACGACGTTGCGTTTTGTCCTCCAGATGCTGATGTGCAAGGCTCGCCATGGGATAACCGACACAGGCTTCAATGACAATTTACGCATCATTGGTGAAACGCTACCAGAGGGTAACATGGTGCCCGTCAATACATATCGAGCCAAGAAGCTGATCAAGCCAATAGCGATGAAGCTTCAAAAGTTTCATGCATGTCCTAACCATTGTATTTTGTTTCAGGGTGAGTATGAGAATGCACAGAGTTGTCCGAACTATGGTAGTTGGCCTAGTAAAACCACCACGGTTAATGCTCCGATTAACCGTGACCATTGATCCGTGGCGGTTGGAAAAACTGCCACGGTTAATCAAATTCAACCGCCACGGAAAATCTTTTCTGTAGTAGTGTTGATCCAAAGGCTTTGTGAGAATGTCTGCAAGCTGGTTGTGGGTCTCGACATGCTGGAGGTCAATATCGCCCTTCTCGTAGTGATCTCTCAAGAAGTGAAAGCGAACATCAATGTGCTTGGTCTTAGAGTGAAGCACGGGATTTTTGGCCACACTAATTGCACTCGTGCTATCGCAAAGCAGAGGCACCTTAGTAAGCACAAGACCAAAATCCTTCAAAGTTGCAATTATCCAAATCAACTGTGAACAACAGCTAGCCGCGGCAACGTACTCAGCTTCGCACGTCAACTGTGCCACGGTAGACTGTTTGCGAGAAGACCAAGACACAAGAGAAGACCCGAGAAACTGGCAAGTCCCAAGAGTGGACTTCCAATCAAGATGACAACCGGCAAAGTCAGCATTGGAATAACAGCAAAGCATAAGAGAGGAAGAGGTGGAAAACCAAAGACCAAATTCGGGAGTGAATCGCAGGTACCTCATGATTCGTTTCACCGCCTGCTTGTGCGAAGTCCGTGGTGACGCCTGAAAGCGAGCACACAAGCAGACGGCGAACTAAATGTCCGGCTAGGTCGCCGTCAGGTACAGGAGCGACTCGATCAGGCTTCGGTACTCTGTCTGGTCCACCGCCTCTCCTTCATCGTCCGCATCCAAGGCAGTCATAGTCGACATGGGCGTCGAAAGAGTCTTTGCCTCACCCATGTCAAACTTCTTCAGAATGTCCTTCGTGTACTTGCCTTGGTGCACAAACGTCCCTTCCCGGGTTTGCTTGATTTGCAACCCGAGAAAGAAAGTCAACTCGCCCATCATACTCATCTCAAATTCCCACTCATAAGATCTGCAAACATGGCAACAAGAGCATGAGAAGAACCACCAAAGATGATATCATCCACGTAAATCTGGACTAGGAGAGTGTCTTTGCCTTGCTTGAGGAGAAAAAGTGTCTTATCTACCGATCCCATTTTAAAACCCTTAGCAAGCAAGAAGGTTCGCAATCTATCATACCATGCTCTAGGGGCTTGTTTCAAACCATACAAAGCTTTGTGAAGTTTAAAAACATGGTTTGAAAACTTGGGATTTTCGAAACCGGGAGGTTGTCTAACATACACTTCCTCCTCTATCTAGCCATTTAAGAAAGCACTTTTAACATCCATTTGAAAAAGTTTAAAACCCTTAGAAGCCGCGAAAGCTATAAGGATTCTAATTGCCTCTAAATGAGCTACGGGAGCAAAGGTTTCCTCATAATCTATTCCCTCCTTTTGACAAAAGTCTTGCACTACCAACCTAGCCTTGTTATGAACTACCACCCCATCTTCACTTGGCACTAAGACCCAAACGCGGTTTCGCTCAAAGTTTTCTAACTCCTCATGCATGGCATTGACCCAATACGGATCCATCAAAGCGTGTCCAACATCTCGGGGCTCAAAAGAAGCGACAAAAGTCAAATGAGCAAAATGAGAGAGATAGGACCTAGACCGCGTGACTCAACCGTCGATGTCGCCAATGATGTTCTCCGGCAGGTGCTGCTGCTGGATGTAGCGGGGAGCCTGCCTGGACGAAGTGGCCTCCCCCTCGAGAGCAGCTGGCGCTCCCTCAGGTGCATCGGGCACCGACTAAGGAAGCTGCTCGAACGACCCCCATGTAGAGGAAGTAGACGGGTCGGGGCCGTGAGCCGAAGTGGACGTCGCAGGGTCGATGGGGGCAGCCGGTGGAGTCAGCTCGGGATCACCCCAATCGGTGTCGTCCTGCTCCTCCTCCACAAAGATGCTAGTGTTTACCTCCTCATCACCTGCAAGCTCAAAAAAGGTAGAAATACAGGGCATAGTCTCATCGAAAGTAATCTCACAAGTCTCCATCACTCAGTTAGTCTCAAGATTAAGAGGACAATAAGCACGAGAGTGAGTAGAGTAACCGAGAAAGATACCGTCAGAAGACCGAGACTCAAATTTGTCCAACTTACCGCTCTTTTTGAGGATGAAGCACCTGCACCCAAACACCCGTAGCTTACTTACCTTGGGTGGTCTCCCAAATCGCAGCTCATAAGAGGTCTTCTTCTTGAAAGCTCGGAGAAAAATGCGATTGGAAACATAGCAAGCAGAACTGATCGCATCGGCCCAATACCGCCTAGGAGTCCTATGCTCATTGAGCATCATCGTGGCCATCTCAACAACGGTCCGATTCTTGTGCTCAAGAACACCGTTCTGCTAGGGAGTGTGAGGTGAGGAAAATTGGTGATCGAGACCCAAAGAAGAGCAAAGAGTTGCAAAGTGAGCATTCTTGAATTCTGTGCCATTGTCACTGCAGATAGCTCTCATGGCATTCTTAGGTAGCTCATTTTGCAATCTCAAAATCAGATCTCGAACAAGTGGAAAAGCCTCATCCTTACTCTCCAAAAAGAACACCCAAGAATATCTCGAGTAGTCATCAACGACTACAACCACATACCACTTCCCTCCTTCCGACCTAACCCGAGCTGGACCAACTATGTCCATGTGTAAGAGCTCGCCGGATCGAGTGGTCATGATCTCAGTCATAGGAGGATGGGAAGCGGCAACCATCTTGCCATGTCTTCAAGGATGGCAAACCAAATCCTTCTCGAACTTCAGCTTTGGCAATCCTTGGATAAGGTCCATTGAGCTAAGCCTTGCAATCAAGTCAAAACTCAAATGTCCCAATCTCCTATGCCACTTCCAAAGCTCGGAAGAAGAACCGGCAAGAAGAAAACAATAAGGTCCAGAAGAGATAGAAAAATCTACACGAAAAACCTTCCTGAAGGGTAAAATCCGGCAAACAAGCTCACCACGAAGTCCAAAATCCAAGAGAGATTAGGCTTGAAACTCACTTCAAAACCGTCATCAAGGAGTTGCGAAACCAAAATAAGGTTAAAATGCAAATTCGCAACCAAAGCAACATCCTTGAGGACAAAATAAGAGTTCACTCGGACCGACCCTCGGGAGACAACCTTACCTATACTCTTGTCCCCAAATGTGATATACTCGGTGTGGTGCACGGGGTCGAGGCTGGAGAAACCCTTGGCACTTCTGGTCATATGGCGTGAACATCCAGAATCCACAAGCCAAGTCTCCTCCAGTCCTCCTTCCTACACCAATAAAAAGACATAGAGTGAGCAAACGGTGCAACACTGGGGTTAGTAAACTGTGAAGGATACCAGTGTTGTCCCATTTTCCCAAAGAATGGGTTAGGAGAAAAACCAAAAATCTCCTGCCCCACGGAGGGATAGCGATCACCACGATAGGGAAAACATGGTCCGCTAGAGAAGGGAGGAGTAAAGCCACTGCCACGAGGCCCATAGTCGTATGAGTCACGACCGGTACAACGCCGGGCATGACCACCATGTGGTCTCGCCTCCTGAGGCCTAGCACCTTGAGGCATTGTACCTCTAGGCCTAGTAGTGCACCTCTGAACTTCCGGTTCATGCACCCCAACTGGTGGGTGGTACATGTCCCGATCATCTCTCTTCCTCCGAAAGAAAAACTCAGCCAAGTGCCCATCCTGCTCACAATACTCACAATGGTACCTCACCGCACTCTTGGTAGGCACTCTCTTGTTGAGCTGGGTGGATCTAGCTTTCTTAGGAAGGCGATCACTAGAGATGTCTGGCAATTTGTCAAGTCGGTTGCGAAGATGGTTCGGTTTGGAAATCCACACTTGCTTCTGTGGAGTGGTTTTAGGTGGCTCTTCAAACACACCATCTCTCACATGTAGCTTGGTAGGGTTGGTAGGCATAGGTGGTGTCGATGTTTTACCACCGATAACTTGCCCCGGGGTTACCCGAGACAGTAGTTCGTGCCTCGGCGAATGGTGAAACCTTGGTGGTTGGACACGCTGGGACACACGATTTATACTGGTTCAGGCCCTCAACACTGTTGAGTAACAGCCTTACATCCAGTTGGGTTGTTTATTATTGCTCTTGGTCGTAATACAAGGTTTTGTGTGTCGCTCTACGTATCGGGTGTTGTGTACTATGTTCAGGTCTCTGGGTGATATGTTGTGTGTTGTGATATGAGATGATATGCCGATCTAGGGATCCTTGCCCTCCTTTATATATTCTAGGAGAGGCAAGAGTCATAGTCGGTTACAAAGTAGATATCCTAGTAGGATTATGTGCTACTACTCTTAGTAGGATTGCATGTAGGGAATTCTAATAGGAGTAGGACTTCTTCTAGTCCTAGTAGGATTCATGTAATGAATTCTATTCGGACTAGGTCTTCTTCTCTCTTCTCCGTGGGGAACTCTATGGGTCCCGAGCATTTCATGATTTTGCTTTAAGAGGCCGAGTTGTTGGTGATTGTTGGTATTTCTTATGACTATTGGATAAATCCGCAAGCGCACAGATTATACCGATGTAGCACTTCACCGGGAGTATTCCAGGTATCGTATTTTCCTTAGGGAACGATAGTGATCGAACTAGGATTAAAGATATGTCCTATGATGAATCAAGGGAGACTATGATAACTGGGTTGAGAGGTTCTATGTAGCAAAGATATCTAACAAGGCAAAGCTGGTTATACTGGCTTTATCAGCCCTTCTCTTGTAGGAGGCGATGAGATAGATCAGAAAGAGGGCAAACCTCTAACCGGACCGCGTCATCATGTTGTATTGAGGCCTTACCTTTTAAGAACTTATTTGACGCACGTGGTGGAATACAAAGACTAGATAGAGTTGTCACCTTCTACTAGCGTCCACAAACAATCCGCGCGATATGCGGTTTACAAAGGCAAGATATAGTCTAGACACCACGTCTACACTATTCTTACTACTTTAACCCTACGTTAAGGCTAAAGCAATCTACTTAAAGTAAAACGATGAACAAGTGTAAAAAGGTGTATAACTGCGAACACATGGTGGATAAGTACCCATGTATGTTCAGCTTTGATGATGAGTGATCGTCCAACACGTGAGTGTTTCAGTTTGAGTGGCTTACCCTAACCTCTGCGAAAACATAAATGTGTGCTTGTCTATCGGCTTGTGGTGTGCAAGTGCTATGCCTAGTGACAGTGGTCAATGGCGTGGAGAAGGTCGAGTAGAGGCTTGCCGTGCCGATGGACTGAGAGCGGCGAAGGGCGGAAGTGGGGCTTGGACTGAGGGACCATGGGCGTCAGCGGACTAGCTGCGGTGGCTGGTACTTGGCACCGGCGAGTGCGAGAAGACATGGAGGTAGACCGAGTTGACCAAGTCAAGATGGTGGACGCACGAGTCGAGCGGAGGCTCAGGGGACACGGAGTCCGACCGGGAAAAGACAAGGTGGCTCGCGTCGAGTGGTTTGGTGGTTTGGGCCTCAAAACCATACGCGTCGGTTTCCGAGTTTGGGCCGCAAAACTCGGGGTTGGGTAGTTGAGCCCAAAGCTACCGGTGGCAGGTTTCCTGGGTTTGGGCCTCAAAACCTAGGCGGAGCTTCCGAGGAAGCGGGGATGGCACGTGGCGGAATCCTGGAGGTTTCGATGAGGTGATGGCAACTCCCGGCAGGAAGCGGGGCCGTCCATTCAAATCGAGGAAGATATTTTCCGGAGCTTCGACTGCAATGCTTAGACTAGGTAGTTCACTCATGTATCTAGGGGGGTCTTTGGGAAATAGCCAAAGCCCCGTTAAATAGAGGATGAAGGGGTATCCTCATCCTCATCTCTTGCATTACTCTTTCTCCCACTATTCCTAGGTTTTCCCTTCCCTTGCTTCTTCTTGCTTGAGATCCACCGAGTCACCGGTGTGAGAACTTGTGATTATTGCGAGGAATCGGAGGTCGTAACCTCCGTAAGCCATGGTGGCTTCGCTTTTGTGATCGTGTTCCCCGTTTTGCTTGTGTTCTTCACGTTTTGCTTTTGCTCCCTCTTTTCCCGAGATGATTTCTCTTTGTAGGGAGTAGCTCTTGCAAATCCGTTTGAAGCAAGTTGTTCGTGTTCGTGAGGAGCATCTTTGCACTGAAGGAATTCCCCTCAAACCTCACGAGTGCGTAGATCGGGCGATTTCTTTGCGATGTTCTCCGTTCTTGCCCCTTTTCCCCCAAATCCTCGTTTTCCTTTAATTCTCACCAAATTGAGCGATGATTTCTTCGGGATAGCTCCTCCATAGCACGAGAATCATGCCTACCAAGTTGGGTTGCTAGTGGAGAACATTTGGTCAAGATTTAGGAAGATTTGGTGGAGAGAAAAACGATTGTACGTGCTGACGTCAGCGTCCGTCGTCTCGCTTGTCGAGGGCGTCGGACGCTCCGAGGGTTTTGCTTCGAACGCTTGTACGTGCTGACGTCAGCGTCCGTCGCCTCGCTTGTATGCGTCCTTCGGTTTTGGCGTCGGACGCTCTCCAGAGTCTGTCGCCCAGCATCCGTCGCGTGGTGTGCGCTGTACACCTTTGTTTTGCTCTCGGGTAGGCCGACGGACGATCTTCACAGCGTCCGTCGCCGTCACCGACCGTCCGTCTCCTCGGTAGTTTTTCATCTTCTGTCAGGCTCTCTGGAAGGCCGACGAACGCTTGCCTAAATGTCTGTCACCAGCGTCTATCACCCTGCCCTGGAGCGTCTGGCGCACTGTCTTCCAGCGTCCGTCGCCTGTTTTTCTGGCTAATTTGCTTGGAATTCTTGCCTCTTTCTCATAGGGGTTGATAACTCTTCTTGGGGGTTTCCGGTGAGTTTTCCTCCACTGCCGGTGAGCTGTCATTTGCTCTGTTTTCGTCTGAATCCACGCTCGTGTTGCTCGGGGGAGGTTGAGCACTGTCACACCTGGTTTTAAGAACAAAACTAGATTTACACCATATGTGAGCCCAGGAAGTCAAATCTCACATATAACCACAAATTGAGGTGATATCCAAAGACAATACTCAAATACATAATATATAAGGTCAAAGGATAACCTCAACACAGTAAACAGCGGAAAGACGACTCCGAACTTCAGGCGAAGGCTCCGACTTCACAGGGACAACTGACTGGTTGATCACAAGCCTAACTCCCTTAACTGTTGCTCTTTGCCATCTGATATGGTTGATAGGGCAAGGGTGAGCACTTAAAGTACTCAGCAAGATTAACACAGGGTTATGAAGCTCAAAAGGCTGACACTGTCTTACTGCGGTTGCTTTTAACTTGGTCAAGTTTTAACCATAATTAGCTTTAGCTATGCTTAACCTAGTTGGGAACCACATGATCATTAGTGAAACAATCTCTTATATCATATCTCCAAACTCACCACCATAAGTTGTTCAACAACATGAGTATCTAACACTGTGAGTTTTCCTGGCCACTCATAACCGTGAGCACGGCTATCATGATAGATTTACACTCTGCAGAGGTTACACACTTTACCCACAAGCCGTGTTGCCCATATGCCCGGGTTTGCAACTCCCAAAACACTTCCAAGGTGAGCGGACAGGGTACACTATGAAGTCTTTCAAAAGTCTTCCCAACATGTTGACAGACCCTACGGACCCAAGGCAAGGGGTATGTAAAGCCCCTACTCGATGGTACCCTCCCAAAGCGGTAACCACCCTAGGACATGCCCTACAACCAGCTCGACAATGGTGCCTTTCACGAACTATCAACACGCCGGTACGAATCTTCATACTTGACTAAAGCTAGAGCCATTATAGCACTCGTGGTTGCATTTAAGTCCTAGCTTTTGCCCTACAATGGGGTCCTATTCCATGTTGCTATAAAAGCCAATTTTATCTCATCGTTGGATATATCATTAGTCAAGATTCGATTCAATATTCATCATGTAAAGCATAGCAGAGCTACCCATATGCATAGAAACCCATGGTGACAAGATAAAAGGATAACAAAGCTATGGTAAAGATCTAAACAGGAATCAAATTAGACACATGCAATATGACTAGATTGAATTATGGTGAATAGGTAACAAGGATGATCCCATGTTAAACTTGCCTTAAACTCTTAGATCCTTTCTTCACTTGATTCTCGATCTTCTGATGACTTCTTCTTGATCTCCACGTAAATCTCACCGATTGGACAAGATCATAAACACCACACAAGCATCTGAACAATCATACAAAGCATACAATATATCTACTTTAGAACAATACACCAATCAATGAAAAAGATTTAAAAGAAACCTACGTCCTGCTACGATCACGCAGACGTGAGAATCACGCTAATTGGATCTATAAAGGAAAAGAAACGTCTACCGAAGATTAGCTTTTATAAGAGAATTAGACTTCATTTCTTTTATTTATATAAAAATCATATATTGGATACTTCAGAGAAATACCCAAATTAAATTAAGTCACATTACATTTGCTTTGGGAAAACAAGATTAAACTAAGTATGTTCTGTTTTATGAAAAGCCGAGGTGGAAAACCCTAATTCATTTTATTTAGAAAACTATTGATTATATCATTTTATTTCAGAGAAGAAAACATATTTAATATTGTTACTAACAGGTAGATCTTATCGTTACGAAACCAACGAAATTCGAACGAGACAAAACGGACCTAAAACGGATAAACTAGAGATTAAACAAGATTTTGAAAAGGCAAGATTAAAGCCTTAAAAGAATTAATTTACTTTGATTTTCAAAAGTAATTAACATAGATGAAAACTATACTACTGGATAGAGCATAAAACTACGGATCTAATGCAACTTGAACGGATTGATTTGGATTAAAAACGAGCAAGTTACAGGATTTTGAAATCTGATGGCAAATCTGTAGATTGGAAAACGTATTTTGGATTAAAACATAGGGGTTTACGTTTTTGAAAACAGAAAGCATACTTCGGATGAGAACAGCAAGGTTTACACTTTCTGAAGAGCAAAACAGATCTTTGGAAGTTGCTAAGGACGGCGGGTTCATACACTGAAAACCCCAGGGCGATTTCTGCAAAACTTCAAAGCTGAAGGGGTACGGGTTCACCAGATCCGTTGGATCTGAGGCCAACGGCCCATATTAGATTGGAGAGGGGGAGGGTGAATTCCCCATCGGGTGAACAGGGCTTTAGCCGGGTGCAGGGGCTCCGCGACGGAGCTCCACGGCGACGCCATGGCCGGCTCGCCAGAGGAAAGGGAAAAAGGGGTTCGGGTGCTCGGATTCGCGAGGGAAGGGGCCAGGGAGCGAGAGGGAACGATCGAGAACTCACCGGAGACTAGAGCAGAGGCCGAGGAGGGCTCGGAGCAGGCTGTCCACGGCGAGGGCGGCGCTGTTGCTCTTGCAAAACGGCGACGAGGCCGTCAGAGCTGAATTGAAGACGAAAAAGAGGGGGCGGATGAGCTTTGCGACTCCACGAACTTTATTCGGTGCTTGGCGTGGTCGTGCTGCGACTATGGAGCATGGACGTGTTTCGGCGGCGGCGGCGGCTCTGAGCACGGGCGGCGCTGCGGCTTGGAGCAAGGCAAGAGCTCAACTGCTAGATGAAAATGATGCGGGGGGGATGACAGCTCTACTTATAGTGGCCATGGGATAGAGTCCCGTGCGCGCAGCACGCCAATGGAGCAGCAGCAGAAGGAGAGTGGTTCTGTGGGAGCAGGGAGTCCAGCGGAGAGAGAGTGGCGCTGCGAGGTGAAGCGTGCGGGACCCGAGAGAGGAGGGGGCGCGCGCGGAGATGGAGGCGAGCTGGCAAGAGGGGAAGGGAGAGAGGGAGCTGGGCTTTTCGGGCCAGATAGGAAGAGGGGATGGACAGAGGTTTTTCTTTTATTTTTATTTTCTTTTCTCTTTACAAAATTTGCAAACACAAAATCAAATGGATTTTTGGAATAAAGTTTTGACAAAATGTCCACCCAAAAATAATGCCACAACATGCATGCAACATTCACAAATATCTTTTAGGATTTATCTTTAAGTGCTCTAAATATTTATTTAATTACTTATTTAAAGCATAAATAAATTCAAATTAAAGAAAATAAACTCAAATTAAACCCTATTTGAATTTAGCAAATTTTAGGGTGTTACAAGCACCCAGCAAAGATATTTCGAGAGAAATTTGAGGCTCCTATTCAGCCCCCCTCTGGTCGCCGTTCTCGGTCCTTCAAGAGGTTCGATATAGCAAAGATATCTTACAAGGTACAATTGGTTATACTGGCTTTATCAGCCCTTCTCTTGCAGGAGGCGATGGGATAGATCAGAAAGAGGGCAAAACTCTAATCGCACCGCACCATCATGTTGTATTGAGGCCCTACCTTTTAAGAATTTATCTTACACACGGGGTGAAATATGAAGACTAGATAGGGATGTCACTTCCTACTAGCATCCACTGAATTTCCGTGCGATAAGCGATTTACAAAGGCAAGATCTAGTTTAGACACCACATCTACACTATTCTTACTACTTTAACCTTGGCCTAAGATTAAAGCACTTCACTCAGAGCAAAGCGATGAACAAGGGAAAGAAGTTGTATAACAACTAAACCAGATTTAGAATACTTAATGCTATAAAGAACTCGGAAGAAGTCTCTTACAAGAGCTAAACTTACAAGAGACTCGCATCCACCGAGGTGCAGCTCCGGAGAAGATTCCCGACAGGTCCGGGGCTTTCTCCAGAAGAATTCCCTCACTCTGCTCCAACTAGCATAGCACTACTGAAGAGCTCCGCTAAGAGACTAAGGAGTAGTGTTTCTCCAATGAGGCATCAATGAATAGGGAGCTCTAGGGTTCTATTTATAGCTAGAGGTGGAGTAGGGGCTACCCCAGTGTCACATCAGCGATCCGCGTCACCTTCATCGACCACCGTAGGATCCAACCGACCTCTGAACCGCCTTAGGATGGATGGTGATGATTTCCAGCATGTGGGGAGTGAGTGTGGCGGTTACTGGAGGTTGAACCGCCATAGGGGCGGTCGGCCGACCCTCCTACTAGCTTGTGGGCCCTATCTGCTCCTTCTAGATGGTGTCCCACTTTTCCCACTCTCCGTTTGCATCATCTACGTGGCGAAAATACCATTGTTTGGCTATTCCCATCAAAGAGAATGGAAATAACTTCCACTTAACGGTACCTCGCCTCATCCCATGGATGAGGACACATGAACACAATTGTTAGAAGTCACGTAGATGAGTGTAGGGATTTTTGTCTTCGTCCCCAGAAAAAGGTTTGTTCTGAACCATCCTTTTGAGGCTTGGGCGAAGCTCATAATGAATGTCTAATCTAGTCTGAGATGAACTAGGTGGCTCCAACCTAGCGCCCGTTGGAGCACCATACTCGAAGAGAGGTGTTTGATCCATAAGTGTGTATGTGGAAAGAATGGTTTAAATGAAACAAGGATAATAGGACCAAAGGGTACTAGTTAAAAGCTACCATTCCCCGGCAACGACGCCAGAAATGCTTGTTGGTATTTCTTATGACTATTGGATAAATCCACAAGGGCACAGATTATACTGATGTAGCACTTCACCGAGAGTATTCCAGGTATCGTATTTTCCTCAGGGAACGATAGTGATCTAACTAGGATTAAAGATATGTCCTATGATGAATCAAGGGAGACTATGATAACTGGGTTGAGAGGTTCTATGTAGCAAAGATATCTAACAAGGCAAAGCTGGTTATACTAGCTTCATCAGCCCTTCTCTTGCAGGAGGCGATGGGATAGATCAGAAAGAGAGCAAAACTCTAACCGGACCACGCCATCATGTTGTATTGAGGCCTTACCTTTTAAGAACTTATCTGACACACGTGGTGGAATACGAAGACTAAATAGAGCTGTCACCTTCTACTAGCATCCACAAACAATCCGCGCCATAAGCGGTTTACAAAGGAAAGATCTAGTCTAGACACCACGTCTACACTATTCTTACTAGTTAAACCCTACGTTAAGGCTAAAGCACTCTACTTAAAGTAAAGCGATCAACAAGCGTGAAAAGGTGTATAACAGCTAAACCAGATTTAGAATATTAATTGCTATAAAGAACTCGGATGTATCACTTACAAGTGCTGAACTTACAAGAGGATCGCATCCGCTGAGGTAGAGCTCCGGAGAAGATTCCCGATAGATCCGGGGCTTTCTCCAGAAGACTTCCCTCACTCTCCTCCAACTAGCATAGCACTACTACTAAGGAGTAGTTTCTCCAATGAGGCATGAGTGAGAGTGAGGGCCTAGGGGGTCTATTTATAGCTAGAGGTGGAGTAGGGGCTACTCCGGTGCCACGTCAGCGATCCACGCCACCTCCATCAGCCACCGTAGGATGAAACCGTCATTGTAACCGTCTTAAATCAACGGAGGAGATCAAGTGGATCCATGGCGGCATGCAGGAAGTCGGTGGGGAGCTGGAACCACCATATGGTAATTCGGCCGAACCCTATGGCAGGTGGGCCCTGCCACTTTTCTTCTAGAAGCTGACCTCACTGGTTAGGGGGCCTGTGGGTGGTCTCTGGCCCCACCTAGGCATTCAGCTGAATGCCTTTTCTGGCCAAATGGGCTCATCTTTCGCGGGTGGCTTCTAGACGTAATGCCCATCATGATGGTGTATGCCTTGTGCACATTTGCCATACATGGAAATATGTCATGTTAGGCCTATGGATCATTGTGCTATGAATCTGGACCATTGAGAGGTGAATATACTTGGATCCAAGGGTAGAGAGTATTCTTGAGGGTGTTACATGGATCATGGGAGCTAAGGATGCCAAGTGGGTCCATAGGGTGGTCGGCTGACCCCCTAAGTGGGCCCACTGGCTCCCAAAAGACCCCATTTGTCATTACTTGCATCAAATAGTCATGGGACATGTGGAACTAGTTATTGGGTAAATTATGTTCATGCTATTCTTGTTTTCCTTTGAATATGAGGATGTTGACGGTGTTTTGATGGTGATAAAATAGCTTGTAATTACCGTCAACAGTGATCAAAACCGAGTTCTTCTTGGAGCGAAATCTTGAGATGGTCTTTTGTGCTTCCTTTTCGGGTTGTTGAGGTTGATGTCCACTTTTCACGAAAAGTGCACTCAATGAGTGTAGCCCTCGAGACTCTTGTTGTTTGGTACAAACGACAAGAGGGTCTTGATTTTGAAAGGGTATTTTCCGGGGTAGGTATCTCCATCCCCTGAGCCTTTTCCGAGTTCTTTTATTTAGAAAAGAAATGAGACGAAGGGTCTTGATGTCTTGTAGTCTTGAGTTCTTGTATTCTTGTCCTTCGAGTGTAGCTAAAGCGAAAGCGAGCCCCTGAGCTTTCTGCTGAAAAGAAGTCGGCAGAGGGTTCTTGAAATAGTCTTTTTTGTCTTTATTTGTCAGAGGCGGGTTCTGTGTATCCGGAATCTTGCTTTTTGTCTCCGTCCTTTCACTTGTTTGCTTTCTGTGGTCTTGTTCTTTTCTTAGCTTTTTCGTCTTTTGATTGCTTCTTTTCCTTAAGATCTTTGGGTTTTTTTGCGCTTAGTGTGCTGTTGTGCGAGGCTGAGCAGCCCCCAGGCATAGTTGAAGCCAATGTCGCGCCCCCGAGCTTAGAGTCCGACCAAGCCGTGAAGCTCTTCCGAGTTGTTGTTGATTCATCCAGGTTGTTTTTAATCTTTTCTGGTTCTTGATGTACCTCATCCGGGTTGTTTGCACTTTGTTCACGTTCTTTCTTGAACTTGTATGTACCTCATCCGTGTTCTTTCTTGATTCCTCTGGGTTCTTTCTGAATTTGTCTTGATCTGTCTTGCAATCTGAGTTCTTTCTAAACTTGTCTCGGTAGAGTGGCTCTCAGGAGCATGTTTTTTTCGATCTCATGGTCTAGATGTAGCTTTACTACATGTTAAGCATAAAAAATATGTAAATTACATTCCGGATATGAAGTCACGAGCATGTCCTTTATTTGGATAACCAGTCAGGGGCAGGCCCCGGTATCATGAAATGCATATATAATTTTTTTGTCCTCCTCTTGCTAGGCCACGTAAGTTCCCCAGGTAGTGTCCTGTTATGTTTAAGCACTTGAATCTCTGGCGTATGGTACAGTTCATGCCCTTTCCGAGACTGTCCATGTGAGCCTGGTACTCGGTTCATGACTTTTCGTGAGACTTTAGTGACCTTTTAAGGCGTGTTCTACCTGAAGACTTTAGTGACCTTTTAAGAGAAGATTTATTATGTTTGCTTGCATGACAATTTGATTTGGAACACTCTGTTTGTTCACATAATGATTTGATTTGGAGCACTCTGTTTGCTCGCATGATGATTTGATTTTGAGCACTCTGTTTGCTCGTTTGTGTGTCTTCCCAGAGACACATAAAAAAGATTCGAAAATTAAAGCGTCACTTAACTTGGTTCACGCCAGAGTTGTTCGGACGGGCAGTCGAGTACTGCGTCCGAGTTGTTGACGTAGTAGCCGTCGTTGGGTTGGCGTGGCCATGCATTTGCCGCGTTGTTGTAGTTGCGGTCAACGGCTTGCTTGATGTAGCCGGACAGTTGCCCGAGTTGTTTAAAACTCGGACGTCGTGTTCTTGATGCCAGTTGTATTGACTTGTGGACGAGTTGTAGACTGGTGGCTGAGTTGACGTTGCTTGATTCACGGCCTTCTTGCTTCTTTGCTTTGCCTCATCGCTGTTTGCTTCTTCTCTGACGTTTTGTCAGTACGTGCACGGTGCATGCACCAGCGTGCATATATATTGTATGATACTCTTGACTTGCTTGCTTCCTTCGTTAGCTTGTAGAGCTTCTATAATTAGCTTGCATACGTGGCCATCTGCTTCTTGCTTGTATGTCTCCGCGTCTGATTTGGACTTGGCTTGTTCGTATGTATATAGTGTTGGATATGTGTCGAATATGTGTACAGTTTTCGTTACGTTGAATTTGAGTTGTATTAGGGGCTAGGATAGAGTTGGAGTCGAACTCTGTATCCTAGGGGGCCATAAATATGAGGCAACCCCTGTAGTAACCAAGAGACAACTTGGCGGCTGGTTAGGGTGGCGGCGAGGCCGCGGGATCGCCCGGATGCCGGTGTAGCTGCTGTTTATTATGGGGAGGAGCGCCCGTAGTCATTGCCCCGAGGATTAGGCACATCGCCGAACCTCGTTAAAAAACATCGTGCCTCGGTGTCGTTCTCGTTTGCGTATCTTCTTCTATGGTGGTTATGCTTCCGCATTCATCGGTTAGTAGATCCGTTTGGATCTGGAATTAACCGAGCACCCTAACAAGTGGTATCAGAGCCCATGGTCGGAAAAACTAGAAAATCTCAGGGGTCACATGTGACGGGGGAGCCCGTTAACGTTTGGAGGTCACAAGGGTTGTGTGATGAGCGTTGGACTTGGGGTCTTGATAACGTCTTCCGGAGATCACATGGTGTAGTGTGATGGAAGAGTTGGGTCCGATGTGTGACGGGGGAGATTGTTGGGTTTAGTCCCACATTGGTAATTGATGGTGGTGGAGCACAACATATAAGACGGGGGCAGCCCTCACCTATCAGGCTAGTCTTTTGAGTTGAGTTAGGCCTAAGGTCTGGATATGTTGTGGACTCCGATGGACCTGGGCCCGAAGGACGCCGGCTCGTGAGTATAATGAATTGGGCCGAATTCCACTGCGCACCCTAACATATAGCAATACACGTACGTATCCCAGTAATTCCGCTGCTAGCCGAAAGGACTCCTTGCCTTTGTCGTTGCCTTATCCTGGTGTTTGAGTCGAAATCGGGCACGTGTAGGAGGTTGTGTCAGATATGGAGAGGTATTGCAATCTGACTTGTGTTCTGAATCGATCCGGATCATGTTCAATAGCTGGTTCTGCATGTCGAGTCGGAGTAGGACTGCTAAGTAGTCGTGCTTTGCTGCAATCTTGGCGATTCGACGAAGCTGATGAAGAAGTTGGTCACGTGCACGCCTGGACAGCGCTGATGATGATGGAATTGTTGCTGGCGATTCGTCGATGAGGCCGACGA
Organism: Microstegium vimineum; assembly: GCA_022036555.1. Lineage (NCBI taxonomy): Eukaryota > Viridiplantae > Streptophyta > Magnoliopsida > Poales > Poaceae > Microstegium > Microstegium vimineum. The sequence goes on along the minus strand of CM039128.1, from coordinate 24,872,998 downwards.
GTGCCGCAGCGTGCTGTGAGTCGACCAGAGTTGCGACGAGTTGTTGATGATGAAAGCTGCGCGACATGCCAACGAGGGCCAACTTGAGCCTCGGTGAATCTTGATCTTGATGTCTTCTGAGTTGCATCAATTTTGTCGACGAGGGTCGACGAGTCGCTGCGAAAAAACCTTGAACTTGAGGTTTTCCGCGTTGCAGCAACTTGTCGATGAGGGTTGATTTTGAGATCTTCTAAACGGCAGTGAGTTATCGACGAGGGTCGACGAGTGCCGCGACAGGTTTTGGTCTTGAGGTCTACCGAGCTCACGAACGCAAAGCGCCGAGATCCCCTACCTGGCGCGCCAGCTGTCGATGTTTTACCACCGATAGCCTGCCACGGGGTTACCCGATAGCCTGCAACGGGGTTACCCGAGACAGTAGTTCGTGCCTCGGCGAATAGTGAAACCTTGGTGGTTGGACACGCTGGGACACACGATTTATACTGGTTCAGGCCCTCGACACAGTCGAGTAACAGCCCTACGTCCTGTTGGGTCGTTTATTATTGTTCTTGATCGTAATACAAGGTGTTGTGTGTCGCTCTACGTATCGGATGTTGTGTAGTATGTTCAGGTCTCTAGGTGATATGTTGTGTGTTGAGATATGAGATGAGATGTCGATCTAGGGATCCTTGTCCTCCTTTATATAGTCCAGGAGTGACAAGAGTCCTAGTCGGTTACAAAGTAGATATCCTAGTAGGATTATGTGCTACTACTCTTAGTAGGATTGCATGTAGGGAATTCTAATAGGAGTATAACTTCTTCTAGTACTAGTAGGATTCATGTAATGAATTCTATTCGAACTAGGTCTTCTTCTTTCTTCTCCGTGGGGAACCCTATGGGCCCCACGTCGATAGGTGGGGAAAACTTGATGAATTTGGGAGATGTGGTGGGTTTCTCACTCGCACTCACACCACTACACTCACCAATCTTACAAAACATGCTATCATCCTTCCCACCTATAGCAAAGTCTACTCCTGTGCTGCCAGCCCGCTTGCATTGGCTAAGCAACATTCCCAACTGCGGCTCTCGGCAAGACACCTAGCTCAAAATGGACCGAAGGTATGTGTTTTCTTCCTCGGTACGCATCTCGTCGTGTCTGCACGACACGATCTCAAGCTCCAAAGCCTCAAAGCGATCCGACTCTCTAGTGCTATCTGAGCTGACCTTCTCTAGCACAACAATCCTAGCATCTCTCTGTGCCAGCTCAGAACGCAAGTCTAAGCAAGACTTGCATGCACCAAGTAAGCTAGGCCTAGCCTTCAGCTCACTGACCTCCTCAAGTAGAGTGTAATACTTGTCCTGGAGAATGAAAAGATCAGACATGTGAATGGCGCAAGCATCACACTCTACCTCCTCGGTAACTACCACCGACGCCTTAGCAAAATCTATCTCATGAAGCGCGCTAAGGTACTTCGCCTTAAAGGTGTTCCTCTCACAAGAGGCATGCTTGAGCAAAGCATCCTGACTAAGCAAGGTTTCGTTCAGGGACTCAAGCTCGAGAGAGAGGGATTCGACAGTGGGTGATACCTCGGGAGTGTTGGAGTCGTAGTCGGAGTCATCCTTGCGCTTGCCGACCTTACCTTCTTCAATCGCCATGGTGCAAAATTCACCATGTTTGGCGTCGGTGTAGAAGCATAGACCGTTGAACTTGTCCTCAACCTTTCCCTTCGACTCATCGTCGCTCGAGGAGGAACCTCCATCAGAGGAGGCATTGATGTCGCTGAGGGAGGCGAGGAAGGCTCGGTGCTTGGCCTTCACCTTGTCGATCACCTTCTTTGAAGACCTTCGGATGTAGCCGCCCTTGGCCTTGTGCTTGTCCTCGAATTAGTGCTGACCTTCCGAGAGCGCTTATGGTGGTTTGGTTAGATCTTTGGATTCCGGTGGGTGCGCGCGAGCGCACCCGCTGGGTGTAGCCCCCGAGGCCTTAGGTGGAAAATTTCCTCCTAAGGGCTTATTCGGAAACCTTGCACAGTGCTTGACCTTTCGCCTCCCTCACGAGGCGGAGAAGGAGTGGTCTGCTCCGCACGTCAGAGCCAGAGCTCTGGTTGCACGCCAGCCCTGCCACGGGTCTCACTATTGGCCTCGGCCTGACGTGCCCTGAGATGACTAGTCGATACTGCATCGTGCTTTCTTTCAGCCTGTACGGACGATTGACCGGTCGAAGATACGTTTGTCGGGTTTCGGGGTCTGACTGCGCCCCTCCCCCCGTACCCTAAAAGTGGGCATGCCATGTCTTCCCCGTTCGAGGAGCGGTGCCAGAGCACTGCTCATTCTGCAGTTAAGACTCCGAACGGCGCGCTCTGAGCCACCCGTCTGCTTGGCCATTTATAGGCTCGCTGCACCCTCTCAAAGTGGGTGCTGTCGCACAGTGTGATATGGTTTGGAGGAGTTGCTGCAGCCTCACGGGCCTGCTGCCGCGCGAGTGCCCTGGAGAGCTATAAATAGGGGTGTCTGCCTGTGGGGAGATTCATATCCACACGGTATGGCCTGCCCTAGATTCTTCCTCCGAGGCCTCGTCGGAGAGTCCCTTGAGCTGCCGTGGCGGGCGGCCTTTTGAGAGAAGCACTGGGTTCAGAGGAAGTTCTACGCTGGGAGCGCCACCGTCTTGTGTCATTGTACGGGAGATGTCAGGGGGAGTTTTGCGGCATGCGTAGTTCTTCCCTGTCATCTCATCCCGCGGGACGGTTGTGCTCCCATACTGTCTCCTGTAGCAGGGGGCCAAGGATGTGTCTAGCGGAAAGACTGTGCGGTCCGCCCGCACAAATTTCTAAGCCAGACGTTCCTTGGGCCTACTGGTGGTGACGCCACCATTGGGAGACGGTGGACCTGCGGGCTGGTGAGCCCGGTCATGTCCGGGTGAGGACGTGTCGGTGCCACCCCCTGAAGCCCTATGGATCAGAAGGTGACCGTCCGCACACGCGCGCGGGGATGCCTTGATCATGCAGCACCTATGTAAACACTGGTGCTACATGCCTAGTTGGGCTTCGAGGGAGTGGTCCTGAACGTCCTTCGGTGCTGGTGAACGCCCTCGCGGAGTAGGGCGGGGCGTGTCGCTGGACCGATGGGCGTTCCGCGGCACGGGTTCGAATCACGACCTAGAAAAATGCTTGACCAACTCGTCATTCCTTTTTCTGGGGATGCAGTCGATCGCGTAGGTCTTGGGTGATGGTGGTGCAGTCGCTGCCCGTCACAAGAGATGAAGCAGGGGCAGTTGGCTCGCTGGGCGTTCGCCTGATAGGCATCCCTCCCTCAGCTCGGCTCGGGGGGAGGCGGAAGAGCCCCCATGGGTTGATTTTGTTTTTGTGGAGTATGGTAAATTGGGTACCCTATTTCTAGGTATCCGACACAACTACTACTACCTTAGATGCGGACGAGGAAGGAGAGGCGGTGGATCAGACGGAGTACCGAAGCATGATCGGGTTGCTTTTGTACTTGACAGCGACTCGGCCGGACATTCAGTTCACCGTCTATGTGTGTGCACGTTTTCTGGCATCCCCACGGACGTCGCACAAGCAGGTACTTGTGATTCACTCCTGAATTTAGTCTTTGGTTCTCCACCTCTTCCTCTCTTGTGCTTTGTGGTTATTCTGATGCCGACTTTGCCGGATGTCGTCTTAATCGGAAGTCCACTTCTGGGACTTGCCAGTTTTTCGGGTCCTCTTTGGTTTCTTGGTCTTCTCGCAAACAATCTAGTGTGGCAGAGTCGACGTGCAAAGCTGAGTACGTTGCCACGACTAGTTGTTGCTCTCAGTTGATTTGGATGATAGCCACTTTGAGAGATTTTGGTCTTGAGCTTACTAAGGTGCCTCTGTTTTGTGATAGCACGAGTGCAATTAGTGTGGCTAAAAATCCCGTCCTTCATTCAAAGACCAAGCGCATTTATGTCCGCTTTCACTTCTTACGAGATCATTACGAGAAGGGCGACATTGACCTCCGGCATGTCGAGACCCAAAACCAGCTTGTGGACATTCTCAAAAAACCGTTGGATCAAGCTGCGTTTTGCCTTCGGGGCGAGTTGGGTGTTTGCTTCCCTTTTTAGTTGAGGGAAACTCTTTGTGTATTATAGCTCTTTTTTGTTCTTATTTGTCTTTTCTTTCTTTTCTTTAGTGTCTTTTTAGTTGTTCATTGGTGTCATTGCATTTTGCATCTCATTTGCACTTGTGACATAGTTCATTTCAAGCTTCATACTTATAGCCGATATAATGAATCTATGCTGTGTTTGAGGTGCTTTATGTGTCTATGGTGTGCCTAACTTAGACTCTCTTTGAACTCTTGATATGCAATAGAGCTAAGTTAGAAAAGCTTTAAAACTGAATTTAAATTCCCCATGTCACCTCTAAAATGGCACTAGCCTGTGTAAGCTTTTGAAGATCCTTCTTGGCTGCCTTGTATATAGCTTCTAACTATGGCTCTTCATTGTTTCATTCACTACCTTTGAGCACCATGATTAATATTTAAAATGAAATTGCTCTCTGTTTTATGAATTGGAAAGATCGAGTTGGGTCTGCATTGTGAGCACTTCACCGTGTGTTCGAGACTGCTTCCCATATGGGTCGATACATGAGCGGTGTCGTGTATGACCAAAACCGGTGTGTCAAGTCTTTTGACTTCGCCCGGTTGGTAAGGAGTGGTGTCACTTTGTAGACAACCACTCGCATACAACTTAAATGTGCCTAAAACTGAAAACTGGCTGCAAAACTCTGAAATTTGAAAAATTCATTCATTTGGGTCATTGGCTTGTTGTTTCAACTTTGCTAAGGGATAGTTTTACTTGCTATACATGAGATTGCTTTGAGATAGATCCTATCTTGTTTGCCATGTCTAGCTGTCTCTAGGAGGTGATACCCTTTCTCTGCTCTCACATGATATACTCTCTAAAATAGCTTCTAAAGTGATCTTAAGCTCAACTTGAGTCTTTGTGGGACACGTAGAGGTTTTCCAATTCTCACAGGATCACATCACTTAGAGCATCTATTCATTGTCTTAGCTCTAATTATGAAGCTTTTGCACTCATTTTGCATTTCATGGCGTTTGTAGCCGGATCTTGAGTTGTTGATGTTTGATGAGCTACATGTGTAAACAAGGGGGAGAGATGTGCATTTCATTCCATTTTCAGCCATCTACTTCCAAGGGGGAGAAAGAGTGCATCTCATTGGTTTAGAGCTTCTTTGGTCAAGGGGGAGTTTTGTGGGCTTCTTTGGTTATTCTGACGCCGACTTTGTCGGTTGCCGACTTGATCGGAAGTCCACTTCTAGGACTTGCTAGTTTCTCGGGTCTTCTTTGGTTTCTTGGTCTTCTTGCAAATAGTCTAGCGTGGCACAGTTGACGTGCGAAGCTGAGTACGTTGCCGCAGCTAGTTGTTGCTTGCAGATGATTTGGATGATTGCCACTTTGAGAGATTTCGGTGTTGAGCTTACTAAGGTGCCTTTGCTTTTTGATAGCACGAGTGCAATTAGTGTGGCCAAAAATCCTGTGCTTCATTCTAAAAACAAGCACATTGAGGTCCGCTTTCACTTGTTGCGTGATCATTATGAGAAGGGCGACATTGACCTCCGGCATATCGAGACCCAAAACCAGCTTGTATATATTCTCACAAAGCCTTTGGATCAAGCTGCGTTTTCTCGCCTTCGGGGCGAGTTGGGTGTTTGCTTTCCTTTTTAGAGGAGGAAAGTTTTGTGATTCATAGTTCTTTTTGGTTCCTTTTGTCTTTTCTTTGTCCTTCTTCTAAATTGGTGTCTTGGTAGTGTTAATTGGTGTCATTGCATTTTGCATCTCATTTGCATTTGTGACATAGTTCATTTCAAGCTTGGTGTATGACATAGTTCATTTGCATTTGCATTTGCATCTCATTTGTGACATAGTTAATTGGTGTATGACCAAAACCGGTGTGTCAAGTACTTTGACTTCGCCCGGTTGGTAAGCAGTGGCATCACCTTGGTTACAACGACTCACATACAACTTAAATGTGCCTAAAACTGAAAATTGGCTGCAAAACTCTGAAATTTGGAAAATTCTTTCAGTTGGATCATTGGCTTGTTGTATGAACTTTGCTAGGGATATTTCTACTTGCTATACATGAGATTGCTTTGAGATAGATCCTATCTTGTTTGCCATGTTTAGTTGTCTCTAGGAGGTGATACCCTTTCTCTGCTCTCACATGATATGCTCTCTAAAATAGCTTCTAAAGTGATCTTAAGCTCAACTTGAGTCTTTGTTGGGCACGTACAACTTTTCCTATCCTCACAGGTTCACATCACTTAGAGCATCTATTCATTGTCTTAGCTCTATGTATGAAGCTTGTTGCACTCATTTTGCATTTCATGGCATTTTTGGCCGAAATCTTGAGTTTAGAGCTTTGATGAGCTACATGTGTCAACAAGGGGGAGAAATGTGCATTTCATTCATATTCAACCAAGGGGGCAAAAACAGTGCATTTTCATACTTGCATTAGTCAAGGGGGAGAAATTGGAAATTGTGGCCTTTTGAGATTTGGCTCGCTTTGGTCCTTCCATTGGTATCTCTTTTGCGTCTTAGCTCATCTCACCCTTCTTGGTATCTTGAGTGTGCTTTTGCCCAGGGGGAGCTTCTGCTAGATGTGTTGAGCCTTTCCCTCTTCTGGAGGGTCTAGCTTGCCTTGTCGGCTCCAACAGGTTTCGATTGGCCTTTTGAGCCTCATGTGGTTTAATTGGTATCTTTGAGCTTCTATTGGTGCTTCACTTGGTTTTCTTATAGTTGAGAGCTGTGATTGGTATCTTGGACTTGCTAGCAGTGTTGAGCCCGTTTCTGCCTCTTCTTGAGGGCTAGCTTTGATTTGCTTGGTTGCGTCGATCCGTTGCCCATGTCTTTGGGAACCAAGTTTTGGACTCGTTTTGCTTCTCTGAAGTGACACCGTTTTTGGCTTTCTTAGCTTTTTGGTCATTTGGAGAGCTTTACCTTGTGGTTCAAATCTGAAATGCACTTGTGTTGACAATGCACTCATCAAGGGGGAGATTGCGAACACATGGTGGATAAGTACCCATGTAGTTCAGTTTTGTGATGAGTGATTGCCCAACACTTGAGGTTTCAGTTTGAGTGGCTTACTTCTAACATCTTGCGAAAGCAAATGTGTGCCTGTCTATCGGCTTGTGGTGTGCAGGTGCTATGCCTAGTGACAGTGGTCAATGGCGTGGAGAAGGTCGAGTAGAGGCTTGCCGTGCCAATGGACTGAGAGCGGTGAAGGGCGGAAGTGAGGCTCGGACCGAGGGACCGACCATGGGCGCCGGCGGACTAGCTGTGGTGGCTAGTACTTGGCACCGGTGAGTGTAAGAAGACATGGAGGTAGACCGAGTGGACCGAGTCAAGATGGTGGACGCGCAAGTCGAGCGGACGCTCAGGGGACTCGGAGTCCGATCGGGCAAGGACGACGTGGCTCGTGTCGAGCAGTTTGGTGGTTTGGGCCTCAAAACTATCCGAGGACGGTTTCTGAGTTTGGGCCTCAAAACTCGGGGTTCGCTAGTTGAGCCCAAAGCTACCGGTGGTGGGTTTCCTAGGTTTGGGCCTCAAAACCTAGGCGGAGCTTCCAAGGAAGCGGGGATGGCACATGGCGGAATCTTGGAGGTTGTGTCGAGGCGACGAGAACTCCCAGCATGAAGCGGGGCCGTCCATTCAAACGAGTGGCTGAGAGTTATCGACTTGGATTACAATGTATTAGGGCTAGGTAATTCGGTCATGTATCTAAGGGGATCTTTGGGAAATAGCCAAAGCCCGATAAGTAGGGGGTGAAGGGGTATCCCTCATTCTACCTCTTGAACCCTAGTTATTTGCACCTCCACTCTCTCTGTCTCTAGTTTATCTCTCTAGTTCATGAGGTCCCTAGTGTAAGGATTTGCACTTTGATTTTAAGTGGGAATCGGAGGCCTTACCCTCCATAAAGCATGGGTAGTTCAATTTCGTGATTTGTGTCTCCAATTGTGCTTGTGCTTTGTGTTCTTGCTTTTGTTCCCCTTTTCCCGAAATTGTTCATGGCTTGAGATCTTTGGCTGTGGGCCATTTCGATCAATTTCATTTGAATCATTTTGTGCGGGGACGTGAGAAGATTATTTGCACCAAAGGGTTTCCCTTGATTCCTCACGAGCACATAGATCGGGCGTTTTGAAGTTCGTGTTCTTGTTCTTGAGCACTTTTCCCGAATTTCTGTTACCCCCATTGATTCGATCCAAATTGAGCCATGATCTCTTAGAGATAGCTCACCAATAGTGCTGGGATCATGCCCACAAAATCTTGTTTCTATTGGTAAAGATTTGGTAGAGTTCTTGGGAAGATTTGGAGAAGGGGATTCAAAATCACCTTGATTTTCGCCTCTATCCAGTCGTTCCCGAACAGTCCGCGGGTCCTTGGCGGACAGTCCGCGGGTCGGGTTTCGGCAGACGAGCTTCGAGAGTTTCTGTCTCAGGCTTCGCGGATAGTCCGAGATCACATGGCGGACAGTTCACGACTGGACCTGTAGCGTTTCATTTTCTGTCCAGTGAAGTGTTGTTTTTCACTTTTGCGCGGCGGAAAGTCCGGCACACTGGTGCTGACAGTCTGAGCTCGGACCAAGGAGGTTTAAAGAAACTTGGTGTTTCGGTCAAGTAACCGGCGGACAGTTCGCCAATCCCACCGGACAGTCCGACGTTGGGCTTTTCTATGTGGTAGACAGTCCGGGTTGCCTAACTCAAACAGTCTGAGAAAACACTGTTTTCTCTTTTGGCTTGGTTCCTTCGAGGCTTGATCTTTCGTCCGTCTCTAACCGCTCCGCTGCACCTCTAGGGTTCTTCCTAAGGTGTCCACTCATTTGTTGGGTCGTGTGCGAGTCGTTTTTCTCGAGCTCGCATTTTGGGTGTGATTTTGGGACAAGGGTCAAGCAATAGAAGTTTTCGAAAGGAATTTTTATTTGGCTCCCATTCACCCTTCCTCTGGTCGCCGTTCTCGGTCCTTCATGAAGTCACCCGCAGCTTTCTTGGGGCAGTTGCGATGAAGTGATCCTCGTCACCGCAACGGTAGCACCCCTTGGCCGAGCCACCACGTCGTTGGTTCAAACGGTTGTTGTGAAACCGTGAGAACCTAGTGATGACCAAAGCCAGCTCGTCATCTCCAGGGCCTCCACTTGTTCCTCTATCACAGAGATCAAAGACAAAGCGAACAAAGAATGTGAAGGGTCATAGGAGGAAGAAGATGTACCGTCGGGGCCAGAAACCAACGCCATAGATGGTTTCGACGGGTTTTCAAGCTTGGCTGAGGATTGCCCTCATGATATCGCATAAGTGTTTGCCAAATCTCCCGTGCCGTAGTGAGACTCGAAACTCACTCAAACTCAGGAAGAGACACACTTGAGAAAAGGATGCTACGAGCTCTTGCGTTCGACGCATGTTGCATGATTTGAAGCTCATTGAACCGAGCACCAAGAACCACATAGTCCGCATTCTCACAAATCTCCCAGATCTTCGAATCAAGCCCTTGAAGGTAAGCGGACATGCGCACCTTCCAATAGGCGAAATTCGATCCATCAAAAAACGGAGGTCTACCAACACCTCGCTCCATGTCGCCTTCGCGGATCAAGAACCGTGTAAGGTGGATTGATCCTTAACCGGCTCTGATACCAATTGAAGGACCTAGAATGACGACCAGGGGAGGTGAATGGGAGCCAAATAAAAATTCCTTTCGAAAACTTCTATTGCTTGACCCTTGTCCCAAAATCACGCCCAAAACTTGACCTCAGAAGAAATGACTCGTACACGACCTAACAAGTAGGTGGACACCTTAGGAGGACCCTAAAGGTGCAGTGGAGCGGTCGGAGAAGAGGGAGAACGATCGAAGCCACGAACTCGAAACCGATACACCGAGAGAGGTACTCTCAACCCCTAGAGAGAAGAGGCAAGAGCACACCCAAAAATACTTATGAAAAGTGATCTCAAAAGTACCTAATCATGTTCCTTACGTAAATACGAATCCAACACAACAAACGGAACTTGATTTGGAGTCCAGACGAGAGAGATACAAGCAAAACAGTTCTGCAGCTTTCGCGGACTATCCGGGAGAGAACCGCAGACTGTCCACCCTTGCTGAAAAATGAACTGCGGACAGTCCGCCGTTATGCCGAAAAAGCCCAATAGAATGTCCAGAATCAATGTTGTTCGGCGGTTTTGAACTGCGGACAGTCCGCGCAAAATCCCGGACAATCCACTGGCAAAACTCAGAAAATCACCCCGAGAAGCTCTCTTTCTGCCCCGACTCCCGGACTGTCCGGGAATTAACCCTAGACTGTCCGCAGTTGCCTGGACAGACGCGATTTGGGGCGATTTTGAATCGCCTCTCCCCCTAATCTTCCCAAATCACTACCAAATGTTCACCAATAGCAATGAAACTTTGTAGGCATGATCCTAGTGCTATGGAGGAGCTATCACGAACAAATCATCGCTCAACTTGGTGTGAGTAAACGGGAATAAAAGGATCTTGGGCAAATCTCCAAAACGAAGAACATGAAATAGAAATTGCCCAATCTATGAGCTCAAGATGTTTGGGGCAAAACCTTTGGTGCAAATCTTCTATTCATGATCCCCCACAACTTGGTTCAAACGGAATCGCAAAACTCGCTCTCAATCAAGAGAAATCATCGCATGAACTTAGAGGATTAGAGAGGAGAAAAACACGATTAGCGAAGAACACAAGCAAAAGAGACACAATCACGAAATCAAAGCCACCATGGCTTACGGAGGGTAAGGCCTCCGATTCCCATCAAAATCAAAGTGCAAATCCTTACACTAGGGACCTCATGAACTAGAGAGAGAAAGTAGAGAGAGATAGAGGTGGTGCAAATGACTAGGGTTCAAGAGGTGGGATGAGGGATACCCCTTCAACCCCTACTTATCGGGCTTTGGCTATTTCCCAAAGACCCCCTAGATACACTGAGTGAACTACCTAGCCTAAGCATTGCAGTCCAAGCTCCGGAAAATATCTCTATGGGTTGCTCACTGAGTGAACTACACTGAATGGACGGCCCCGCTTCATGCCACGAGTTGCCGTTGCCTCAACGCAACCTCTAGGATTCCGCCACGTGCCATCCCCGCTTCCTCAGAAGCTCCACCCGGGTTTTGAGGCCCAAACCCACGAAACCCGCCACCGGTAGCTTTGGGCTCAACTACCGAACCCCGAGTTTTGAGGCCCAAACTCAGAAACCGTCCTCGGATGGTTTTGAGGCACCTTATCCTCGCCCGGTCGGACTCCGAGTCCCAAGAGCCTCCGCTCAACCCGCTCGTCCGACGTCTTGACTCGGTCGACTCGGTCTACCTCCATGTCTTCTCGCACTCGCCGGTGCCAAGTACTATCCACCACAGCTAGTCCGCCGGCGCCAATGGTCCCTCAGTCTGAGCCCTGCTTCCACCCTTCACCGCTCTCAGTCCATCGGCACGGCAAGCCTCTACTCGACCTTCTCCACTCCATTGACCACAGTCACTAGGCATAGCACCTGCACACCACAAGCCAATAGGCAGGCACACATTTGCTTTCGCAAGAGGTTAGTTCAAGCCACTCAAACTGAAACACTCAAGTGTTGGACGATCACTCATCACAAAACTGAACATACATGGGTACATGTCAACCATGTGTTCGCGGTTTTAGGTTATCTTACGGTCATCATGGGCTTGCTTAGAGCTAAGAAAGTCAAGTGTGCATCGCACCTAAGTCATGAAGCTCTCCTAAGTCAAGCTACTAGTCTCAACCCCACTTGATAGTATGGTCAATGATCAAATAAAGCCCTATCTATACTAAGTGCCCTTCATCTCCTTATGGCACTTAGACCTATCACTCTAGGGTCTTCATCATGTCTCTTTGAAATCCGAAACGATATCCATCTTGCGGGCTAAGTGTTAATAATTGATGCCCATTCACATTGATTACGATGGCTAAGCTACACATAGCCTCTGCAAAACACACATTAGCCACAATAATCTTTTACTTGTCATTAATCACCGAAACCAATAGGGCCATGATTCTTCACAACCAGGACTAAAGAGCCCCACCTGCAAAAGGTTGTTGCACTAGCCGTTGAGCAAGGGACTTTAGTCTTGGTTGGTATTACCAACCGGGACTAAAGGTTTCTTTAGTACCAGTTGCCAAAAATACCGAGACTAAAGCCAGATTTGCATTCGGTTCAAAGGTTTATTCTCTACTAGTGCGACCAGCAGCTAGTCATGCTAGCTAGCTTTGCTAGCTACTATAGTACCAATTAATGCATGTAGCTACCCGTGCTGATAAATTACTTGGTTGATTAGCTGATCAAAACATGCAACTGGTGGATACATAGTGTTGTGTGCTTATTGACCAAGTAATGAGCTGCATTTTTAACCTAAGCTCTCACATTTGAGTTTGAGGATCATGATAGTGTCAGTGTTGGAGTTTCTATAAGCACACAACTTTGTATCCACCAGTTGTATAGACTATGGAAATATAGTTAATTAACGAGCGCACTACCTATGCTCCAACAGAGGCCTTTTACTCATGCCCTCAAATTTGAGAGACCTCAAGTCTCGCCCTATGGCCCTCATTCTTGACAACCTCCACCTAGCCACAACTTAGCCTTTTGAGGTGGTTTCCCACCTTCCACTACTCCGCCCCACTTCGGTGAATCCTTGGGCTACTCCACTTCCTCTAGCAAATCCTAGCCAATATGGCTCCATAAACCCACTTCCCATCCAATGCTAAAGAGATCCTGTCTTGCGGAGCTCCATTGGGTGAGATTCTCTTTGCGCTCTTTTTCTTGACTCAAGAGCAGTGAGATTCTCCTAAGATCATGTCTTCTTGATCTAGCAAGAAGGGCTCCTCTTCCCATTGCCTAGTGGATAGCCTGACTCCATTGATGAGAGCTCTCTTTGATGTCGTTTGAGAAGCCCATGACTGGGCTCCTCTTCCTGATGCCACTGAGATCATCATGAATGTTGAGCCACCTCGCTATGTCATTTATAACTTAGTTGTCTAGAGCAATGAGAATGATGAGTGGGTCTAGTGTGTGAAAGGATAAAGATGCCCAAGAGGTGGGGTGAATTGGGCTTATTTTAAATTTCTAAAGAGAAAATTTAAAACATAAGTAATGCCAATTACCCCTAGTGCCTACAAGTGTGTGTACAAGCTAGGAAAGTAACTAAACAAGCACAAGTAGAACAACACCCTAAGAAATTTTAGTCAAGCATGATGAAGTGTGAAACTAGAGTAAGAAAGTAATGTTTGAAAGTAATTGCAAGTAGTAAAGAGGGAGAAAGGAGAAAGGAGTTTGACACATCGACATTTTGTTGAGGTATCGAGGAGTCGACACTCCCCAATAGTCCTCATTGGAGCACCACTCAAGGCTATCTCTCTCCCTTGATCTGCACAAGGACCAAGTGCTCTCTATGGGCTGATTCTTCGTCTCCCCAGCTCGATGAATTGCCCACTACCGATCACAAGTGAGGTTGGGCCATCCACAATCTTCTCCAAATGGTCACCAATACTCTAATCGCCACCAACACACAAGTCTCATAAGGTGAGTGGATGCACACTTAAACTCTTGATCTCACTAATGATGGCTCTAATCTAGGGATTAGCAAATCTCAACTCTTCACTAGGGCTCTTGCTCTCTCACACGCTCTCAAGGTGTTTCTCAGCTAATGGAATGAGCAAAGGCAAGGGAGGAGAGCAAGAGAACAGGTATAAATACCCCAAACACAAGCCATACCCCTTTGACTCACGAGTCTATGTTTAAAGAGGTATCGGATGTTCCGGTGTGGGTCACCGAACGCGTCCGGTGCCTGCCTAACGGCTAGTTACTGTTTGAATTTAGGAGACACCGGACGCTCCGATGCCCCCGCAACAGACGTGTCTGGTGCTACTGTGCACTCTCAGGTTCCTCACTGAGTGAGCACTGGATGCTAGGGTGAGTCTGATGACCACCCACCGGACACGTCCGATGGCTTTTGTACCTCTTTGGAACCTCTCTGTATGGTCATCAGATGCACTCACCGGACAACCTCATTTGGGGACCCAGTCTCCAGCGCTAGCGTTCAGTGCTGGCTGTAAGCTCTCTGTGAGCATCGAAAGCGTTCGGTGACTCACTAGGGAGAGTCTGATGCCAAAACCTGGGCATAATACTACACCAGACGCGTTCGGTGCTACTTAAACACCCCAAACTTCACCGAATCGAGTTTCACCAAAAATGAAAGTTGTTCCAAACTGTCTGAGGGTCAACCTAGGCTCACTTAAGGCTATGAAGGAAACATGTGCACCACACCTACTACATTAGACTCACCTAAGTCAAGCTACTCATTCTAACCCCCTTAATAGTACGGTCAAAGGTAAAACAAAGACCTAATCTACTCTAAGTGTCTCTCAACTCCTTTGACACTTAGACCTAGATCAATCTACGTCTTTGTCGCCATCCTATGAAATCCAAAACGATATCCATATTAGGGACATTAGAATTTCCTTGGATGTCCACTCATTCACCGTTATCATGACCGAACACTTAATTGCCTCTACAAAACACACGTTAGTCATAATAACCTTGCATTGTCGTTAATCACCGAAACCATGGGACCTAGATGCTTTCACTGTGTTAGTGTCTAATGGAATAGATTTGATAGCTATTGGTAGACTAGGTGAAAAAACTCAAAAATTGAGCCCTCAAATAAAAAAAAGGGCTCCTAATTTAAGGTAGAAGTGTAGTAGTCCTCATTAGAAAAATAATCTACTGATTCATTCTCATCTACACAATTTCGACATGTATCCTCCTTCTGCCCATCCGGATGACTCCCCTCATGTGATGACAAATCACGTAGATGAACCGCAGAATAAAAGCTCCAACAGGAGGCAACCCGTGACGATGAGATCTTCGACACCCGACACTGCCCCTACGACATCTATGATGAAGGATGAGATCATCTAGCCTCGTCAATGGCACTAGGTCATCCATGTAGCAACGACCATTTGCGCTCTGGCCATGACTTTTTTTAACAGCTATAGTGGTGCCACGAGATATAATGTTTTTATTAAAAAACTTGAAAACACTAGTAATTGAATAAAAATATAGAAAATATGAAATTTATGAACACAAATATGTTTCGAAGATTCACAAGTCTAGATAATAGTACCAAATACCAATATGACATTACAACGTAGTTCATGAAAGTTTATATGTCCAAAATACCATTGTTGAATATGAAATTACAATATACTCCATCCATCCCAAATTATAAGACATTCCAAGAATCTTGGAGAGTCAAAGAATTTTAAGTTTGACCAATAATTATAGAAAAAATTATAAAGATTCATGATATCAAATAGCCAAACTATAAAAATATAATTGATAAAGAATCTAATGATACGTAGTTAACATCATAAATATTATTATATTGTTATATAAGTTTGGTCAAACTTGAGATACTTTGACTCTTCAAGATTCTTGGGATGTCTTATAATTTGGGATGGAGAGAGTAATATTTAAATAACTTAGTGTTTTGGACAGCCAGACTTTCACACATTTTTTTAGATAATGGAAACAAAAGTTTTGGCTCCATCTTTCCTCTAGGAGGAAGAATCAGTTCGATTATTATAGACATAAGAAAACAACATGAACCAATCCTAATATCCAAGACAATAAGAAAAACTCCATCCATGAGAAGCAAACAGAAACATGACGGTAGACTCTAAAAGCCTGCATGCCTCCACAATAGAAGTCTTGTGCTCATCCAAGCACTGTAATTGAGTCCATAATCGGAGCCAATATATCCCCCGCAACAATACCTGCAAAAAAGTTTAGTTTTGGCATTTGTTAAAAATAAAATCATTCCTTGTGAGCCAGATATCCCAACACAAGGCCGATGCTCCTACCAAAACAAGCAAATTATGTTTGTGGTGACCCAATTTGGACCACCCTCCAAACAAGTGAGATACGCTTATCGGAGGAGTAATACCAAACACCCAATGAACCGCACGCCAGAGAAAACAAGCATAATGACAATCAAAGAAAAGATGTTCGATGGTTTCAAATTTATTAAAAAAACAACAAACTTTACTGCCATTCCAATTCCTTCTTGCTAGATTATCCTTTGTTAAAATGACCCCCTTTTTGAGGAACCACATGAATAGTTTGTTCTTTAAGTGTATTTTCATATGCCAAATCTCTTGCATGACTTTCAAACCAGTATTGACAAGGAACTTATACATAGAATTCATATAAAAGGATCCATTTTTATGCAAACCCCAAATGAACCTATTAGACATATTGTTGAGCGTAACATGCATAATACTAGCAACTAGGTTATGCCATTATGTTAATTTTGTTCCCACTAGAGCCCTCCTAAAGGACACATTTAGAGGAGCAGTTTGCAGAACCTCGGCTATCATAGCTTGTTTTTTTACGCATCACATTGTAAAGGTTTGGATATCTGGTTCTAAAAGCTGTTGGAATAACATCGGTATTTAAAATGCTAAGTTATGCAACTTAGCTACGCTATACCGCTAATTAGTGGTGAAAGTTGTCATAGCTACAGAAATACGGATAGCTTAGCGTTAAGCCTCTCTTGCAAAGTTATCATAGCTACAGAAATATGGATAGCTTAACGTCAAGCCTCTCTTGCAACTATAGCGCCGCTATAGCTGCTATTTTTTTTTTCATGGGCTCCTGCTTGCCAATCCTGCTTAGACTCCATTGCTCTAGGCCAATAGCATGTTGTAGAACAGCGAGGTGGGGTGGGCATAGATCTAATCGAGGAGACTGGGCCTGCTGTTGTGGGAGGAGGCGGAGCGCATGGAAGCAAAAGTTGTATTTGTTGTTTGTTAAGGAGAGGAGGAGGCGGCGGAGTGCTAATTGTTGTTTGTGCAAAATAGAATTGGTGATTTTTTGGTTCATTGATTGTATGTTTGATTGCATGATTAGTACTGACCCTGAGGTTAATGCTGAGATTATTGAATAATTATGTTGTTAATTTCTTGTATTGATAGCGTCTGATAGTTGGACGCTATATAATATATAGCGTCTGATTATTGGTCGCTATAAATATGTAACTGGTGTCGAACGGTCCGTCGGTATATCTTTAACCTTGTGTCTAACGGTCGGTCGCTATAAGTAAGATCGGACGCTATAAGTTTTAGCGACGCCACTTATAACGACCAGCCAAGTTGGACGCTATATGTATATAGCGACCTACCGTAGGTCGCTGTACTGACTTATAGCGACCTACCATAGGACGCTATAGATAGGCTGTGGTATAGTGATTGTACATGTATTTCATTAAGACAAAAGGATTGTTGTTAAAGGTGTTATTAGTCGAGCTACTGTATGTTGATTGCGAGTGGCATGCTACCCTAGTAGCAAGGTTAACAACCGTTGTAGCTCAAGGACAGCATATAAGCAAGGTGCAAGTTGAGCGTCGACGCTAGTGTGGATAACTTTGAAGACGCTTCCACCAATGAGCTCTCCATTTGTGGTGGCGGCTTTGAGGACAGAGGGGATTTAGGGATACCAATGTAAGGTGGCAGCAGTCATCTATGTGCGGGAAGTACAAAGAGATTTGGGAATGGAGGTTATAAGGAGATAGATCACGAGAAAGAACGACTAGGCGGTTTGATATCATAGTTGATAAGCTGGCTGATAGTTTATCAGGAAGATACAATTGTTTCCTTTTGTGTGGATAGGGAGTAATTTTTTTAGTATAACTAGACTTCATAAAGAGAGACAATATTTCTGTAGAAATTAAGCAGCTGTCCAAGTCATCTCTACGTGCCGTCCGCTGCGCTGTTGGATATTAGTTGCTTGCTAGTACCGCGCAACAACCTCCGCAGTCGCAGTCGCAGCTATAGTGAACAGTGAATTGACAAACTGGCACGCGTATGCATATTACTGGCTACTCCTGTAGTCATGTATAGCACCCACGGGACGGGAGTAAACTACCATTGCTCTGCTAAAAATACAGGCTAAGGGGATGTAATCAATTTGAGAATTGAGAAGCTGAGTGCAAGCACCCGATCCGATCCGATCCAATCCATGACTCCTTTCTGGCACTTGAGAGAGATGTTTTAGATAACTAAACTAACAGCGAACCAGCGACAGATAGATAGATAGATGTGTGCACGGTGGAGAAGCAGGGCACGTGCATTACCATCCAATGCCGACAGGCTCCTCTGAGCTAGCTAGCTCACTCCATCAGCTCGCCAACCATGGCTGCATGGGTGGGTGGGTGGGTGGTTCTTCATGTGCCCATCTTCTCCACCGAGCACAAACTGTCTCAATCGGCGGCGGCCGGCATGCCTTACATACCCCCATCATCATCAGGAGGAATTGAGGATATATAGCCCTCAGCCCTCTACTGCCTAATTAATCCTCACCACCGGCGTCTCGTCACTGCCGATCGAGAGCCACCAGTTGAGTTCCGATAGATCCTCTTCCTCCTAGGAGTATCTCGTATGTATCTTGCATCTCTGATTTCCTCTTGTTCATTCATTCATAGCTTAACTTGTGTGTTGGATTTGGTCTGCGTACGTACAGCAAACTGTTAGAAACTCCGATCCGATCGATGATCGATCCAACCGACAAGTATCAGGGCGTCTTTTTCACACCTGAACATGCTGGTACTTATTGGTAATAAGAAAGCACTGTTAGTTCTACTGTTGGTTATCTTCATTCTTCAAAGGCGGAGGTTGGAGGGGAGAGTTGCTTGAGATGGGAATGGCACCCTGCAGCCTGCACTGCAGCACGTACTCCGGTTAATTCGTCTGTCTCAGTTATCTATCTGTCGCCTAATAAGCTCATCGTCGCTCGGACGTCGGCATCAACCATCTCACCAGCTGACACAGGCTAAGTGCGCATACACAACATGTATATATACTATGTGTTTCTGCCGTACAAACAACAGTGTAGCGGTGAAAGGAATGATCACGGTGCTGTCTCTATCCTTCAATTCGCTTCCTGAAAATAACATTGCACAAAAAAGAGCAGCTCAATACTTCCTCCCGACCAGCCTCTAGCCGCCACTTTTCATTAGAAGCGATTTTGGAGGTTCAGATTTTTCAAAATACAAGAGGGAAGGTTTTGATCTTCAGTTCTTGGAAGGAGATTGGTTAAAAAGGTTAGTTTATATCTCTATTACCTCATTTAGCTCATATTTGCTCAATTCGAGCCGCATTTTGGATCTGGGGTTTCACCATGAGTGAGAGAGAAAAATACCTAGGCTATTATCTTTGTTTTATTTATGTGAGATTGATTAAATTGATTATATAACATCTCTCCTCTCTCCATTTTCATGTTTGCTTTTTAATTTAGTTTATGCTAGATATATTTACTTGTTTTCATGAATCAATGTTGTGTTAAATAGAATTTATATATAAAGGGAAGTGTAGTTTTTTGTTAGTTCTTTTTATTATTCTACTTAGGTTTTTTATTATGCTTTTTTTTATTTCTCAATTTATTTCATCCACTTTATGCACTTATGTTTCATTAATTTAATTATGATACTTAGTGGCTGGACCTAAACCCTAGCTAATAAACTCTAAGGGGGAGGTTTTGATCTTCATTTATAGAGACAAGGGGACATTTATCAAAATACAAGGGGAGAGGTTTGGATCTTCATTTCTTGGAAGAAAGTTGTTAAAAAAGGTTAGTTTATGTCCCTATTGTCTCATTTAGCTCATTTTTGCTCAATTTGAGCCACATTTTGGATCTAGGGTTTCACCATGAGTGAGAGAGAAGAATACCTAGGTTGTTTTCTTAGTTTATTCATGTCATATTGATGCCAATTTGAGCCACATTTTTGCTCCATTTTCATTTTTGCTTTTTAATTTAGTTTATGCTAGATATATTTACTTGTTTTCATTGATCAATGTTGTGTTAATGTTGATCAATGATACTTAGTGGCAAATAAACTCTAAGGGGGAGGTTTTGATCTTCATTTATTTTCTTCAAGTCGGATTGATTAAGATGGTTACATAATATTTGTCGTCTCTCCCTTTTGAAAATGAGGTATTGATCGATGGAGAGGTCATTCTGGATGTATAAGTTATCAAGACTAGATGCAGCATACATACCCGAGGTTCATAAGTTTATTGATGCTGCTAAGAACCATGCTTCGAGAACAAAGAAGACACACATACATTGTCCATGCATGAACTGCAAAAATATTGTTGTATCTGATGACCATCAACAAATCCTTTCTCATCTTGTCCGTCGAGGATTTATGAAGGATTACTTGATTTGGACAAAGCACGGAGAGGAGAGCTCTGTGCCTTATACAACTGTTAGTCGTGCAAATATCGACGCCGATGGTCCAGATATGCTTGTTGACAGTGGATTTCAGTTAGTACACGAGACACAACAACATGTCACTGATGGTCCTGATCATGGTTTCGCTGGAGGAATTGAAGGTGTCAGAACTGATGTGATGCAAAATAAAATGGTTGTGGAAGATGCAGAATTCTTGGAGGCAATGTTGCGTCGTCATACAGAAGATCCATCAATGTTCTTCAAGAAAGGTATGGAGGCCCTGATGAAGGTAACAAAAGAGCCTTTATACAATAAGTCTAAGGGTTGCACCAAAGAGTTCACGACCTTGCGTTCGGTGCTAAAGTTGTTGGTATGCAAAGCTAGGTTTGGTATTTGCGATGCTAGTTTTGATGCATTCTTGAGTATTATCACAGACATGCTTCCTAAGGAAAACAAAGTGCCTGCTAACACGTACTATGCAAAGAAGCTAATCAGTCCACTCACGATGGGTGTTGAGAAGATCCATGCTTGTAGAAATCACTGTATCCTATATCGAGGTTACGAATATAAGGACATGGAGAGCTGTCCAAAGTGTAATGCAAGTAGGTATAAAACGAATAAAAACTACAAAGAGGAACACTGTGCTGCCTCAGTGGTGTGTAAAGGAAAGAAGTGAAAGAAGACCCAACAGAGTTCAAAATCCACAAGCAAAGAAAAAGAAGAAGTAGACTATTATGCGCTGAAAAAGATTCCTGCTTTGGTGATATGGTACCTACCTGTGGTCGATCGATTGAGGTGTTTGTTTGCTAACCCAGAGGATTCCAAACTTATGAGCTGGCATGCTTCTAATGAGCACATCAAAGACGATGGGAAGCTTCGGCACCCAGCTGATGGCAAGCAGTGGATAGATTTCAATAAGAACCACGAAGACTTTGCAAAGGAACAAAGAAATGTTAGGTTTGCACTGAGTACTGACGGAATGAATCCATTTGCTGAGAGGAGCAGCACGCACAACACATGGCCAGTGATCCTCACCATCTACAACCTTCCGCCATGGTCGATGCAGAAGCGAAAGTATCTCATGCTAACCATCCTTATTTCTAGACCTAAAGAGCCTGGAGTTGACATGGATGTTTTCTTGGAGCCCTTAATGGAAGACATGAAGATATTGTGGGAAACAGGTGTTAAATTGTGGGACGAGTACCGCCAAGAATCATTCACGTTGAGAGCAATTATCTTTGTTACCATCAACGATTACCCTGCTCTCTTCACATTATTAGGGCAGTTCAAGGGAAAGGTTGGTTGTGTGGTATGCATAGATGAAACAGCTCACGTGTCCCTTACTGCATCTAAGAAGATAGTGTACATGAGGCACAGACGCTTCTTATCGAAAGGACACAGGTACGGTCAGAAGAAGATGGATAAGTACTTTGACAATAACGTTAAACTCTAGTCTACTGCCCCACTAGACAACAATAAAGGCAAAAGAGTTTTCAACCTAGTCAGGAACCTTAAATTTGTTTTTGGGAAGAAGACAACAGACGGAAAACCAAGAAAGAATGTCAAACCAACTCCAGGGGCTACGTTCAAGAAGAAATCTATTTTCTTCGAGTATTTGTCATACTGGCCTGAGTTAGACGTACGCCATGCGATCGATGGTATGCACGTTCAGAACAACGTGTTTGAAAGCCTAATTGGAACCTTGCTAGACATAAAGGGCAAGACAAAGGAAGGACTAAAGTCACGTCTGGACATGGTACAGTTAGACATAAAAGAAGAACTTCACCCTGTTCTTCAAGAAAATGGGAAGTACCATCTCCCGGCAGCAAGCTACAACCTCAACGATGATGAGAAACATTCGATGTGTGTGTGGTTGAAGAATCAGAAGGTCCCATCTAGATTCTGCTCTAACATACGAAGTATTGTGTCAATGAAAGACCTTACACTCACCAACTACAACTCACATGATTGTCATACCATGCTGACTACTTTCCTCCCTATTTCCATCAGGGCTATAAATTCAGTGTGGATAAAGGTTGCAGTAACAGGGTTGTGCTACTTCTTCAACAGGATCTCACAGAAGGTGATCGACTGTGATGAGTTGACATCTCTTAAGGAATTTGCAGCGGAGACAGTGTCACAGTTTGAGATGTGTTTTCCTCCAACATTCTTCGATATTATGGTTCACCTTGTGGTGCACTTGGTTCCATAGATAGAGGCACTGGGTCCCATGTATTTGCGTGAGATGTGGACATATGAGAGTTTCATGTCAACACAAAATGGCTACGTATCAACTCATGCTCCTCCTGAGGCATCCATGGTAGAGGGGTACTTAACCGAAGAGGCAATTGAGTCTGGTGGTCCATTCTGCAACAGCATCCTAAAAGATCAGGATGCAATAGGTTTGCCTCCGTCAAGACATGATGGTAGGCTGAATGGAAGAGGGAGGATGGGAAAGAAATCATTAGTCCCGCAAGATTACAATTCAGTCCTCGAGGCACATCACAGCATCCTTCATCAACTCTCAATAATGGAGCCTTTCATCGAGCAACATATTGATGAGCTTCGCAAACAAAATCATGGGCACACAGATGAGTGGTTAATGAAGGAAGACAAGAATAAGTTCACCTCATGGCTAAAGGAGCTTGACATTCTAGAGGGGGAAACAATTGAGGAACGCACCATCAAGGTGTTGGCTTCTGTACCATCACGCCAGGTCACAACATGGCAAAGCTATGACATTAGTTGCTTCACATTCTGTACCAAGTCCAAGGACCAAAAGAGCATTGCACAAAATAGTGGAGTTCGATGTGATGCCTTAGACTCTGAAACTAGGGATGAAACTATGTTCTTTGGCTTCGCTGATGTCATATGGGAGCTAGACTATGGTACATTTGAGGTCCCTATGTTTCGATGCCAATGGGTTGAACACAAACATGTCACAGTGGACAACTATGGGGTTAGAGTTCTTGATCTAAGTAAGGTAGGCTACAAAGATGATCCGTGGATAATGGCTAACCATGCTGCACAGGTCTTCTATGTTGAACAGATCCTTTGTCCTAATGAGAAGAAAAGTACCGACAACTCGAAGCATGTAGTTATTCCTGGAAAGCGACAAGCTATAGGGGTTGATGGTGTATCTGACCTGGATGAATTTAATGAGTTCAACAACATGTGTCTCTTTGTAGATGACCATCCACTAAAAATAAGGAGTGTTGAGAAAAGCATCCCACATAAATCGCTACCTTGGGTGCGCCAGATGGACAAGGAAGAACAATATAGTTGCCTAGATTATTTTTTATTATTCGCCATGTAATCTATTTATGTTACAATGTGAGACCCTATTTATGTTTGAACATGTGGAGACCCTATTTTTGTTTCTACATGTGAGGCCCTATGCTTATTTCACATAATTGCAATCTATTTCTATAATCCCGAGATTATGAAACATATGTATTAATCGAGATATGTATCCTGAGAATATAGATACATAAAAAACTATCTCAAACATGTAATTCCATATTTAAAACATGTATATCCCTAAACCCTTAAACCTGAACCCTAAACCCTAAACACTTAACCCTTAACCCTAAACACTTAGCCCTTAACACTAAACCCTAGCTAAACTCTAGTTCAATACAAGAGTATCTCATACATGTCATTTCATATTTTTAACATGTATATATTGTCAAGACAAACACTACAAAATTTAAGTCATAATTTTTGGAACATTATTTCTCAAGATATGATTTTTTGAAGCTTATGTATTAATCAAGGTATTAGACATATAAATATAGCTACATATAAAAGTATCTCAAACATGTCATTTCATATTTTTAACATGTATATCTTTTCAAGACAAACACCACAAAATTTAATTCACAATTTTAGGACAATATTTCTCAATATATGATTTTTTGAAATTTTATTGAATTATTTTTGCAAAATTGTTTGTACTGGGGGTTGGTGTTGCCAACCGCATGTAGAAATGCTCTCCCTTTATAACGCCGCGCTTGAGCCCGAAATTTTTCTAAGTCCGAAGGCGCTAATTCATTTGAAAGAACGTCATCAGGCGGCCGAAATTCTCCACGAGCCGCCGCCGCACCTCATCTCCGCCCTTCCCGGCGCGACCATCTCATCCGAGCTCGGCCGGGGTAAGTTCTCGGTCGTTCCCTCTTCCCTTCTTCGTCTCTGTGGCGGCGGCGACAGCTGCGCGGTGGCGAGCTCGGCGACAGCGCGGTGGCGATGGCGCTCCCTCGCGCACGTAGGCGGCAGCGAGCTCAGCAAAAGCGCGATGGCGGTGGCGCTCCCTTGCGCGCGTAGGCGGTGGCGCTCGCGTGCGCATGTGGCGAGCAGAGCTCGGCAAGGGTTTGGAGCTTGGTGGCGGCGCTCTGGTTCTTCGCGGCTGGCGTGTGAGGGCAAGAAGGAGGTGGAGGGGGTGACGAAGGTGGCGGTGCTCTGGTGCTTCGCTTGGTGGCGGCGCGGCGGTGCTCGATGACCGCGGTGGTGCTCGTCGGCGCTAGGCAGAGGAGCGCGGCGGAGAAGGGTGGTGGGGCTGACGCGTGGGACCACCACGTCAGCGAGGGGAGAGGGGGGAGGTTCGGTTGTCCGAACAAGCGGGGAGAGAGAGGGGAGGGGGGTAGTTCGGTTGTCTGAACAATCTGGGCTGAGAGGCTGGACTAGGCCGCGAGGTGGGCCTCCGCGCTCGCAGGAGAGAGAGGGGAGGGAGGGCCGAGGCTGGGCTGGCTGCGCGAGCGGGCCAGAAAAGAAGATAAGGGGAGGGAGAGAAAAGAAGGGCTTTTTTGTTTTTTTCATAGCTTATTTAAATGCCTCTTGTATTTATATGTAAATGTGTATCTATATTTAAATGCTTATATGTAAATGCTTCTTTAAATCCAATGACTTGTATGTATGTCTCCAATGACTTATATATATATATATATTTAAATACTTATATAAATCCTTATGGTTTATTAGATAAATGATTATATAAATGCTTCCAATATATGATTATATTAGATATATGATTTAAATCCAATGACTTATATATATTTAAATACTTATATAAATCCTTATCGTTTATTAGATAAATGATTATATAAATGCTTCCAATATACATGTATGCGTTGGTTATAATAACTTATATATGCCTCCAATACATATAAGTCATATATATAATATATAGATGTCTATCCTTTATTAGATTTCTGCGATGACATCTCCAAGCAACAAGGACCAAGCACAAGGGCCCGTTCATACGGAACAGGCCCTAGGGTCCGACCCCACGGAGCAACTACAAGATACCCACCAAACGGGGCAAGGCGTGGGGTCGTCCGACCCCACGGAGCAACTACAAGATACCCATGAAACGGGGCAAGGCATGGGGTCGTCTGACCCCATGGAGTAAGAATAAGGGAACCAATCATCTTCGAGCGACGACTTCGAGCATCCCGAAGTGAGGAAGGCTCGAGAACAAGTTGAGCATGAATTACGCCATGACCCTGATTATGATCAAGAAGTCGAGGAGATAATTATACCGTGCCTATTATTATATGATAGGATGTTTATAAACCATCACCATTAAACTCACAATGTCTATATTCAGAGGGCATTGACTCAGATGCAAGAGTTAATGTCGCAACATGCCGCGGAATGTGCCGAAGGTGCACCCGAACCGACTGCGACGATGACTACTGAGAGATCAACGAAGAGGAAGAGGAGTGGTGCCAAACGAGGCAAGAGAGGATTGAACAAGTTTCCAGACGACGTATATGCCATCTTAGAAGTCAGTCTGACCGGATAGCCCACGGCTCCTTTGGAGGCCCTTGCCAAGTACCAGAAGGTAATTGGCTTCTGTGTTAGGGACTTTCTTGACATCACTATCAAGAAATGGTCTAGTTTGTCGGAGGATGACAAGACGAGAATTTGGGGAAAAATGAAGACGAGGTTCCAGTTTCCTCGAGCCGTACCAGAGGCACTGGTAAATGACTATACATTGAAGCAGTGTGCGGTCAGTTTCCGAAACTGGAGGTCCGATTTGAATAACAAGTTTGCCAAGAAAGGGTTGGACCCTACAACAACGTACAAGATCTCTAAAGGGCAGTGGGCGATCTTTCTAGAGCAAAAGAAAGAGACAGACTTCATATCTATGAGCGAAGTTAACTCCGCTCTCGCTAAGAAGAATAAGTACCACCACCGTCTAGGCTCCGGTGGTTATCAGCGTCAGGCTCCCAAATGGCAACAAGACGATGCTGCGCGGAAGGCGAAAGGGTTGCCGGTGCTATCCGAACAAGTTGGTGAAAGGTCCGTGAATTGGATTCGGGCTCAAAAACCAAAGGAAACCAAGAGCGGTTTATCCTTTGATGACCCTGAGGTTGAACAAGTAGCAAAGAACATCTTTGCGGTGGCAGCCAAGCAGAAGGAAGGTAAATTCAAGCCACGAAGCGAGAAGGACGTCCTTAGTGAGGGCCTTGGTAATCCTGAGCATCCTAGCCGTGTTCGAGGCGTGTCATCCAAAGAAGGATGGAAGGAGCTATTCGGACCTCAGTGGGAAGGTGAGTATAGGAAACTTGATCGATACAAGGAAGAAATTGCTAGCTATTGGAAGGAAGAAATTGCTAGAAATTGGTAGATGATCCTCCTGCTGAGTTGATGCAGAAACTGGCGAGTGCAGTGTCAAATCAATAAATGAGCACTCAAGCACCCCAGATGCAGCTAGTCCCAGTGGTGTCCCAGTAGATCGTTGCTGAGATACCAAGCAGTGTTGCGTCTACAGGGAATAAGGTTCAATATCTAGTTGACGACATTGTTACTCCAGTGGCTTGCTCCCTAGTCATAAGATATGGCATTAACAATCATCGTACAAGGGAAGTAGCCACAGGCAAAGCGATCCCAGGACGCAAGTACCACGGTGCTGACATTCCTGAAGACTACTGCAGAGTAGAAGTATCGACCGTGGTCCAAGGATATGATGATGAGATTTTAGACATCCCCGGTCCCAAGGACATTGAGAAACTCGGACATGCTCTAAACAATTTCATTCTTTGGCCTCGGCGAGACGTCCAGCTGACGGAACCGGCACCGTCGTCGCAAGTGATATCAGTTGAGGAGTCATCGGGACCGATGAAGACTCCATAGTGATTTTGGTAATTGATGAAGCCTAAGTACTAACCTAGCTCTAACTGTTTGATTAGGTCTAGTACACTCATTGAAGATGATGACAAGTGATGGAGCAAGCAAAGGTGGTGGAAACCTAAAACTCACACTTGGAGTAGAAGGCAAGTGGAATGACCCTAAGCTAAACAAGGCAAAGGTATATGCTAGGGCTTTTCTTATGGTGATCAAGACACCAAGTGGGTGTGATCACATTTAGGTTAGACAACCGTACTATTAAGAGAGGAAATGCAAAAGTGATTGCGGTTTGTCGAGTGCCACTAGGTGTTATCTATATTGCATGTACATCTAGGACCTAGTGATATACACGATGCTAAATGTCAAGTAAAACATGCCAAGAAGTGTTCACTAAAGAGGTATCTTAGTGCTTGGCAACTTGGAGCAAAGGTGGAAGAAGCAGCAATTCAGAAAGGGCGTCGGACGCTTAAGAAAAGGGCGTCGGACGATGTCCGACGCAACGGACGGTGGCGTTGGCGCTGGGACTGTGAACTCCGAGCGTCCGACGGCCACAGAGAAGCTCCAGAGAATTTCCAGAAGGCATCGGACGCTGAGGCGCAGCGTCCGTCGCAAAACGAGTGGAGTGTCCGTCGGGCTTCCAGAGAGCTCTGCAAGCGAGCAGATTAAAGACAGGCGCCGGACGCTGGAGGTCAGAGCGTCGGACGCTGGCGATTGAACGTCCGTTGCCCGTGAAGCAGTTCAACGGCTAGTTCTGACAGAGCGTCGAACGCTGGCGACGGAGCGTCCGTCAGCTGTGAAGCAGCCCAACGGCTAGTTCTGACAGTGCGTCGGACTCTAGCGATGGAGCGTCCGTCGCCCCCGTATCGATCGTCCGTCGCCAACTTAACAGGGTAACGGCTAGAAAACCTTGAGGGGGTCTATAAATATGTGTTGGCCGGCTTGGGGAGGCTCTCTCTCGCACATTTGAACATCTTGAGACTCCTTTGAGCTGAGCAAACTCCCTCCCACTCATCTCCATGCTTGGTTAGTGAATTTCCAAAAGAGATTGAGTGATCCAAGTGCATTTCTCATATAGCTTGCATCTAGTGGCACTTGGGAGGCGTTCTCGCTGCGGATTTCTTGATGCTCTTGGTGTTTGCCATCACCTAGATGGTTTGGAGCAGCGGAGGTAGATCGAGAAGCTTGGTGATTGTGCTTCGTCGACTACAAGTTGATTGTGAGGGGTTCTTGTGCCTTCCCCGCGGGAGATCGCAAAGGTAACTCTAGTGGATTGCTCGTGGCGTTTCAATAGCCTCATCTTGTGTTGGTTGTGCGGCACCCGGTGATGGGTTTTTTGGCGTGTGAGGCCAACTAGCGCGTGAACCTCCAAGTGAGTGTCTTGCCACAACGGGGACTAGCTAGTTGGCAAACTAGTGAACCTCGGAAGAAAATCAAGTGTCAACCTTGTTGTCTCTATTGTGATTGATTGGTTTTCTTGGTGATCACTTGATTGGTTCATCCACTCTTCCCACGGAGGTATAATTACCTTTCCCATCCTTGCATTACCTTACTCATACTTGTCTTAGTATATTAGGTTGTGTCTAGAGGGCTACTAGAATTGAGTAGGCATTGTGTGATTCTAGACTTATTAGGATAGATTTTGTGGTTAGGTGGCTTAGCATCCCCTAGTAGGCTAGTGCAAGTCAAGCTTCGCCTCATTAGTATCTGACTTGTTGTTGAGTTTGTTTTTAAGTTTTCAATTTAGGCTATTCACCCCCCCCCCCCTCTAGCCTTGGGATAGGACCTT
The DNA here is from genome assembly GCA_022036555.1 of Microstegium vimineum. Taxonomy (NCBI): domain Eukaryota; kingdom Viridiplantae; phylum Streptophyta; class Magnoliopsida; order Poales; family Poaceae; genus Microstegium; species Microstegium vimineum. Next base: position 24,843,806 of record CM039128.1, on the reverse strand, counting down.
TCAAGTGGTATCAGAGCTAGTACACCGTCAATTTGAGGCTTAACAACCTACGATGTGATCATGGCTCAAATCAACAACATGAAGAAACCACTGAGATTTGATGGTTCCAACTATGGCTATTGGAAGGTCAAGATGACCGCACACATCAAGTCAATTAGCCGGAAGGTGTGGCTTGTGGTGGATAAGAAGTTTGAGGATGAAAATGAGGAAGCTCCCACTCCGCAAGAAGAAGAAAAGTTGCAATACAATGATATTGCTCTAAGTGCTATTCATGAGGCACTTGATGAAAAAGTGTTTGAGCAAATCAAGAATCTTGAGAGTGCTCATGAGGCTTGGAAGAAGCTAGAAGAATCATTTGAAGGCACCCAAGCTGTCAAGAGTGCAAAGGCATACATCCTCAAAGAAAAGTTTGCAAGTTTCAAAATGGAGGATGATGAGAATGTGCCGGAGATGTTCCATAGGCTACAAGTGATAGTCAATGATCTCACGGCTCTTGCAGAGAAGATTGAGGACAAGGACTTCTCTCACAAGTTCTTGAGAAGTCTCCCATCTCGGTTTGAGACTCTTGTGACCTTGATTGTGAGAGGTGGATTGGACACCGTGACTCCTAACCAAGTCTTGGGAGATGTGATCACATAAGATGCTTACCGGGACAACAAAGAAAAAGATGTCAAGAAAGAAGAAAAGAAAGATGAGAAGAATAAGAGCATAGCTTTCAAAGCTACTTCATCATACAAGAGCAAGGGCAAAGCCAAGGATGAAGAATCTAGTGAAGATGAAGGCTCAAGTGCTAGTGAGATTGATGAAGAAGAAATGGCTCTCTTTGTTAGAAAGTTTGGAAGATTCATGAAGATGAAGGGATATCATGCAAGAAGGAAGAGACCATCTTCCAAGAACTTTGATGAGCCAAGGAAGTGCTTCAAGTGTGGAAGCTTTGATCATCTCATTGCTCATTGCCCATACAATAGTGACAAGGATGATGATGATCACAAGAAGAGAGACAAGAAAGAGAAGAAGCCCACCTTTGACAAGAAGAAGAAGAAGGGGTATTCTCACATTGTGACATGGGATAGTGATTCTTCTTGTGGTGAAGATGATGATCAAGAAAAGAAGACATCTACCAATAAGAAGGCTTTTGCAAGCATTGCAATGAGGGACAAGATCTCTCTATTTGACACTTCATCATCATGCTTCATGGCTAAATCCACTAAGGTACTTTCTCATGATGAGAGTGAGAGTGAGAGCGATAGTGATAGTGAGGAGCCCTCAAAGGAGTAACTCATGGACATGCTTGAACAAGCTAAAGAATACATAGATAAGACGAGGAAGGAATGCAAGGAATTGCGCAAGACCAATGTGGCTCTTGAGCAAAACCTTGATGAGGTCGTAGCATCTCATGAGAGGCTAATGGAAGCCATGAGGAGCTAGTGAAGTCTCACACTAAGCTTGAAAGAGCTCATTCCTCTCTCTTAGATCAAAGTAAGAAAGAGATTGTTCAAACATGTGACATGGGAGTTACATGTGATATTCTTGATGAATCATTTTATGCTCCTATCATTGTTGCTCCCACTAACCCCTCTTGTAGCACTACCACTTCTACTTCATCTACTAGTGATGGCTCTACTTGTGATGCCTCACTAATGGTTGAAAATGAAACACTCAAGAAGGAGGCTACAAAGCTCAATCACTCCTTAGCTAAGGCTTATGGAGGTGAGGACCGCTTGCTTATGTGCTTGGGTAGCCAAAGAGCTTCTCTCTACAAAGAGGGATTGGGCTATACCCCCAAGAAAGGCAAGGCCACTTTTGTTTCTCACAAAACTCGTTTTGTGAAGAACACCGGTAGCTATTGCAAGAGTTGCAAGCAAGTTGGTCACAATGAGCAAGTATGCAAGAACAAGAAGGCCAAGCAAGAAATATCCTCTATTAGAGTTGATTCACTATACATTCTTTCCAAGGGTACTAATGGTTTTCATGCCAAGTTTGTTGGTGCACCATGAATGGCTTCCAAGAAGTCCATTTGGGTACCAAAATCCTTGGTAACTAACCTTGGAGGACCCAAGCAAGTTTGGGTACCTAAAAAGAATTGATCTCTCTTGTAGGTCAATTACAAAGCCGGAGGGAGGCATTGGGTGCTTGATAGTGGGTGCACTCAACACATGACCGGAGATGGAAGAATGTTCAACTCAATCAACCAAGATAGTGACCATGGATTTGATAATATCACATTTGGTGATAATGGAAAAGGCAAGGTGAAAGGGCTTGGAAAGATTGCTATCTCAAATGACCTTAGCATTAGCAATGTGCGTCTAGTTGAAAGGCTTGAGTTCAACTTATTGTCGGTGGCTCAACTATGTGATCTCGATTTCAAGTGCATATTTGGAGTGGAGGATGTGGAAATCATAAGTGTGGATGGCTCGAATATGATCTTCAAGGGTTTTCAGTATGAGAATCTCTATCTTGTGGATTTCAATGCTAGTGAGACTCAACTCTCAACATGTCTCATCACCAAATCAAGCATGGGTTGGCTATGGCATAGAAGACTTGGACATGTTGGCATGAAGCAATTGAACAAGTTAGTCAAACATGATCTAGTGAGAGGCTTGAAGGATGTCTCATTTGAAAAGGACAAGCTATGTAGTGCATGTCAAGCCGGAAAGCAAGTTGGCAACACTCATCCAAAGAAGAGCATCATGAGTACAAGCAAAGCATTTGAGTTATTGCACATGGATCTCTTTGGGCCAACTACATATGCAAGCATTGGTGGGAACAAGTATGGTTTTGTGATAGTTGATGACTTCACAAGATCACATGGGTATTCTTCTTAAGTGACAAGAGTGACACATTTGATATTTTCAAGACATTTGTCAAGAGATGCCATAATGAGTTTGAAACAACTATCAAGAAAGTTAGAAGTGACAATGGAAGTGAGTTCAAGAACACAAGAATTGATGAACTTTGTGATGACTTTGGAATCAACCATCAATTCTCTCCAAAGTACACTCCACAATCAAATGGGATAGTTGAAAGAAAGAATAGAACCTTGATTGACATGGCAAGATCAATGTTGAGTGAATACAATGTGAGTCATTCCTTTTGGGCCGAAGCCATCAACATGGCTTGCTACTCTAGCAACCGTCTCTATTGTCATGGGATGCTTGAGAAGACTCCATATGAACTCTTGAATGGAAGAAAGCCAAATATTGCATATTTTAGAGTGTTTGGGTGCAAATGCTATATCTTAAAGAAGGGAACAAGACTAAGTAAGTTTGAGAAGAAATGTGATGAGGGATTTCTACTTGGTTACTCTACATCAAGCAAGGCTTATAGAGTATGGAACTCATCCAGTGGAATTCTTGAGGAAGTGCATGATGTGGAATTTGATGAAACACAAGGCTCTCAAGATGAACAAGAAAACTTGGATGATGTGAGAGGTGACAAATTGGTCAATGCAATGAAAGATATGGATATTGGTGACATTAGACCAAGACAAGTACAAGATGAAGATGAAGATCAAGTGACCATTCACTTATAAGAAGAAGCAAGTGGCTCTCAAAATCAAGATCAAGCAAATGCTAGTGAAGCTCAAGTTCAAGATCAACAAGAGGCTAGTCCATCATCATCTCAATCAAATGCCCAAGATTCTCACATGCAAGTACTTCAACCTACCAATATTGCAAGAGATCATCCTCTAGATCAAGTTATTGGAGGCATTCAAAGTGGTGTTCAAACAAGATCAAGATTGGCTTCATTTTGTGAGCATTACTCTTTTGTCTCATCATTTGAGCCAACCAAGATTGATGAAGCTTTGAAGGATGTGGATTGGATAAATGCTATGCATGAAGAACTTAACAACTTCACAAGAAATCAAGTTTGGGAACTAGTGGATAGACCAAGAAATCACAATGTCATTGGAACCAAATGGGTATTCAAGAACAAGCAAGATCAAGATGGAATAGTGGTGAGAAACAAAGCAAGACTAGTTGCACAAGGGTACACTCAAGTTGAGGGTCTTGACTTTGGGGAAACATATGCTCCGGTGGCAAGATTAGAGGCAATATGGATTCTATTAGCCTATGCTTGTGCACATAACATCAAGTTGTACCAAATGGATGTCAAAAGTGCATTCTTGAATGGGTACATCAATGAGGAAGTGTATGTTGAGCAACCACCCGGATTTGAAGATATAAATAAGCCCAACCATGTATTCAAGCTCAAGAAAGCTCTCTATGGATTGAAGCAAGCACCTAGAGCATGGTATGAGAGGTTGAGAAGTTTTCTCCTCTCTAAGGGATTCAGGATTGGTTTGGTTGACACCACTCTATTCAGTAAGAAGATTGGAAGTGACTTGTTTGTCTTGCAAATCTATGTGTATGACATTATCTTTGGGTCTACAAATCAAGATTTTTGTGAAGAGTTCGGTGAAATGATGGCAAATGAGTTTGAGATGTCCATGATTGGTGAACTTAGTTACTTTCTTGGACTCCAAATCAAGCAAATGAAGAATGGTACATTTGTGAGTCAAGGCAAGTACATCAAGGATATGATCAAGAAGTTTGGATTAGAAGAAGCTAAAGGCATTAGTACTCCCATGGGGACTAATGAACACTTGGATAGTGACACAAGTGGCAAGATGGTTGAGCAAACACTATATCGGTCAATGATTGGAAGTCTACTCTATGTAACCGCATCACGACCGGATGTCATGTTTAGTGTATGCATGTGTGCTAGATTTCAAGCATCTCCTAGAGAGAGTCATTTGAAAGCCACAAAGAGGATATTGAGATATTTAAAGAATACACAAGAGGTTGGATTATGGTTTCCCAAGGGGTCAAGATTTGAATTGATTGGATATTCGGACTCCGATTATGCGGGATGCAAGGCTGATAGGAAGAGTACTAGTGGAACATGTCAACTTTTGGGAAGATCACTAGTCTCATGGTCATCCAAGAAGCAAAATAGTGTGGCACTCTCTACCGCCGAAGCCGAATACATTAGTGCGGGGAGTTGTTGTGCACAACTATTATGGATGAAGGCCACCTTGAATGATTATGGAATCAAATTCAAGAAGGTTCCCTTGCTATGTGACAATGAAAGTGCGGTGAAGCTTACAAGCAATCCCATCCAACACTCTAGAACAAAGCACATAGATGTGAGACACCATTTCATAAGAGATCATCAACAAAAGGGTGACATTTACATTGACAATGTGGGCACCGATGATCAATTAGCCGACATATTCACCAAGCCACTTGATGAGAAGAGGTTTTGCAAGTTGAGGAATGAGTTGAACATCTTGGATTTCTCCAACATGAGTTGATGCAACTCCACTTATGACATACCTCTACTCCAAGATAGCAAGGTACAATTGTTTGATATATGCATTCATCCATTCCTAGACTTGTGTAGAACATATAGGCATCACTCATTTAGGCTCATTCATGAAAAATAAAATGCCTTGTATGTGCATATGCTACCACTCCTGCTTCTTTGACTTGTTTGTCCAAGTGGTATCATATGGCATGTTGATAAGCTTGCATCTTCACATGTTTAGTCTAGAACATTTGCTCTTGTATTTAACCAACATGGATAAGATAACCATTGTAAGATGTGTGAAAAAGCTTGTCCATGGTTTAAACCGTGTTAAATATATAGGACAAGTGATCTAGGATGAACAAAAATTGGTTAATTTTCACCCCACCTCTTTTATGAATTGACTTGATGAAACTACAACAAGTGAACCCTTTGTGGTAATTTATGATAAAGGGGGAGAGAAAGTGATATGAAATACGACCTTAACAAAGGGGGAAAAGTTTGTAAGAACAAAGATCAAAGAGGGAGATTTGAAAGTGAAAAATTAAAATTTGAGCACACAAGTAGGGGGAGCAAGCCTATGAACAATTTGTTGCATTTGAATGTGCATTCACACATATGTTTGCTTGCATTGTACTTCAATTCAATATGACTTGCTTGTGTGGTACATGCCTAGTATAATCTTGATTGATGAATTGATCACTAGCATGTATGGATGTTAGCTAGAACCATAGATATTTTCATGTTTTTCAATTGGTATCGAGATAACCATGTTGCTAAGAAAGGTATTTTTTGGCGCACTTCGATTGGTATCACACTTCAAAGGTCCATTTCTTATACCTTAGCATCATGTCATAGTTTGCAAGAAGTTTACCCCTCCCAAAAGATCTATCTAAGCATATGTGCAAAGCTTTGACTCACAATCATAAGAAGTGCACATATATAGGGGGAGTAAAACACTTGCAAACCTTGTGAGGATTCAAAATCATATTTCCTATCCTTTATATCGGGTTGTCATCAATTACCAAAAAGGGGTAGATTGAAGACTCCATAGTGATTTTGGTAATTGATGAAGCCTAAGTACTAACCTAGCTCTAAGTGTTTGAGTAGGTCTAGTACACTCATTGAAGATGATGACAAGTGATGGAGCAAGCAAAGGTGGTGGAAACCTAAAACTCACACATGGAGAAGAAGGCAAGTGGAATGACCCTAAGCTAAACAAGGCAAAGGTATATGCTAGGGATTTTCTTATGGTGATCAAGACACCAAGTGGGTGTGATCACATTTAGGTTAGACAACCGTACTATTAAGAGGGGAAATGCAAAAGTGATTGCGGTTTGTCGAGTGCCACTAGGTGTTATCTATACTGCATGTGCATCTAGGACCTAGTGATATACACCATGCTAAATGTCAAGTAAAACATGCCAAGAAGTGTTCACTAAAGAGGTATCTTAGTGCTTGGCAACTTGGAGCAAAGGTGGAAGAAGCAGCAATTCAGAAAGGGCGTCAGACGCTTAAGAAAAGGGCGTCGGACGATGTCCGACGCAACGGACGGTGGCGTTGGACGCTGGGACTGTGAACTCCGAGCGTCCGACGGCCACAGAGAAGCTCCAGAGAATTTCTAGAAGGCATCGGACGCTGAGGCGCAGCGTCCGTCGCAAAACGAGTGGAGCGTCCGTCGGGCTTCCAGAGAGCTCTGCAAGCGAGCAGATTAAAGACAGGCGCCGGACGCTGGAGGTCAGAGCGTCGGACGCTGGCGATGGAGCGTCCGTTGCCCGTGAAGCAGTTCAACGGCTAGTTCTGACAGAGCGTCGAACGCTGGCGACGGAGCGTCCGTCGCTGGCGACGGAGCGTCCGTCAGCTGTGAAGCAGCCCAACGGCTAGTTCTGACAGTGCGTCGGACTCTAGCGACGGAGCGTCCGTCGCCCCCGTATCGATCGTCCGTCGCCAACTTAACAGGGTAACGGCTAGAAAACCTTGAGGGGGTCTATAAATATGTGTTGGCCGGCTTGGGGAGGCTCTCTCTCGCACATTTGAACATCTTGAGACTCCTTTGAGCTGAGCAAACTCCCTCCCACTCATCTCCATGCTTGGTTAGTGAATTTCCAAAAGAGATTGAGTGATCCAAGTGCATTTCTCATATAGCTTGCATCTAGTGGCACTTGGGAGGCGTTCTCGCTGCGGATTTCTTGTTGCTCTTGGTGATTGCCATCACCTAGATGGTTTGGAGCAGCGGAGGTAGATCGAGAAGCTTGGTGATTGTGCTTCGTCGACTACAAGTTGATTGTGAGGGGTTCTTGTGCCTTCCCCGCGGGAGATCGCAAAGGTAACTCTAGTGGATTGCTCGTGGCGTTTCAATAGCCTCATCTTGTGTTGGTTGTGCGGCACCCGGTGATGGGTTTTTTGGCGTGTGAGGCCAACTAGCGCGTGAACCTCCAAGTGAGTGTCTTGCCACAACGGGGACTAGCTAGTTGGCAAACTAGTGAACCTCGGAAGAAAATCAAGTGTCAACCTTGTTGTCTCTATTGTGATTGATTGGTTTTCTTGGTGATCACTTGATTGGTTCATCCACTCTTCCCACGGAGGTATAATTACCTTTCCCATCCTTGCATTACCTTACTCATACTTGTCTTAGTATATTAGGTTGTGTCTAGAGGGCTACTAGAATTGAGTAGGCATTGTGTGATTCTAGACTTATTAGGATAGATTTTGTGGTTAGGTGGCTTAGCATCCCCTAGTAGGCTAGTGCAAGTCAAGCTTCGCCTCATTAGTATCTAACTTGTTGTTGAGTTTGTTTTTAAGTTTTCAGTTTAGGCTATTCACCCCCCCTCTAGACTTGGGATAGGACCTTTCAACCGACTGATCCTCTTCCGAACCCACCACCATCACCAATCCATTCTCATTAGAGCCCACCTCGGTCACCTCCGCCACAGTCATCACCTCCGCCACCTCCATCACCCCCGCCACCTCCATCGCCGCCTCCACAGTCATCACCTCCGCCACCTCGGTCACCTCCACCACAGTCAGCACCATCTGCACCACAAACATCACCTCTGCCGCCTCCACAACAAAAATCCATACCTTCCCCACAACCCAAAGATCCTAATAAACAAACACCAGCGCCGCCAAAGAAGAAGTTTTCGGTGCCCAAGTTGATTTCCCCCTTCGAGCCAAAGAAGAAAACAGCTGGCACGGCCAGATTTTTTAAAGGACTTGGGACAAAATGCAAAATTGAAGTCCACGACTTGTCTGAGTTAAAGAAGTCAGCGCAACCGGTGCCTGAGGTAATTCCCTGCACATTCAAGGTGCCCACATTTGAAGACTACAAGTCTATGCCTAAAAACTATGTGGTGGAAAAGCCTCTACTGAACTGGGATAAACTCCAAAAGGTGTCAAACAATGTAAAAAGGTTGAATGACTGGTATATGAGAGCCTCTTCTGCTGACATTCATGCCATCAACGTGCGTATACAACATAAGGCATTTCAATGTGATCATGATATGTGTGTGATTAGCTTTGAAGACCATTGGTTGATGATGAACTTCGAGAGGCTAGACGCACAGATCATAACGACGTTTGCATTGTAAGTGTTACATAGTTACACATCCATTGTTGTTGCATTAATATTCAATATCTGACATGCATGTGCCTTGTAGAATCCTATATGATCAGGAGGAGCAGACTTACGGCCAAGATTTCGATTATTGTGCCGAGCAAAGGGTTGGCTATCTAAACCCAATTGATATATGTGAAGAAAGGCACACCTTCAGAATCGGCGAAAACAGCGATGATTTAAGGGGCTTAGTAGGTGAAACACGTGTCGCGAAAAATAAAAGTTTAAAGTTTCAATTTGATTCCAAGTACGCCTTCTACATTTCAAAGTGTATGCAAAAGTATCAAGATAGGAAATCGATTGTGGCACCGTACAACTTTGGGTAAGTATGAGTTTGGGCAGTGACACCGTATAACTTTGGGTGATAAAACTACAAATTTTCAATGCACAAATGTATCATGAATTTGATTCATGCAGGGACCACTGGATCTGTGTCATCATTTATCCTAGAAAAGGAAGGGTGGTGGTACTAGACTCCACAAATTACCCGCCAGCAAACTATACAGGTTTCATTGAGAACTTAGAGCTGTAAGTCGAGATATATGCACATATACTTTTGCATTATAAGATTTTAAGAATAATTAACATGGTGATTGTATTCGTAGGGCATGGCGGTTTTATAAAATCAGCGGTGGAAAGCTGAGTCGAAGAAAAAAGAAAAGGAGCCATTGGAAGTTATATATGACTGGCCGGTAAGTTGTATGAAAACTTACTCTTATAAAATCCACGTGTGTGCGAGCATCTATAAATAACCACTTTTCTATTTTGTATATAGTGCCACAAGCAACCACTAGGATCTGTCCTCTGTGGATACTACGTGTGCGAGCACATGAGACAAGACATGTCAGGATCCATGAAGAAACCTTCCAAGAAAGCTAAGGCGACGACCATCAATGAAAAGACGTTGTACGACATAGTTGAGGATGTGATCCTTTTTCTAATCAAACAAGTCATCTCAACTTTTGGAAAATATCATGATCATGACAGTGAATTAGCCAAGCCAGAGTATCAAGCGCTCACAGAGGTTTATAGTCTAAATCTTACTCGGGGCGGTTTTTAGAGGACATGTGCTGTGACGGAACCGCCCAAATTATAAGAGATCAAGTGCTAAAGTAGCTGACTTAGCTACCACTTAAAACACTTGAGCCCATATAATCCCGGTAGTCCGGAAATCTCGAAGGATTTCTTACATCAACTCAGGATCGCGTACATTCAGGGATACACATTCGAACGAGCCACGAATCAACCGAAAATACTCAAAGTACGAAATAAAGTTATTACAATACTTTGTTCCAAATAAAAGTAGTACTTACGCCACAACACCTGTGGCCAAATAAAACATTGTTTGAAACTGAACTTGAAGTTTTAAAAGACAGGGGTGCCCACAATGTCAGGTCCGACAACAGCAAAAGATGAGCTTGTAGAAGACCTTGCCCAAGGCCTACTCCTCTTCTCCTTCCACAGGATAGAGACAGTGCTTACAATAGCCGATGTATACTTGGCCATTTGCAACAAACGGGATAAACCCTGAGTATGGGAATGTACTCAGCTAGACTTACCCGTCTAATTAAAAAGAAAGACTCCAAGGATATGCATGGTTGTATCTGGAGTTGGGTAAGCTTTACTTTGCGGAAATGCTTAACTTAAAGGAGTTCACTTTAATGATGTGATGAGCAGTCACCTTTTATCCTACTAATGATGCGAAGTGATCACCGGCGAAGTGAGGCTCGGCGCTGGGGTGCGTGAGCACCGTGGTGATGTGGTGAGTGCCGCTCGAGGGCTAGCTGAGCCAGAGAGGCTCTGTGGAAACCTGTCCACGTGCAAGCTCCGTGGCGGCGGCAATGGCGCACGGCCAACGGTGCTGTGACGACACGGGTCGAACTGAAGCTAGAGGAACGGCGTTCTCACCTCGGTTAACTCCGGCGAAGCTTCCACGAAGATGGAGGCGTCGGAGACGAGACGGCGAACGGTGAACGCTGGCTGATCGGTGCGGTGGCGACTCGGAGTTCGAAGAACAGCGAAGGCGTTCTAGCGACTAGAGTGCTTGGTTGGGGAAGAAGAGGTGAGCAGCGTGGGTGCGGGGCAAAGTCGAAAGCTAGAAGGAGAAAGATTGAGCAGAGAAGCTCGGGTGGTGGTGGATTTGAGAAGGGGCGCTTGCGGTGCTCGGAGCTCTCGGCACAACGATAGAAGAGGGATGCGAGCGATTGAGCGAGTGCGGATGAGTGTGGATGAGTGCAAACAAGTGCGGGAGGTGGAGGTATAGGCGCTCCTCTTTGCTTGGTCATGGCCGACCGGCGCGACCAGAGGGGACGTGACGCGATGGCGCGGCGATAGCAGCGGCGCTGGCGTGCTTGCGGCGGGCGGAGCAGAGCAAGACTTGGTCGACGCGCCGTTAGTGCGGATTCGCGCTTGACTGCGAAAGAGACAAGGCGGGACGCTGATCGGACGCGGCACTACGGCGGCGTTACTGCGAAATGACGGCGCGGTGCGCGGCAGGGCGGCTGGCAAGTCTGCGGCGGCGAAGCAGGACGTCAGCGGCGGAAAAGCGGTGCCGACTTGGTCCTAGCGCCGTTAACTCGGATTCGAGTGAGACAGCGCGAGCGGAGACAGCGATGTCGGCGCAGAGCCGAAGCGGCGGCGATGGCGTGTTCCACTTCCGTGGTCAGGCATCATCGGCCACGCGGCGGATGACTCCGACGTACGGCTCAGCCGCGGTCGGGTGAGTGCGCGCGAGCGTGCGTGGCACGTGCGTGCGGTCGAGCGCGCGGGAAAGGGGTCGATATCGAGGGTAGGGTCGATTGACTGATCGAGCCTCCGACTTGGTCGAGCCTTCCGTGCAGGGTCATTCGTCCAAGCCTCGGTTCGTAACTTCGAGGGGTCGAAGTCGAGGGGGTAGAAGTCGAGGGGGGGTCGATCGACTGGCCGATCGAGCCTCTGGCTCGGTCGAGCCTCTGGCTCGGTCGAGCCTCTGGCCCGGGGTCGTTCGCTCGAACCCTCGGTCCGTCACATTTCTATCGAGCGGGGGGGTCGAGGTCGAGGGGTGGTGCTCGGCCTGTCTCGATTCTGATTTCCTTTTCCATTCTCTTTTATTTGATAAAACTAAGCAGGGTAACTAAACATAAACAAACCACACTTTTACTCTAAGCAAAGCAAGGTTTAACTAAACAGGTTAAACATAAGATTAAGCACAAAACACCTATTCAATTCTAGTTTCAAAACATATAAACACACACATGGAATGATAGCATATGCAAACATGAATGCAATGAAATTATTTGCTTAGTGGCTAATGATGATCCTAATGCAAGCTTGACACCGGGTGTCACAGCCCTTCCCCCCTTAACGAAATCTCGTCCCGAGATTTGAGTTTTTTTTTTACCATTTATTATAAAAGGCGGGGTAGTTTGCGATTAGGTAGGCCTCGGTCTCCCAGGTTGCATCATGGGGACCATGATGACTCCAAAGAACTTTGAACGTCTTCACTTCTCGATTCCTGGTGACTCTTGTCTTTGTATCCAAGATCCTTTCTGGTTTCTCAAGGTATTCCAAGTCTGAGCCGATTACGATGTCTAAACTTGGAACAGATTCTTCTTCTGGAACTCGAAGACACTTCTTGAATTGTGATACATGGAACACTGGAAAGATAGAACTCATCTCTGGGGGTAACTGTACTTGATAAGCCACTTTACCTTTCCTTGCGATGATCTGATAAGGTCCAACATATCGGGGTGCTAACTTCTTCTTAACTCCAAAACGACGAACACCTCTCATTGGTGATACCTTAAGGTACACAAAGTCACCAACTTGAAACTCCAAAGGTCTCCTCCTTTGATCTGCATAACCTTTCTGTCGAGATTGAGCTGCCTTGATATGTTGTTGAACAGTGTGGATTATTTCTTCTGCCTCTTTCACATAGTCCGTACCATAGAATCCCTTATCTCCTGATTCAATCCAATTTACAGGGGTTCTACACTTGCGTCCATACAAAGCATCGAACGGTGCCATCTTAATGCTTTCTTGGTAACTGTTGTTATAAGAAAACTCAGCCAAAGGTAACCATTTCTCCCATGATCCTTCTGCTGATACAACACATGCTCTCAACATGTCTTCTAACACTTGATTTACTTGTTCCGTTTGTCCATCTGTTTGAGAGTGATAAGCGGAACTTCGAATCAACTTTGTTCCCAACTCTTTATGTAACTGCTCCCAAAAACGAGCGATAAACTGTGATCCTCTATCGGATACGATGGTCTTAGGAACACCATGCAACCTTAAGATATTCTGAACATAAAGCTCGGCATACTGATGAGGTCGATGTGTAACTTTGACTGGTATGAAGTGAGCGACCTTTGTTAACCGATCAACAATAACCCATATAGAGTCATTTCCTTTCTGAGTAGCAGGTAAACCTGTGATGAAATCCATACTGATATCTTCCCACTTCCACTCAGGTATAGAAAGAGGTTGTAACAACCCGGCAGGTTTCATGTGCACTGCCTTGATGCGACAACACGTATCACACTTTGCGACATATTATGCGATATCCAACTTCATCTTAGACCACCAAAACCTTGTCCTCAGGTCTTGATACATCTTACTACTACCCGGGTGGATCGACAACTTTGAGTTATGTGCTTCATTGAGAATTCTTTCTCGCAAGACTTGATCCTTAGGTACTACCAAACGTTGATTGAACCATATGACTCCTTTCTGATCCACTTTGAAATTCAGAGATTCACTGGTTTCCAACCTTTGTTTGATTTGCACAAGCTCTTTGTCCGATTTCTGTCCTTCAATAATATCACTATCCAAGGTGCACTGGATAACAATATTATTTACGACCGAAGGGTGCATTAGATCAAAACCATCTTCTAACAAGGGTTGCAGAAAGTTGCAATGAGATTTACGACTCAAAGCATCTGCTACAACATTTGCTTTTCCAGGATGATAATGCACTTCCAAGTTATAATCCTTGATTAGCTCCAACCATCTTCTCTGCCTCATATTCAATTCAGCCTGGGTAAACAATTACTTCAAACTTTTGTGATCCGTGAAGATATGGCACAGATTACCCATCAAGTAATGCCTCCACATCTTCAAAGCATGCACAACTGTTGCTAACTCCAAGTCATGGGTCGGATAATTCTCTTCATGAGGTCGGAGTTGTCGTGAGGCATAAGCAATGACTCTTCCATTCTGCATTAGCACACATCCTAATCCAATGGTTGATGCATCACAAAACACATCAAAAGGTTCCTCCAAATTTGGTTGTGCCAAAACTGGTGAAGTTGTTAACAGTGTCCGCAAGGCACGGAACGCTGTTTCACAATCTACACTCCATTCAAACTTCTTAGTTTTCTGTGTTAACCTTGTCATAGGTTTAGCTATCTTAGAAAAGTCCGAGATAAAACGACGGTAGTATCAGGCCAATCCTAAAAAGCTGCGAACCTCATGCACGTTAACGGGTGCTTTCCAATTCATAACTTCTTGCACCTTTGAGGGATCCACCGAGATACCCTCAGCTGATAAGATATGACCCAGAAAAGGTACTTTGGTCAACCAAAACTCACACTTGCTAAACTTGGCATAAAGCTTATGCTCTCTCAACCGTTTCAGCACTACTCGCAGGTGTTCTGCGTGGTCCTTCTCATTTTCCGAATAAACCAGGATGTCATCGATGAAAACTACCACAAACTTATCCAACTCTTGCATGAACACGGAGTTCATCAAGTACATGAAATGCGCAGGTGCATTTGTCAATCCAAAAGACATCACTAGATATTCAAAGAGACCGTATCTTGTGGAGAAAGCGGTCTTGGGTACATCTTCTTTTCTGATCTTAATCTGATGGTAACCAGATCGCAGATCTATCTTGGAGAACACTTTAGCCTTAGACAACTGGTCGAACAACAAATCAATCCGCGGCAATGGATATTTGTTTTTGATGGTAACTGCATTGAGAGGGTGATAATCCACGCACATTCTTAAGGTTTTATCCTTCTTTTTCACAAAGATGGCGGGACATCCCCAAGGTGAACAACTCGGTCGGATCAAACCTTTTTCCAGCAACTCCTGGAGTTGTTTCTTGAGTTCTGCTAACTCGTTGGGTGGCATCCTATATGGTCTCCTGGATATAGGTGTTGTTCCTGGAGCTAGCTCTATAGCAAACTCGACATCTCGATCTGGGGGTAACCCTGGAAGATCATCAGGAAACACATCTGGAAACTCACACACTACAGGAATCTTATCCAACAACTCTGCAGTGATAGCAAACATGACTCCAAGCTGATTTGGATTCTTAGGTAAGAAGATTCCGAAGGTAACTCCATTCCGTGGGTTGATGATAGATACTGCTCGTTGGGCGATATCTAGATGCACTTTCCAAGCTTTCATCCATTCCATACCAAGGATTACATCTAGACCTAGCTCAGGTATTACGATGAGGTTGACATGTATCGATGTCGTCCCCATGGTAACTTCTACATCCTTTACCATCTTACGAGTATATAGGATAGCTCCTGCTGCACTAATCTGATACTCCTTTTCCCATTCTACCACCTTTTGTTGACTCCGCAACACGATGTTCCCACTAACGAATGAATGCGATGCTCCAGAATCAAACAAGATAACTGCAGGACATTGATTAACAAGAAACATACTAGCTGTGACGGGCTCACCTTCTGGTACTTCCTCCAAGGTGGTATGATGAACATTCCCGGTGCGAGGCTGCTGGGGATAGCTGAACTGCCTTCTGGGCTTCGTACAGAAGCGAGATAGGTGACCGGTTTGTCCGCAGTTGAAGCACGGTCCTACCACAGATGGCATCTTTTGACTTCCAACTGCAGGTGCTGCGACTTTGCCCTTATTCTGCTGCAGAGGTACAGTGAAGGGTCTCTGGTAAGCGGGACGAGCACGAGCATTGGTCATCTTCCCTTGAGGTGGTCGGAAACATGCACCAACTTGTGGTGGACGAAACACTGGCCTTGAAGCACGGGGACCTCTACTCTGGTGGGATCCTCCCTCTGGGATGCGACGACGCGTCTCTGTAAGAAAACCTGTTGTCATTGGTCTCTTGGTTCAAGCAGTCGCTGATGAAATCACTGAAGGTGATGCGGTGACTGTTTCCCATCTTGGACAGAAGAGCGGCATTCATGCCTCTCTTGAAGCTAGCAATCTTCTTGGCGTCCGTGTTGACAAAGTCACTGGCATAGCGAGCCAACCTGTTGAAACTGCTGAGGTACTCTGTCACTATTCTGGTACCTTGGGACAGCCTCATGAACTCTGTGAGCTTCATCTCCATCACACCGTCTGGAATGTAGTGACGACGCATAGCTGTGGAGAACAACTCCCATGTAACTGCCGTACCAGCAGGTAAGTTATCACGGTACTGGGACCACCAGAGACTTGCTGGTCCTTCCAGCCTGTGCGTGGCATACTCCGCCTTCAGCTCGTCCGTTAGACGCAGAAGCCTAAACTTCTGTGTCATGGAGTGCAGCCATTCATCTGCCTCCAATGGTTCAGTAGCTTCCTTGAAGATAAGAGGGCGGGTGTCCATGAAATCCTTATAAGAACTGTACTGATTAGGTGCGCCCCCTGCTGTTGTCTGTGCTATTGAGCTGTGTTGGCAGCGATGTTGCGCAGAGTTTCATTCATCTATCGCTGCATCTCTTCGACACTTCTTTGGCTACCCAAGAACTGGCCAAAGAACGCTTCCGGTGTCATTGCAGGTGGTGGTGGTGTGGTGGCAAGTCCTCTCTCTGGGATGCCTCTCCATCACCCCGATTGGTGCGACGAGTGTTAACAGTCATCTGTATAGCCCATTAACAAGCAACAATTAGGGGATGCTATATTGAATCAATGAATAAATACCGTGTTGTACAAAATGTAACATTAAGCACACGACCAGATATAGTTATTCATCTTTCCACATAACATCATAGAATTAATTGCTCATCATAAACATACAAATAACATTCCAAAGTCGTCACCAGAACAACGCCTAGACTTAAATTCCATATTCGGCTTACACATCTGAAGATCCAAATTTAAACAGAGTCTTAAACAACACCAAGATACAGAAGCTCCTTGCGTGGAAGATCCACTCCTAAACTAGCGCTTAGTAACCGTCGGAGTAGTCGTGCTCTCCGATGTTGTTGTCGAGGTTGTCGTCGTAGAAGGGCTCGTCGGCGAGGACCTCGTTCGGTGAGTCAGGACCAAGGATCACTCCATCCTATGGCTCTGGCTCCTCAGGTGCAGGTGCTTCGGCGACTTCAGCTGCTGCTGCTGCCTGCTGCTGATGGAGGGCGTGGAAAGCCTCGTGTAGGTTGTTGATGTACTCCTGGTGTCCACTGAGGTTTCCCTCTAACTCTGCAACTCTAGCCTGCAGGTCTTCTGACTCGGTCCAAGCTTCATTCCTGGAGTTGGTGGCATCGAGAAGCAACTGCTCACTGACCACACGAGCGGTGATCTCCTCCTCCAACTTAGCCTGAGCCTGATTGCGCTCCAGAGTCATCTGAGCTAACTCTGCTTGAAGGGTTTCGACGGCTGTCTCAAACTCTTGCTGCAACTGGCGCTTACTTTCCATCGTGGCGCTGTGGATTTCTGCAACATCTGCCAAACTACGCTCTAGATTCCCACAAGTGCTTAGAAGAGCTCCAGTGGCACCCATGGCTGGGGTCTCACAAAAGAAAAGCTCCTCTTCGCCTCCTGTCAGAGCTGTCTCCTCAGTCTGCATCCAATCCACAGGAAAAGCTGATCCACGTGGGAACACTCCCGACCATGTGTCTGCAAGATCTGCTGGAAAACGAGCGATGATATCCTTTAGCACCAGGTATGCTGCCCTGTTGGCTCCATCCTTAGCACAAG
Source organism: Microstegium vimineum (assembly GCA_022036555.1). Taxonomy (NCBI): domain Eukaryota; kingdom Viridiplantae; phylum Streptophyta; class Magnoliopsida; order Poales; family Poaceae; genus Microstegium; species Microstegium vimineum. Next base: position 24,826,018 of record CM039128.1, on the reverse strand, counting down.
CTCCCTTGGTAACGATCGTCCATCCTGACCAGTCGGGCCTTCCTTCCAAAGCTTTTACTCTGACCTCAACCTGGACGAAAGAATCTTGACCATACTGCTGCTTCTGCCAAGAGTACTTGGGTTCACTGCCCTCAGAATACCCAATGGCATGCAAAACTCGCCAAAGGATAGTTGGCAGCTCAAAGTACGTCAAAAACTTTCCCCTGGTCATCTTCCTTGCCAAAGGATGACGAGGGACTCCTGCTCCTCCGGTTGTTTTCCTGGCGGTCAGACGGGTACGAGGCATCTGAAGAAAAAGGGGTTTCGACTCTCGTGAGACAGGTATTAAGTTGGTCATTTTTATCAAAAGGGGATGATTACAATTTAAGGGGAGGGATGACATGATACAAGAATATAAACATGATGCATGATCGTAACTACGTTCTCACTCAACTAGAATGACTCGTAAGTCCTAACGTTCTAGTCGGTGGCAAGACGATCTCTCATTACGTAGTTATTCGTTCTACATGGTTACGTAGTTAGTGTACCTGCAGAAAATTCATTTTAGCCCAAAGAACAAAACCCAATGCAGAAAATCACCGGGCACTTCCTGATATGCGCCAAGTACGTATCAGTTAGATACAAAAACCTTATGCACCAAGCTCGGAAAACCCACCCAGCATTTCGTACTTCTCAGATATGTCTGCGTGAAATCTTGCATATCCTTAAGTAACAAGATATCACTTCCCTTGACCAACGGTTGGAAGGTCTACTCTCACATCTCCCCAAATAGTTTTCAATGCAAGTTTTCGAACCTAATATCATCCTTCCCAAGAATGATATCCCGGCAATTACAAAGATCCAGCATGAGCAAAAACCCGGAACCAAGTTAGTATAACTAAGCCACCTGATTTCCTAGTATAGGGCTAAGGACTAGACTCTGGCACCCAAGTTCCAAAAGTAGTCTATAAAAATAGTTTTGAAAATACTAGTTTTGTTGAAAAGTTGCTCAAACGAATGAGGATACCTGAACAATGCTCCGATACCAGCTGTGACGGAACCGCCCAAATTATAAGAGATCAAGTGCTAAAGTAGCTGACTTAGCTACCACTTAAAACACTTGAGCCCATATAATCCCGGTAGTCCGGAAATCTCGAAGGATTTCTTACATCAACTCAGGATCGCGTACATTCAGGGATACACATTCGAACGAGCCACGAATCAACCGAAAATACTCAAAGTACGAAATAAAGTTATTACAATACTTTGTTCCAAATAAAAGTAGTACTTACGCCACAACACCTGTGGCCAAATAAAACATTGTTTGAAACTGAACTTGAAGTTTTAAAAGACAGGGGTGCCCACAATGTCAGGTCCGACAACAACAAAAGATGAGCTTGTAGAAGACCTTGCCCAAGGCCTACTCCTCTTCTCCTTCCACAAGATAGAGACAGTGCTTACAATAGCCGATGTATACTTGGCCATTTGCAACAAACGGGATAAACCCTGAGTACGGGAATGTACTCAGCTAGACTTACCCGTCTAACTAAAAAGAAAGACTCCAAGGATATGCATGGTTGTATCTGGAGTTGGGTAAGCTTTACTTTGCGGAAATGCTTAACTTAAAGGAGTTCACTTTAATGATGCGATGAACAGTCACCTTTTATCCTACTAATTATCTCTAGGTTATTGCATCTATACTAGAGCACACACTTGATCTACTCAAACAATATAGTAACATATATCCAGTTCCTTCATCAATATTTTAGTAGAACCATTAAGATGTCACATGGAGTTGTACCGTGGTGAAGCTCAGCATGATCCCCCATATCCAGTGGGGGCGGCAATTCAAATCGATATACACCAGCTGGTAAGATTACCTTTAACACACGCCCACACTTTCCCCGTCGGGTCAGCATTAGGTCACAGCTGAACAAAGTCCAGGTGGTAATCGACGCGGGCTTGCATTGGTCCACCCAATTGTAGAAAATAGATGGCCACCACGGGGCAGATCGTATCTACAGTCTAGAGGGTGCTCACAGCAGAGCGAGCTCCGGCCCGAACAGTGTTTACTCGGCTTCGGGGTCGATACTCACAACGGCCCCTATGTGAAAGGGCGCATTCAAAGATGTAAGAGGGCCACCATCGTGTACAAACCTACACGATCCAACGGACGGACTGCCCCCAAGTCTAAACCACTTGGTGCACTTGCCTTCCAGTTGACCGTATTTCATTACTACCATAGGTTCTTTCCACGATAGCAACTATAGCCAACCGTGATAGTATTACCCACAAGGGATAATACGAAACATAAAAATAAAAGTAACCATTTATTCTAGGCATGCTAAGCGGTTGCTTTTACTTTATTATTAACAGGGTAACAAGGTATGTAAAGCAATAATCAAGGAAGGTAATGCATCAATTTGGGATTCAAAACAACTCCTATCACCTAATGCATCACAGTATAAAATACTCAAGTAGATTAAATTGTAAAAACTGGGAGGCTTAAGAATGCTCCGGGGCTTGCCTTGAGAGAAGGTGGAGGGCTGGTGGTCAGGGCACTCAGGAAGGTTAGTGTCGAGCTCTTGGTACTCCTCGTACAACTCCTGTACCTCCTGGACTTCTGTCTCTGTGGGCTCCTGATGTTCCTCCACGGATCCTAAATGATTGCAATGCATAAATAAATAACTGAATGGTGCAGGGATGATGCTCGAACAGGATTTAACACACTAACATAGATTCTAAGCATACACTCAGAGAACTACCACAAAGCTACTAGGGCTAGAGCTACTAGCTAGCAGAATTAAACAGGCTATAACTTAAACGGAAACTAGCAACAAGATTTTACCAACTCTAGATATAACAAACAGCATGGCATACAACTGAAAACAGAATAGGAAATCATTTCGGGAACGGGCTCGAGGCATGCGGAGGCGCTCGAGGCAACTGACGGGCATGACCCTCGATTACTCGAGGTCCATCCACCATCGATCGGAAACAGAGAACGGTGATGATCAACGTGTTCTTGCCGATGGTGAAGTCTTCGGCGGTGGGGTTGGTTGTGCTAGGCTCGGGATGACTACGCGCATCCACTGGTGGTGTTGGTGGAACCAGCACGACCGTGAAGAGGGGTCGACGGTGTGCGATGGCGGTGCGGCGCGACGGTGCTACACGGCGAAGTGATCACCGGCGAAGTGAGGCTCGGCGCTGGGGTGCGTGACCATCGTGGTGATGTGGTGAGTGCGGCTTGAGGGCTAGCTGAGCCAGAGAGGCTCTGTGGAAACCTGTCCACGTGCAAGCTCCGTGGCGGCGGCAATGGCGCACGGCCAACGGTGCTGTGACGACACGGGTCGAACTGAAGCTACAGGAACGGCGTTCTCACCTCGGTTAACTCCGGCGAAGCTTCCACGAAGATGGAGGTGTCGGAGACGAGACGGCAAACGGTGAACGCTGGCTGATCGGTGCGGTGGTGACTCGGAGTTCGAAGAACGGCGAAGGCGTTCTAGCGACTAGAGTGCTTGGTTGGGGAAGAAGAGGTGAGCAGTGTGGGTGCGGGGCAAAGTCAAAAGCTAGAAGGAGAAAGATTGAGCAGAGAAGCTCGGGTGGTGGTGGATTTGAGAAGGGGCGCTTGCGGTGCTCGGAGCTCTCGGCGCAACGATGGCAGAGGGATGCAAGCGATTGAGCGAGTGCGGATGAGTGTGGATGAGTGCAAACGAGTGCGGGAGGTGGAGGAGGTATAGGCGCTCCTCTTTGCTTGGTCATGGCCAACCGGCGCGACCAGAGGGGACGTGACGCGATGGCGCGGCGATAGCAGCAGCGCTGGCGTGCTTGCGGCGGGCGGAGCAGAGCAAGACTTGGTCGACGCGCCGTTAGCGCGGATTCGTGCTTGACTGCGAAAGAGACAAGGCGGGACACTGATCGGACGCAGCACTGCGGCGGCGTTACTGCGAAACGACGGCGCGGTGCGCGGCAGGGCGGCTGGCAGGTCTGCGGCGGCGAAGCAGGACGTCAGCGGCGGAAAAGCGGTGCCGACTTGGTCCTAGCGCCGTTAACTCGGATTCGAGTGAGACAGCGCGAGCGGCGACAGCGATGTCGGCGCAGAGCCGAAGCGGCGGCGATGGCGTGTTCCACTTCCGTGGTCAGGCATCGTCGGCCACGCGGCGGATGACTCCGACGTACGGCTCAGCCGCAGTCGGGTGAGTGCGCACGAGCGTGCGCAGCACGTGCGTGCGGTCGAGCGCGCGGGAAAGGGTTCGATATCGAGGGTAGGGTCGATTGACTGATCGAGCCTCCGACTCGGTCGAGCCTTCCGTGCGGGGTCGTTCGTCCAAGCCTCGGTTCGTAACTTTGAGGGGTCGAAGTCGAGGGGGTAGAAGTCGAGGGGGGGGTGATCGACTGGCCGATCGAGCCTCTGGCTCGGTCGAGCCTCTGGCCCGGGGTCGTTCGCTCGAACCCTCGGTCCGTCACATTTCTATCGAGGGGGGGGTCGAGGTCGAGGGGTGGTGCTTGGCCTGTCTTGATTCTGATTTCCTTTTCCATTCTCTTTTATTTGATAAAACTAAGCAGGGTAACTAAACATAAACAAACCACACTTTTACTCTAAGCAAAGCAAGGTTTAACTAAACAGATTAAACACAAAACACCTATTCAATTCTAGTTTCAAAACATATAAACACACACATGGAATGATAGCATATGCAAACATGAATGCAATGAAATGATGTGCTTAGTGGCTAATGATGATCCTAATGCAAGCTTGACATCGGGTGTCACATGTGCCAACTATTGTTGTATATAGTGTGTGATATAGTTGTAACTTTATGTGTGTGAGCATGAGACTTATGTATATAGGGTGCCATACACTTGTAACTTTATTGCGAGCATGTAACTTCGAAGTAATGATAGATGTATGTATGAAATATTTAAATTACATGTTTCTATATTTGAACATCATCCAGTAAGGTTTACTAGTTTCAATAACAATATATATATATAATATAAATACTAAAAAATACAAATTGGAAAATCATTTGCACAGGCCGTTCTCTTTGTGAACCGCCTGTGTAAATGAGTCATTTACACAAGCGGTTCACTACGAGAACCGTCTGTGAAAATGGGTTTCTACAAGCGGTTCACAAGCAACCGCATGTAGAAACGTCCCATTTCTACTGGCCCCCAGCGCAGGCAACGCTGGAAAACGCCTATAGAAATGGGTTTAGAACCGCTAGTATAGGCCGGTTTTGTACTAGTGATAGCTTATCTATTTCACGTAGTTTAAGACTATGTGAGAGGAGCATATGGGTCCAGTAGTATATATTAGTCTTTTTTATTGTTTTAGAGTTGTGTTCACAGAATTTATGGTCTGCTTCACCAAATCCTTTTTTTTTTAAGTGGTTGCTTCAACATCACCGTCTAGCATTTTCTACTGACATTCGTTTAGTCATTCTGGATATGCTGTAAACATGTATCGCACTCACAATATTCTTTCAAAGGCCCAAGAGCTACTGCGCATACGTTGGAATCTTTCATGAACAATATATACATAAACATTTGAATTGATAGTCTTTTCATGAAGCATATACTTATATAAAGGTACTTGTCCGTAGATCCTGTGTAGTAATTTGTTGAGCTGAAGATGTACTGGTGAGCCAATGCATGACATTTAATTTGAAATTGAACATATATAGGAGGTATGCCTTTTGAATATAACAACCATGCATGGACCAGAATGGCAGGCTACTATATATATGAAAAATAATGCATTGCATGCATGGACCACCCTCTCTCTGTCTAATAATCACTCTGGATCTCACACCTAAGTGCAGGTATAGTAAGGACTTTAGGCCGGCGAAATAACACTCCACGTCATCAGAATAATGCCACGTTAGCAGAGAGATGCTGGAGCCGGCGCTTGGCTTCTCGCCGACTGAAACAAGATTCGAGATAAAAAGTTACTCTCAACCAGATGCTAGTGAGGAGCTGCTACTTCATTGGTGATTCGCTGCCTTTAGAAAATATTAATATATTTGATAAATACAACCTTAGGCTAGTCTCAATGCATTATTTTATCGCGCGCTTTTCTAGTTATATGAAACTTACCATGAAACGAGTCTCTCTCTCCATGCATAGTTTCATTGGATAGTTTCATACGGTTATCCATGTCTTTCTCTTTCTTTTCTCTCTCCTCTCCACCATACATTATCTTTGCATGCATCCCATGAAACTAGAAAATACTCTCAATGGGGATTTCACACGGTTTCCAACGTTTTGAAAACAACGCTATACAGTTTCACCACCATGAAACTTTCTTCTTCTCTCTCCTCATCGTTTCATGCAAAAAGTATAAATCTGATAATGTGGCACCCCATTTAATGTGAATGAAATCTTTCATAAAACCTCATTGAGACTGGCCTTACAACCATCGTATTATATGAATAGACTATTTTGCTTACTGTATGTGGATATATCATCTGCATTCAGCCGGCAGCAGACTAAATCATTAGCCTTCCTCTAATGCCGCAGTGGTCAGTGGTCCTACTGTGCTGGTGAAAGAAATAATGCGTCTGAAATGGATTGCCTGCATCACCTTTGTTCAGTCTTGAGATCCATATCTGCGTGGCCTTTAATTTGCTCCTCCATCCTGCACCCTCTAGCAGTGGCAAGTCTTGTCTACCCAGCTGCAGCAGTCGATGGCGCTGTGCCGGAGGGTTGCTTCCAGATCTAGGATAGGAAAGTGGACAACGCTGCTCGCGTTCCGTTGAGCCAAAGTGGCCATGCTGACCTCACCAAATCTCACGCCGATCATCTCGCTTTTGGTGCAGTGAGATCTGCTGCGCCGTTTTTCTATATATATTTATGAATGAATCTGGTAGGATCCCTAGCTGGGCGTGCGTGGGATCGCAGGGAGTATGAGTACGAGGTTACATGGCGAGGCTTGAAGGCGCGAGGAAGACGGCGCGGGGGTGCCGTAGCTGCTTCTGCTCGCACGAACAAGGTTAGAGGCTTAGATTTCTCCCGACTCCCTTTAGGAAGCCGGAAACAATAATATGTTTCTGCTTAATCCAAACAATAGTCTTACAAGATATTTATATCCCTTACTCTATAATAGAACTAGGACTCTTGATACTAATAAAACTAAAACTCTTGATACTGATAGTAATTCGACTAGAATTAGGACTCTTATATGAATAGGACTCCTTGTAGAAAGCTATCACGGGCTGCACTAGCCACTAACGGACCTGCGTCTAGCATATGACACGCCCGTCATAACAAGATTCTTGGTGTTGTGGAAGTCCACATGGAGCAAGAACTGACTGAAACATGGACTGCCAGTTTCTGGTGCGTCACAAAATCGTCCACCATCGGAAAACGCTCAGATTGTGAGCGCGACATGATGCGCCATTTTTGCGCCAATCGGAAAGGAACAGGTGCCTGCCATGCCTCAATGTGGCTGGATCCTAGGTGCGAGGAAACAGGTCACCATGAATTGGAATCCAGGGATCAGATCCGGTGGTTTCTGTCCTGGATACATGCCATCCTGCTCCTGCTCCACTCTTTGGTTCAGCTCCAACCCACCAACCCAAATACCCAAATGAAGATATAGCTGGAATTGCACGTCCTTCTTCACTCTTCAGGCCGGGTTGTCGCGAAACAGAATGGTTGGCCTCCGTGGAGGCCACGATTGCTTCACTGCAGTGGAGTGTCTGTTTCCGCGCGCGCTTTTCTCTGTCGTGCGATGACTTTGCGGGATCTGCCTTGCCTACATTTCTTTCACAACCACAACTAGAGAGCAACATTTGTGCGTGTGAGCTCATGCAATCGCTGTCCATGTTGCCAAGCCAGTTCCGTCTGCTGTTTCCGCATCCCCAGCAGCAACAGGGCTGTAAACCAGACCAACCACCAGAGGCTCTCCTTCAGATTACATGGAACAGTAGCAGAGTATAGATGAATACTATGATAGTTACACAACACTAGTTACAGTTGAGTGAAAGCACCGGAGGATATCTGTTTACCTTTTACGTCTGCTGGAAACAAAACAAGATTTCAACATGATAACGAATAATCACTAGTGATTTTTATAGGAGTCAGAGGACACCTTCGTTATCAATCAAACCGGATAATGCATGTCACAATCGTTAAGACAGACGCACCAACGGGACAGTGACAACCCTGAATTCATCCAAGTTCCGGTATTTCGTGCTTTATTTCAAATGATTGTGCATACTATGCCAATGCACATCACTGTCACCAAAGACAAGTGAGGAACTACAGCAAGAAAAGCGCATAAATGAACACGCATGTATACCACACGTATGTCAGGAGGCCAATACATTTTATCTGTCTTGACATCCTAGTTTGAAAACAACAATTCGGTTAACAATCCTTATGCAAACAAAATTGGCCATACCTGACTTTTTCTTGTTTTTCAATTAACCTTAAAACAACGCCAATGCATGCATTAAACTGGCCACAGTCAATGTTAGAAACTGAACGAGCAGAGAGCAACGGCCAGTGTACACGAACGCGAGAGTTTTGGTGCTGCCTGAAAGCGCAGCGTTTTCTGATGTTTATCATTGCTACTTATTGAATTACAGAAAGGATAATGCCGCCTATGGCGCGCACGACGCGAAGTTGTGCGTGTCCATCCCCACGCACTCACGCAGCCCGGCCATGGCAGCATGCAACTAACTACCACTACTTCTGGCGCGCGATCACCACATCCCGGCATCTGCGCGCATGCATGAAACAAACGAAGTGGAAGGGAAACATGCCTATCTTAGCACATAGGATTAACTAACAATTCTCCTCCTAATCCTAGTGTGCTTGCTGTACATGAAGAACACCTAGTTTGGAGCGCAACTCACAGAATCGATCGCGCCCCAGAGCCTTGGTGCAAATGTCCGCCAGCTGCTCCAACGTCCCAATGGATCGAAGTTGAACCCTGTTCTCATCGACGCATTCACGAATGTAATGGAATTTCACATCAATATGCTTACTTCAGTCGTGGAACACGGGATTCCGACTGAGCGCGATGGCGGACTGGTTATCAACCTTCAGTGAGATGGTGGCTGCCTCCTCGCCCTTGAGTTCAGCTACACCTTGACACGACGCGGTGGCTGCGGCTATGTATTCTGCTTCACAGGAAGACAGGGCCACGACCCGCTGCTTCTGTGACTGCCATGTGATCACATTGTCGCCAAGGAAGAAGACGACGCCGGTGGTAATCTTGCGTGCGTCGATGTCGCCGGGTAGGTCGCTATCACTATAACCGACGAGCTGGGCCTCCTCCTTCCTCTTGTAGCTGCAACCATACTGCAAAGTGCCAGCCACATACCTGAGCACCCTCTTGATTGCATTCAGGTGTTCGGTGGTGGGAGCTTCCATGAACCGACTGACGTATCCCACCGAGTACGACAGGTCTGGTCTGGAGTTCACCAGATACCGGAGGGAGCCAACGATGCTCCGGTACATGGTTGGATCAACTAAAGGAGCCGAGCTCAGTTTGCTGAGCTTCAGACGGGGCTCCATGGGTGTATGACTCGGGTTGCATCCAGCTAGTCCTGCTGACTCCAGAATCTTTGCTGCGTATGCGCTCTATGCGCTCTGACAGACAGTGATCCCAGCCTCGCTCTGAGTTACTTCCCCCCCAGATAGTAGTGAAGAAGTCCGAGATCACTCATCTTGAATGTTGCCTTCATTTCTTCCTTGCGCACTGTAATGTCATTGTCGCTTGCACCCGTGATCACCAGATCGTCCACATAGACACCAATCACAAGCCGATGGTCACCTTTGCCGCGCAGGTACATAGCCTGCTCTGAGGTGCTTCGCTGGAAGCCCAGTTCAATCAAGGATGAGTCGAGCTTGGCATACCAGGCGCGGGGTGCTTGGCGCAGTCCGTAGAGTGCCTTCACCAGGTGCAGGACCTTGTTCTCGTGGCCGCGCAGAATGAACCCAGGTGGCTGCTTGACGAAGACTTTTTCTTTGAGCACGTCGTTCAGGAACGCGGACTTCACGTCCATGTGGTGCACTGCCCAGCCTTGGGATGCGGCGTGGGCAAGTAGCAACCTCACAGACTCAAGTCGAGCCACCGGCGCAAAAACTTCTTCAAAGTCGACTCCCTACTGCTATACATACCCCTTGGCGACGAGACGGGCTTTGTGCTTGGTGATCACCCCTGAGGCGTCTTTCTTGGTCTTGTATACCCACTTCAAGCCAATCGGCCTGACACTGGGGGGGAGCGTCAACGAGCTCCCAGGTGTCGCTTGCTTCTATTGAGGTCATCTCGTCCAGCATCGCGTGATGCCAGTTCTCATGCCGCATTGCCTCCTCGAATGTCGCTGGCTCAGCATCACTTGCTAGCATGAGGTGCTCCCCCAGGTTCCGCTCGACGAAACCGGGAGGTGTCGACTGGCCGATGATGTCGTCGACCCACCGGAACCGAAGAGGTGCCTCATCATCATGATCAGCATCCAGCAGCTCGGTGACTCCAGTTCCTGGCGGCGAAGCGAACTCGATGTCGTGGTGCGTCACGGGGCTCGATGTCGCGGTCGCAGGGGTACTGGGCGTCGCAGAGATGTCCCCGACTGGTGTCGGTGACGCTGCTGTCGATGTGGGCGATGCCGCTCTTGTTGACGAGGAGACAACAGCTGTTGACCTTGTGGTGGTGGTGATCACAGGGAGGTCCTGGTGTTCCGGCTCCTCGACAGTGAAGTCATTCAGCTCAGCAGGGATTGTTGCAGGCGATGCCCATTCTGCCGCTTCGTCGAAGACGACGTCGCAGCTGATGTGGACCAGTCTTGTTGAAGGGTCATAGACCCTGTAGGCTTTGGACCCTGGTTCGTAGCCAACGAACACCATGCGTCGACTGCGGTCGTCGAGCTTCTTCTGATGCGGCGTGTTTACCTTTGTGTGGGCGATGCAGCCGAACGTCCTGAGGTGTTGGACAGACGGCGTGCGCCCGTTCCAGAGCTCATAGGGTGTGCGCCCACCGATCCCCTTGCAGGAGGACTGGTTCAACAGGTAGACCGTCGTCGTCACTGCCTCCCCCAAGAAGGCACCAGGGAGAGACTTGGCCTTCAGCATGCTCCTGGCCGTGCCCACCACCGATTGGTTGCGGCGCTCGACGACGCCATTCTTTGAGGTGTGTACGACGCCGTGAGTTGCCAGTGCACCCCGAGCTGGGCACAGTAGTTGATGAAGTCGGTGGCGGCGAACTCTTTGCCGCGATCAGTGCGCAGCATTAACAGCTTCTTCCCGCTCTTGCGTTCCGCCGCGGCCTGAATGTTCTTGATGGCGGCGGCCGCGACATTTTTGGATGGCAGCAGGACGATCCACATGAACCGAGAGTAATCATCGACAAGTAGAAGGAAATACTTGTTACCACTTGGTGTCGCCGGTGTGATGGGGCCGCACAGGTCTCCATGGAGGAGTTGCAGCGGCTCGGTGTAGTGCCAAAGCGTCTTCTATGGAAATGGTGTCCTCTTTTGTTTGCCGGCGAGGCAGGCGTCGCAGACCTGTTGCACCTGGTCGATGACAGGCAACCCACGTACCAACTCCTCGCGCCCCATCTTGCGCAGCGCGGCGAAGTGCATATGACCGAAACGCTGGTGCCAACGCCAGGCGTCTTCATCAGTGTGCGCCGCCAGGCACACGGGTCGAGCTATGGTGACTTCGAGGGTGTAGAGTCGGCCTGCACTCCGAGGGATCTTGGCAAGGAGACGCCGGTCTTCATCACGCACCCGCATCACACCGTCCTCCACCAGCACCTGGTACCCGCCTTCGTCGAGCTGGCCGACGGATATGATGTTGGCGGTGAGGCGAGGGAGGTAGTAGACATTAGTGAGCGCCCGGTGCTCGCCGTTCTTGCAGTGGAAGAGCACCGTTCCGGCGCCCTTGATGCGAGCGGCGGCGCCATCGCCAAATCGAACGGAACCGGTGACGCTGCTGTCGATGTGGGCGAAGGCGGACCTGGATCCGGACATGTGATTCGAGGCGTCGGTGTCCAGGATCCATCATGTTGGGTCCGGTTTTGGGGCGTCATCAAAGGCGGCGAAGACCTTGGGCTCGTTGATGTAGAGGCTGGCAGCCGAGGTGGTTGTCGGTGGTGTGACCGGTGGTAGAGAAGGCTGGTACGAACCTCCTTCTTGGGCTGAGGCGATGGCCATCATGAGTGTGGACTCTTCCTCTTGGGCGACGTGAGCTGACTCTTCCTTCCTCTTGCTGCGGCAGTCGCTAGCCCAATGGCCTTTCTTGCCACAGCGAGGACATGGATCGTCCGGTGGAGGGCGTGAGGAGCTGGAGCCCCCTTGGAGTCGGTGTTGCCACCGGCGCCGCGACCACGGCCTCTGCCGCGGCCTCTTCCACGACCGCTGGAGCCGGAGCCGCCACGCCCTGACTCTCCGGCCTTCTTCATCTACCTTTCAACCCACTGCTCCTCCGTGAGAAGCAGTTTGCCGCTCGCGGTGTGCGCCGGAGCGGGCTCGACGTCGTCGGCCGCCTTCAACCTCCCGGTGACCTCCTCAATTGACAATTGTGAGATATCGAGGAGGGTTTCGATGGAGATTACCAACTGCTTATAGCATGGGCGGACGACGCGGAGATACTTGGCCACGACCTTCTCGTCGATCTCAGGGTCGCCGAGCGTGGCAAGGCGGTGTGTGATCCCGGTCAGGCAAAGTGCGAAATCTTTGATCGCCTCACCATCCTTGAGTGTGATGTTTTCGTACTCCACTCGGAGGGTTTGTGTCGTCGCCTTCCGCACACGATCATCGCCGATGCGGAGCACGCGGATCGCCTCCCAGGCGTCCTTGGCACTGTCCTTGGACAGTAGAACCGGCACCATCTCCTCCGGAACGCCGCTGTAGAGCGCGTCGAGCGCGTTGCGGTCGTCGCCGAAGTCGACGTCGTCGTACTCCACAGCTTCCTAGAGATCACGAGCCTGCAGCTTCAACTTCATGCGAAGAAACCACTCATGGTAGTTCGTCTTCGTGAGGTGAGGCCATTTGTTTGAGCTCACTGTCTCCCTGATGACGCGCTCGACGACGAATTCCCGGGGACGGCCTGCATCCCGGGAGCGCGATGGACGCCGGTCGCGAGATCGGCGCGGTGGAGAGCGACACGGTGGAGAACGATGCAGTGTTGTTGCGCGTAGAGGTGTCTTGGCGCGCGGCGGCGTCTTCTCACGTGGTGGTGACTTGTCGCCTGATCCGCCGCTTCCGTCATTCTTCTTCTTGGGCAGTGAGCGCCCACGATGCCTCGGCGGAGACCCCATGGACGACGACGAGGTTCCTCAGGGAGGAACCTGGATCTGATGCCACTTGTTAGAAACTGAACGAGCAGAGAGCAACGGCCAGTGTACACGAACGCGAGAGTTTTGGTGCTGCCTGAAAGCGCAGCGTTTTCTGATGTTTATCATTGCTACTTATTGAATTACAGAAAGGATCATGCCGCCTATGGCGCGCACGACGCGAAGCTGTGCGTGTCCATCCCCACGCACTCGCGCAGCCCGGCCATGGCGGCATGCAACTAACTACCACTACTTCTAGCGCGCGATCACCACATCCCGGCATCTGCGCGCATGCATGAAACAAACGAAGTGGAAGGGAAACATGCCTATCTTATAGCACATAGGATTAACTAACAGTCAAATGGTGACACTGCTGCACATTATCACCCGCACCCTCACCATAGAATAGTCATAAGGTAACTGTACGCAACAAGCTAGGGTTTTCTAGGATGCGTGAACTGAATCAGCTTAATCCAATTACAGATGTACTGAATCAGCTTAATCCAATTACAGAATTTTATTGTACATAACATAGAAATGCTCATATGATTCCAGAGGTGTAAAGATATGTACTGTACAACAGAGACTACGATCCTCGTCGGAAGGTAAAGCTCAAGTTTAGTATGGAAGTCAGTTGGTGCTGTTAGTCGTGTGTAAAATAAAATGATGCAGGGTTGTTGTCGCTTGCCCATATGTATGGATCTAGCTAAACAGACAAAACCACGCAGACATAAGACTCCTTACAAAAGCATTGGGTTCAGTAACAGCAACTGGTGAGTGATATAAAAAGTTAAAAATGAAAGAAATCATCCATAGTAAGAACAATATACATGATTTATACATAGCAGAGTTAGCCATCAATGTTTTGAAAAAGCAGGCACCCGTATCATCTGTCATTTTTTGACAAAGAATGTAACAATCATTGCCATGACAAGGATGTTACCATTTGCAGGGTAAATAGTCACTCTGAACTTACGCCGTGAATAGATAGTCTTCTTGAGTTTGTACAAGAGATTTGTCTGCACAAAGAGACAATTAACAGTTGTTATGATAAACTGATAGAAAAAACACCTTATTCAGAAATGATATATAAATAATACCGTTAACATAAATCATTGAAGTTACTGCAAACAACATTTACTGAATGTCTGAATCTTGCTAACACAACTGCTCCCTATTACCTGAGCAACGATGGAGTCCCCCTTTATTATTGTGCATGCTCTTCGGAATGTACTTCCTATGAGCCTGTAGCTTGGTTTTGAATCTTCAAAACTGCTTTTTGGTGAGATGAACACATGTACCTCCTTTCGACTTGAAGGAGCAGATATAAGTTTTGCAGTGAAAATGATGTGTCTCTGCTCCAAACTGTTTCCACTGAATGCTTGCCACTCACCCTGAATAAAGGAAAAATATGATACACAACACTATATAAGTGTCCACGGATCAATGTATTCAAGCTCCTGAAAATTGAACATTCAAATAACATAGATCCATGGACACTTATGAATACATGTTTTTGTCACAATGCCATTAGATTTTTCTTCAAAAATATGTTATGATGTCTTTGTATTATCTTTACAAGTGTTATAGTGAGGAAACATAGTTAAAATCTTGCCCTTGAATGATGAATGCAAAAGGTGATTAATTGATACCCTCTTATAAATGAACTAGAAAAGATGAGATAAAATTCTAAGAAATCTTCCATGCATTTTTTATCGTAATAAGAAATCTTCCATGCATCACATATTTAAAAACTCTCCCTAGAGCCCATATATATACTGGGGATTCCTTGGTCTACTAAGCACGTTTTCTTTTTGTATATGGTTTCCAATTCTGCACTAGCCATTCAGATGATGTGTTTCGTACTCTATGCTGAAAACATAGTTTTGAAAACACAAAAGTGGAAAATTTAGGTACTGATTTGTGTCTATTAAATTATAACTAACTATTCAAGCTGCATTAGAATAGTTGAATTCATTATATGTTCAGCAGTTGCAACTTCTTCCCCTCATATTCAGAAGGGCACTCTGTCCAATTATACAAGCTAGATGCTCAATTTTGTCACAATACCATTCATTTGTTGCAAACATCACACTACTGTCACACTATTGATACAAAAGTATCTAACATGAGTAACATTTTGCAATCCAATTCAGGACAATCACATAGGTAGAAGCAAGTTTTAAATCATTGCAATATTTTTACGTGCTGAATACTGCTGTCCCAATTTCTTTAGACACGTTCCAATCTTGCGCTTCCAAATAAATCTCCGGGAGATCCTTATTCCAGCATTCTTACACCCTCATCCAAGAACCCAATCAGTTATCCTCAATCCACAACCACGAACCAAACCTAGAACTGAAGCAGGAGCCAAGAAGCCGATAATCACCTGGCCGCTGCTCCTGACGGTGACCAGGACACCTCCAGCGTCATCCTGGAGCGCCGTGGCCCCGCCGTCGCTGCCCGCGACGCGGAAGGCGAGGCGGCCGATCGCGTCGTGCATCACCATCTCGGGTCCCTTCTTGACGACCTTGAAGTCCACCGGGACAACGGCCCAAGCCACGGGCACGGGCGCTGGCGCAGGCTCAGGCGGCGGGGCACAAGTGGGGTGCTGCTGCTCCATATCAAGATTGAAGGACCTAGAAGCAATAATCAGGTGAGTCCGAAGAGGATTTTCCTGGGAAAAGGCGCGAGCAGGTGGGTACTGGTGGAGGTAGGGAGGAAACCAAACGAAGGACGGAGAGATCGAAAGGCGCTGTGGTGGCGGCCGGCGATTGCACGGTTGCGTTTGGGTTTTTTCTTCGCGGAGCCGACCGGCTGACGCGGACAGCGACCTTTGATTCTTCCTCCTCTAGACGGCGGAAACAGGATGCCACGAACCTGCATCCAGCTCATCTACGTGGACGTAGAGAAAATCTTCATTTGTCGCTCCGGCCGTTCAGAATGTTAACATGTTAACACATTTTACGGTGGGTCGTCCATAAAGTTAACAAATTCTACGTTGGTTTCATAAAAAAGAATTGTATGGGTCATCCACAATGTTAACAAATTCTTCTCTGGTTTCATATACATTAAATAGTATATCATATAAGTAGAATTATAGAGTTTTTTATATATCAAAAAAAAAAGAGAGGAGGGAAACATTTCATCAGGATGAAATGAGTGAACATTATTTTTAAAATATTGAAAACCGGACAAAACCTCCCGTGAGCCCGCTCGGTCGTTTCATCCATCGTACGCAAGCGGATTCTTCCGTTACGGGCGAGGTCATCGGGCGTCGACGAGGGCTACTCCACCAAGTGCGGCCTAGCACTCTGCCGTGGCCAGAGGAGTGACATCGAGGACCTCGACGGCCATGGCGTCGATGTTGATGTCTTCTTGGGCCTTAGAAGGGCTTCCGCCGAAAGGAACGAGTGGTGCCTTGCCATTGTTGCGTGGTGGAGCCATGGTGGTGATCAAGGAGGTGTGAAGGATTGCAAGGGGTGATGATGGTGCTGCTGGCTGTGAAATAACGCAAGGTGGAAGGGGGAAGGAGAACGAGAGGGGGTTAAGAAGAAGAGAAACAACGTTCAGGGCCTTTGGTTTCGCTCGGATCGCGATGAAAACTGAAGGAGAACGTTGGCCCAACGTTCCTGTGCAACGGGACGTTTGAACGAGTTCGAACCACGATCGGCCGATCGCTTTTTGAAAGCTATCGATCGACCGAGCCAGGTTTTGAACTTGTTTGGGTCAGGTGAATCAGGTCGTGAAGTTTCGGGCTGTTTGGCCAAAAATGACGATCGGTCGACCGCCTTTAGAGGCCAAATAGGCCGACCTTTCACGAGGGGGGAGTCAAGGCTAAGTCTAGGTCATTTCTAAGGTCATTCTTGGAATTTGAACAAAAAAGTGAAAACTGAAGGACCAAGAACGACGACCAGAGGGTGGGCGTGAATGGGAGCCTCAAATTTCTCTCGAAATATTCGGGCCACTCTTCCCAAAAGCCAAACCCAGTCGATGGGTGCTCACCGATAGTGGAGAGGCAAGAAACCCCAAAATACAGGTTCTCAACACCTAGGGGAAAGAGGCAAGAACCTAGGCAAAACAAGCGAGAACAGCAACCGTCGGACCACTCTGTCAGGACCTCCGGACCATAGCACAAGGTCCGGAGCCTTAGTCCGACGCTTCTGCAGGTGACTGTCGGACTGGTCCGACGCCCACTTTGGAAAGTCTGACGCTCACACAGAAACCACGCAGGGAGTGCCAAAGCTCCGGACCACTGGTCTGACGCTCACCGTCGGACTATGGGAAGTAGTTCGGTGCTCACTCCAGTCTCTGCGCAAAACAACACAACAAGCTCCCTAGCTCCGGACTTTGGTCCGACGCTCACCGTCGGACTAACGCACCTGGTCCAATGCCCTTCGCTGCTTGACACGTTAGCTGGTCAAGACCACCAGACCACTTGCAATGGTCCGGAGCTCAGGGAAAGTCATCCGGAGGGTGATCCGACGCTCTCGAGTAGAAACTCTGAAACCCGCGAAAACAGTTTCCACTCTACCAAATCTTCCCAAAACCCAATCAAATGATCACCAACTACAACCAAACTTTGTAGACATGATCCTAGTGCAGTTGGGGAGCTATCCTGAAGAAATCATTGCTCAATTTGGCTTAGAGCAAAGGGAGGGGAAGAGATTTGGGGAAAAGCTCAAGAACGAAGAACTCCGCAAAGAAATCGCCCAATCTACGCACTCGTGAGGTTTGAGGAGAATTCCTTCGGTGCAAAGAAGCTCCTCACGAATACGAACAACTTGGTTCAAACGGATTTGAAAGAGCTACTCCCTACAAAGAGAAATCATCTCGGGAAAAGAGGGAGCAAAAGCAAAACGCTAAGAACACAAGCAAAACGGGGACACGATCACGAAAGCGAAGCCACCATGGCTTACGGCGGTTACGGCCTCTGATTCCTCGCAGCAAAACCAAGTTCTTACAAAGGTTGAAGGAAACAACCTAGGGATCTCATGAATTAGAGAGAGAGAGGGGGCAAGTGATTAGGGTTCAAGAGATGGGATGAGGGATACCCCTTCATCCCCTACTTAACGGGCTTTGGCTATTTCCCAAAGACCCCCTAGATACATTGAGTGAACTATCTAGCCTAAGCATTGCAGTCCAAGCTCTGGAAAATATCTCCTGCATTTTGAATGGATAGCCCCGCTTCCTGCCGGGAGTTGCCGTCGCCTCGACGCAACCTCCAGGATTCCGCCAAGTGCCATCCCCGCTTCCTCGGAAACTCCGCCTTGGTTTTGAGGCCCAAACCCAGGAAACCTGCCACCGGTAGCTTTGGGCTCAACTACCGAACCCTGAGTTTTGCAGCCCAAACTCGGAAACCGACGCAGATGGTTTTGAGGCCCAAACCACCAAACGACTCGACGCGAGCCACCTTGTCTTCGCCCGGTTGGACTCCGAGTCCCCTGAGCCTCCGCCCGACTCGCGCGTCCACCATCTTGACTTGGTCAGCTCGGTCTACCTCCATGTCTTCTCGCACTTGCTGGTGCCAAGTACTAGCCACCACAGCTAGTCCACCGGCGCCCATGGTCCATCAGTCCGAGCCCTGCTTCCGCCCTTCACCGCTCTCAGTCCATCAGCATGGCAAACCTCTACTCGACCTTCTCCACACCATTGACCACTGTCACTAGGCATAGCACCTGCACACCACAAGCCGATAGACAGGCACACATTTGCTTTCGTAAAGAGTTAGAAGTAAGCTACTCAAACTGAACCGCTCAAGTGTTGGGCAATCACTCATCACAAAACTGAACTACATGGGTATTTACCCACCATGTGTTCGCAAAAACATGTAGATTTTAGTTCTAACTGGGATTAAAAACACAATCTATCATATCAAATTCTTGTTCAGGAATTTCATGCTCATAGAAAACTTTAAGACATTGGTCATTTACCTTGAAGATTTTGCCATCGTTGTCCTAGAGTGTGATTGCTCCATGAGTCGCGGCGTTGACGATGAGGTATGACCCTTCCCATTTGCTTTTCAGTTTTCCGTGACCGAAGAGCTTGAATCTTGAGTTGAAAAGCAAGACTTTGTCTCCTGGTTGAATTCCTTGACTTTGATTCTCTTGTCATGCCATTTCTTGGTCCTCTCCTTGTATATCCTGGCATTATGGTATGCTTTCTATCTCCACTCTTCTAGTTCAGAGATTTGCATTTTCCTGAATTTTCCAGCAACTGGCAGATCCATGTTCCATTTCTTGATTGCCCAATGTGCCTTGAATTCTAATTCCACAGGCAAATGGCATGTCTTTCCGTGTACAAGTTGGTATGGTGTCATACCAATTGGAGTCTTGTATGCGGTACGATATGCCCAAAGTGTCTCTGCTATCTTGTGCTTCCAAGACGAACCCATCTCATCCACGGTCTTTTGCAGAATGTTCTTGATTTGTTTGTTGGATGTTTCTGCTTGACCACTTGTTTGAGGATGGTATGGAGTTGCAACATTGTGCTGGATTCCTTGATTGGTGAGGAACTGGCAGAAGTCTTTATCAATGAAGTGAGATCCCCCATCACTTATGACTAACTTTGGGGTTCCAAATCTAGGGGATATCACTTCATGGAACATTCTTTTTGAATTGGCTGCATCAACTTTGCGACAGGGTAATGCTTCTACCCATTTGGACACGTAGTCCACCGCTACTAAGATATACTCATACCCTTTCGATGGAGGAAAGGGGCCCATGTAGTCGATGCCCCATACATCAAAGAGATCGACTTGTAGGTTGTTGTTGAGTGGCATGGCATCTCGAGCATTGATGTTCCCGTGCTTCTAGCACCTTGCATATTTTCTGACATAGTCATGGGTATCCTTGTACATGGTTGGCCAAAAGAACCCACTCTGCCAAATCTTAGCATGAATTCTGAATGCTCCATAGTGACCTCCGTACTCTGCTCCATGGCATCTTTCCATGATCTTGATCGCCTCCTCCATAAGTACGCATCTTCTTAACAGTCCATCATTGCATACTCTATAGAGGTATGGCTCATCCCAGAGATGCACTCGACTCTCCTGGACTAGTTTCTTCAAATCTGCCCCTGGTGGTACATGGTTTGCAACCATAAAGTTGACTATATTTGCATACCAGGGGTTGGAGTTTGTCACCTTGAGGAGTGTGTCATCTCTGAGGAAATCGTCGATGGGCAAATTCTGTGCTTCTTTGAATTGCATTCTAGAGAGGTGATCAGCAACAGAATTTTCTACTCCCTTTTTATCTTTTATTTCAAGATCAAATTCTTGGAGTAGCAAGATCCATCTTATTAAGCGTGGTTCAACATCTTTCTTAGTGAGCAAATACTTAAGAGCAGCATGATCTGTATAAACAATGACTTTTGCTCCTACTAAGTAAGATCTAAACTTGTCTATAGCAAACACCACGGCCAACAACTCTTTTTCACTTGTTGCATAGTTTAGCTGTGGCCCTGTCAAGGTTTTGCTAGCATACGAAATAGAATGATGCTTCTTATCTTTGGTATGGCCTAACACCGCACAGACAACATAATCACTAGCATCACACATTATTTCGAAGGGGAGCTTCCAATCAGGGGGTTGGCTGATTGGAGCTGAGATGAGCGCTTTCTTGAGGATATAGAAAAATCTAAGCACTCATCATTGAAGTCAAAGGGTGCATCTTTTGCTAGCAGGCTTGTTAACGGACGGGCAATTTGAGAGAAATCTTGTATGAACCATCTATAAAAGCCAGCATGGCCAAGGAAGCTACGGATTCCCTTGACATTCGTGGGAGGTGGAAGTTGTTCTATGACTTCAATCTTAGCTCTATCCACTTCTATCCCATGTTCGGACACTCTATGTCCTAGCACTATGCCTTCACGAACCATGAAATGACATTTCTCCCAGTTCAGGACTAAGTGCGTTTCTTCACATCTCTGTATGACTCTGTCCAGATTCTCAAGGCAATCATCTAAAGTTTTTCCATAGACGGAGAAATCGTCCATGAAAACTTTGATGATTTCTTCGATCATATCGGAGAAAATGGACATCATGCACCTCTGGAAAGAAGCAGGAGCATTGCATAGACCGAATGACATTCGCTTGTATGCATATGTTCCATAGGGTCATGTGAAAGTAGTCTTACTTTGATCATCGGGGTGGATTGATATTTGATGATATCCCGAATAACCATCAAGGAAACAAAATAAAGAATGCTTTGCAAGCCTTTCCAACATATCATCGATGAAGGGTAACGTGAAGTGATCTTTCTTTGTAGCCTTATTAAGTCTTCGGTAATCTATACACATTCTCCAACCCGTGACGGTACGTTGAGGAATCAACTCGTTCTTATCATTTTGAGCGACCGTCATACCTCCCTTCTTAGGAACAACTTGCACAGGGCTAACCCATTCACTATGAGGAATGGGGTAGATGATCCCTGCGTGCAACAGTTTTAAGACTTCCTTCTGTACTACTTCTCTCATCGCATTATTCAATCTACGCTGAGGCTCTCTAGACGGAAGGGCCTCAGGTTCTATGGGGATGCGATGTGTGCAAAGAGCGGGACTAATGCCCTTGAGATCTTGAAGAGAGTAGCCTAAGACTGACTGATGCTTTTCTAACATGGTGAGGAGTTTGAAGGACTCTTTAGGAGAGAGTTTGTCACTGATGATCACAGGGGCCTCACGATCGTCATTTAGAAAGGCATGCTTTAAACCAGCTTGAAGGGGTTTAAGTTCTATAGAGGGCTTAGATGGGGGCTCAGATTTCTCCAGATCTATAGGTTCTTCTAGATCATCTTCTTCCTGGATGAAATCTTTGGCCTCTTCTTCTAGATCAGTATGAGATTCTAGAAGAGATGCAACCATCACTTGCTCTATGGGGTCAGATTCTAGAAGTGATTCCGTCATGGTGTTCATGGAATTTGTAAGCGGAATCGAGAGTTTGATGCTACTCCCAAGATGACCCTTGAGACTTCCATCAAGATATCCATCAAGGAATCTCATGAGAGAATGTACAATTAACAAGTCGAATTCCTCTATATCAAAAATGAAGTAATTCAAGAGGATATTGACTTTGTTAATTAGCGTAGGAATGGTCTGTGCGATCCCACAACTCTCAATCAATTGTCCCGAAGAAAGCTTCAAGAACTTGTTGGTTGGAGTTAGTTTTACATTGCCTAGGAGAGCATTAGCTAATGACTTAGACATAATGCTCACTCCTATGGACAGATCGTAAAGAGAGTCTAACTTGGCTCTATTGATCTGACAAGGAATGGTTGTGGAGGAAGAAAGAATTCGAATTGGCTCGAATGAAGATTCGGCCTCTTCTAACCACTCATTGCTCATGATAGAAGCTAGCTCTTGAACCGTCACCTGGATATAGGCTTCTTCTATGAGACTAGGGGTGTGGCGGTTCGGAGCTTTTTGAGCAGACTTCTTTTGTACAGATTGATTCAAGGCATCTCCAAAATCGTAAAATAAATCATCCTCGATATCAACGGGGAATTCCAAGGGATGAATTTCTTCTTCCCTTTGTGGTTCAGGTTTGATAGCAGGATTTTGAGATGTAGAGGGAAGAGTTTCGGCTATCGACGTTATTTATATTCTGGGGGCTGGTTTTTGTTCTTTCGTGGGTCCTTCATAATATATGTTAGTATAGGGGGTGTTATCAAGAATCTTCGTGAGAAGACTCTTCCTTGCACTAACGGGTAAACACAGGAAGTCTCCCCTGGAAGATATGTCAAGGAGTTGTGCGGCATCTCTGCTAAGACCGCCATAAAAATGTTGTAACATTGTAGGCTCGGTTATAGCGAGATCAGGGCCTGAAGATACTAGAACTAAAAGATGGGCCCATGCGTCACCCAGAGATTCTTTCTCTCTTTGCGAGAAATGGATGATCTCTTTTCGAAGACGAACGACGCAAGGGATAGGGAAGAATGCCAAACAGAATTTAGGCAGCAATTTTTCCCAGTCTCCTTTCGCGTCATCTATGTGGCGAGTGTACCATTGTTTGGCTATTCCCGTTAAAGAAAACGGAAATAGCTTCCACTTAAGAGTACCTGGCCTTATCCCTTGAATGTGGACACATGAACAAAGTTGTTCAAAGTCACGTATATGAGTATAGGGATTCTCATCTTCGTCCTTAGAAAATGGTTTTTTCCTGAACCATCTCTATGAGACGATTTAGGTGGCTCCAAGCTAGCGCCTGTTGGAGCACCATATTCGATAAGTGGGGTTTGATCCATATGTATATGTGGAATAAAAAGATGAAAACAAACAAAAGATAAAATAGGACCAAAAGGTACTAGTTAAAACCCTTAAAACAACTACCGTTCCCCGGCAACGGCGCCATAAATGCTTGTTGGTATTTCTTATGACTATTGGATAAATCTGCAAGCGCACAGATTATACCAATGTAGCACTTCGCCGGGAGTATTCCAGGTATCGTATTTTCCTCAGGGAATGATAAGTGATCTAACTAGGATTATAGATATGTCCTATGATGGATCAAGGGAGACTATAATAACTGGGTTGAGAGGTTTGATATAGCAAAGAACTCTAACAAGGAGTAGCTGGTTATACTATCCTTATCGGCCCTTCTCTTGCAAGAGGCGACGGGATAGATTAGAAAGAGGGCAAAACTCTAACCGGACCGCGCCGTCAAGTTGTATTAAAGCCTTACCTTTTAAGAACTTATCTGACACACATGGTGGAATACAAAGACTAGATAGAGCTGTCACCTTCTACTAGCATCCACGAACAATCCACGCGATAAGCGGTTTACAAAGGTAAGATTAAGCTTAGACACTACGTCTACACTAATCTTACTACTTTAACCTTGGCCTAATGTTAAAGCACTTTACTCAGAGCAAAGCGATGATCAAACGTGAAAAGTTGTATAACAGCTAAACCAGATTTAGAATACTAAATACTATAAAGAACTCAGAAGAAGTCACTTACAAGTGCTAAACTTACAAGAGACTTGCATCCGATGAGGAAGAGGTCCAGAGAAGATTCCCGGCAGACCCGGGGCTTTCTCTAGAAGACTTCCTTCACTCTCCTCCAACCAGCATAGCACTACTAGAGAGCTCTGCTAAGAGACTAAGGAGTAGTGTTTCTCCAATGAGGCATGAATGAGAAGGAAGCTATAGGGGTCTATTTATAGCTAGAGGTAGAGTAGGGGCTACTCCGGTGCCACGCCAGCGATCTGCGTCACCTTCATCAACCACCGTTGGATCCAACTGACTTCAGAAAAGCCTAAGGATGAAGGGTGATGATTTCAACCATGTGGGGAGTGAGTGAGGCGGTTGAGGGGGTGAAACCGCCCTATGGACGTTCGGCCGACCGCCCATGCTGCCATGTGGGCCCTCCTGGACCTTCTAGATGGTGGCCCACTGGTCAGGGACCAAGTGGGGTCCTATGGGTCCCACCTTGAGGTCGGCCAACCACATGTAGTGGTATGTGTCCCACCTGATGAGGAAACCATGAGTACATCTACACCAGCAGCACCTCAGGCGCCTCCAGTTACTCCTCCACCGAAGGCGCCTACAGTTGATCATCCAGTTGGGCCAATCACTCGGGCCCGTGCAAGAGAATTAAACTTCATCATGCTGTTAAGGAATGAAGGCCCAGCAGAATAAGAAGATGGGCCAACAGGGCAGCCCAAGGTGGGGTGCCTAGGGTTTGGAGCCGCAACCCTATCTTTGGGTGCGCGCCACCCTCCTGCCGTCGGCCTTTATTTAGTCGGAGTCTCTTTTGTTTACAACTTGAGTTTTATTTTACATCTAGCTTTAGCTACTCTCGAACACGTGCCAACCTACGCTGTCTCGTGTAATTCAGAACTCCACCTTCGAGTGATATTAGGATTGCTCGCGTCTTTTTCTTGTTCGTTCTTTGATTGCGAGCAGGAATTGATCTTCGTGATCAGGCTGATCTCGCACCGGCGAGGTTGGTAACCATTGGGAGTTGGTTCAGCGATTGCATTGGAGCTTCGGGTTCGCTCGTCGTAGTCGGATCGTGAGGGTCTACTTCCACCAAATCGAAATTATCTCCACTCATCGAAAGATCAGGCACTCCCCCTCTATTACCACCTTGTGGTGTGAATCTGGACCATTGGGAAGAGGTACTCTTAGATCCAAGGGGTAGAGAGTGTTCTAGAGGGTGGATCTTGGATCATGGAGGCATGGGAGGTCTAGTGGTCCCACAGGGTTGTCGGCCGACTGAGAGATCTCTAGTGTTTTGGATAATTGATGAAACCTAAAGTACTAACCTAGCTCTAAAGTGTTTGAGTAGGTCTAGTACACACATGGAAGTTGGTGACAAGTGATGGAGCAAGCAAGGAAGCAAAGTGATTGAAAAAGCACACACTTAAAGAAGAAGGAAAATGGAAAGAACCTAAGTTATTCAAGGCAAAGGTATTTGCTAGGGCTTTTCTTTAGGTGGCAAGACACCAAGTGGGTGTGATCACTTTTACGATAGACAACCGTACTATTGAGAGGGGAAATGCAAAAGTGATTGTGGGTTGTCAAGTGCCACCAGGTCTTATCTATATTGCATGTGCATTTAGGACCTAGTGACATACACCATGCTAAAATGACAAGTGAAACATGCCAAGTCTGCTCACTAAAGTGGATACTTAGTGCTTGGCAACTTTGGAGCAAAGGTGAAAGAATCAGAGAAGAGAAGAGGGTGTCGGATGCTGCAGCTGAAGGCGTCGGATGCTGGCGCCGGACGCTGGCGTCAGCATGACAAAGTGTCTGGCGGCCTCATCAAGATTTCCAGGGCGCAACGGACGCTGTCCGTCAGACGCAGGAGAAGCGTCTGTCGGCCTTCCAGAGAGCTCCGCAAGTGAAGCAAAGCAAGGTCAAAGCACCGAACGCTGAGGAGATGAGCGTCGGATGCTAGAAGAGCATCCGGGAATATTTTCTCAGGAGTTTCTCAGAAACCCGAGAGCGACGAGTTGGCGCCGCACGCTGAGGCACAACGTCCGTCGCTCCTGGGTTAGCCCAACGGCTAGTTCTGACAAGACGTCAGACGCTGGCGACAGAGCATACGTCGCCCCCATGAAGAGCATTCGTCGCCAACTTAACAGAGCAACGGCTAGTGGACTTTGAGAGGGTCTATAAATATGTGTTGGTCGGCTAGGGGGTTTCTCTCTCACACATTTTGAACATCTTGAGACTCCTTTGAGCTGAGCAAACTCCCTCCCACTCATCTCCATGCTTGGTTAGTGAATTTCTAAAAGAGATTGAGTGATCCAAGTGCATTTCGCATATAGCTTGCATCTAGTGGCACTTGGGAGGCGTTCTCGCTGCGGATTTCTTGTTACTCTTGGTGATTGCCATCACCTAGACGGTTTGGAGCAGCGGAGGTAGATCGAGAAGCTTGGTGATTGTGCTTCGTCGACTACAAGTTGATTGTGAGGGGTTCTTGTGCCTTCCCCGTGGGAGATCGCAAAGGTAACTCTAGTGGATTGCTCGTGGCGGTTCAATAGCCTCATCTTGTGTTGGTTGTGTGGCACCCGGTGACGGGTTTGGCGGGTGATGCCAATTAGCGCGTGAACCTCCAAGTGAGTGTCTTGCCACAACGGGAACTAGCTAGTTGGCAAACTAGTGAACCTCGGAAGAAAATCAAGTGTCAACCTTTTTGTCTCCACTGTGATTGATTGGTTTTCTCGGTGATCACTTGATTGGCTCATCCTCTCATCTACACAACGGTATAATCCTTCTATCTCACTCTTGTTCTTACTTAGTAGAGATATTAGGTTGTGCTAGTTGCTTAGCTCTCTAGTTTATTAGCTTGTGTAGGAATTGTGTGTCTCTTAGAGATATTAGGATATCACTTGTGGATAGGTGGCTTCGCAACACCCATTAGGCTAGCGCAAAATTCGCTTCGCTTCCTAGTTATCTAACATTGTTATTGAGGTTTCTTTGTAGAAATTTAAATTAGGCTATTCAACCCCCCTCTAGCCATCGCATAGGACCTTTCAAGTGGTATCAAAGCTAGTACACCGTTGATTTGAGGCTTAACAACCTACGGTGTGAAGATGGCTCATATCAACAACATGAAGAAACCACCCAAGTTTCATTGCTCAAACTATGGCTATTGGAAAGTGAAGATGACCGCTCATATCAAGTCAATTAGCTGGAAGGTTTGGCTTGTGGTGGACAAGAAGTTTGAGGTAGTGAATGAGACGGCTCCCACTCCTCAAGAGGAAGAAAAGTTGCAACACAATGATATTGCTCTAAGTGCTATTCATGAGGCACTTGATGAAAAAGTGTTTAAGCAAATCAAGAATCTTGAGAGTGCTCATGAGGCTTGGAAGAAGCTAGAAGAATCATTTGAAGGCACTCAATCCATCAAAAGTGCAAAGGAATACATCCTCAAAGAAAAGTTTGCAAGCTTCAAGATGAAGGATGATGAGAATGTACCGGAGATGTTCCATAGGCTACAAGTGCTAGTCAACGATCTCACGACTCTTGGTGAAAAGGTTGAAGACAAGGACTTCTCTCACAAGTTCTTGAAAAGTCTCCCATCTCAATTTGAGACTCTTGTGACCTTGATTGTGAGAGGTGGATTGGACACCGTGACTCCTAATCAAGTCTTGGGAGATGTAATGACACAAGATGCTTATCGGGACAACAAAAAAGAAGATGTCAAGAAAGAAGAAAAGAAAGATGAGAAGAAGAAGAGCATAGCTTTCAAAGCTACTTCATCATACAAGAGCAAGGGCAAAGCCAAGGTTGAAGAATCTAGTGAGGATGAAGACTCAAGTGCCAGTGAGGTTGATGAAGAAGAAATGGCTCTCTTTGTGAGAAAATTTGGAAGATTCATGAAGAAGAAGGGCTACCATGCAAGAAGGAAGAGAACATCTTCCAAGAACTTTGATGAGCCTAGGAAGTGCTTCAAGTGTGGAAGCTTTCATCATCTCATTGCTCATTGTCCTTACAATAGTGACAAGGATGATGATGATCACAAGAAGAGAGACAAGAAAGAGAAGAAGCCCACCTTTGACAAGAAGAAGAAGAAGGGGTATTCTCACATAGTGACTTGGGATAGTGATTCTTCTTGTGGTGAAGATGAAAATAATGAAAAGAAGACACCTACCAAGAAGAAGGCTTTTGCTAGTATTGCTATGAAGGACAAGATCTCTCTATTTGACACTCCATCATCATGCTTCATGGCTAAGTCCACTAAGGTACTTTCTCATGATGAGAGTGAGAGTGAGAGCGATAGTGATAGTGAGGAGCCCTCAAAGGAGGAACTCATGACCATGCTTGAACAAGCTAAGGATTACATTGGCAAGTGCCAGCAAACTTATTGGAAGCAAAGGTATACAGAGAAGTTAGTGAAATGGGGAGATGAGAATACTAAATTCTTTCATGCAAGAGCTACTGAACGCTTTCGGCATAATTCTATTACCCAGATAACAGTTGAGGATGGCCGATTAGTCACTGAACATTCTGAGAAGGCATCTCTGTTTTGGCAAGAGTTCAAAGAACGGTTAGGGGTATCTGTCAGCTCCACCATGCTATTCAACCTGCAAGATTTAATGGGTCAGCATCAGCTAGATGAATTGGTACTTCCTTTCACAACTGAAGTGCTGAATGGTATTGTCAAGGAACTACCTTCAGATAAGGCGCCTGGTCCGGATGGGTTTAATGGCTGCTTTTTCAAAAAATGCTGGAATTTAATTAAACATGATATGTACAGACTCTGCGATGATTTCTTCCATCACACAGTTCAGTTGAAGTGTATAAATTACTACTATATAACTCTAGTGCCTAAGAAGTCAAATCCTGAAAAGGTGAATGATTTTATGATGAGGACATCACAGGATTAGATATGACCATGCCAACCACTTCTATACCAAAGGTGAAACCATTCTATATGAGGTTTATTATTGTTACATTTGATGAATTGGTGCTGCACCATAAAGTGTGTATATTGTTATTTTCAGAATTGCTTACATGGATCAAGGAAGGGTTAGATTGCATATGGAAAGCATGGATGATCAATGAAGTTGATTGGGGACCAAATCCAAGTGTTCCTAACGTCCTCCACCAGGCCACCACATCACTTTGGATCCAAGGAAACAAAGACTCCAAGTCCAACACGTTTTGGAAGTTCAATTCGGACTGCAGAAGAGTCCAAACTTGCGACGGTTGCCACGACTTCATATGGACTCCGATTGGGACGTTCTAGCACTTTTTGGAAAGCTTATCAAGTCTACTTTCCAATGGGTCCGAACTCATACCGATATCCCATCAGATGCATGCGCAGTAGATAATTTAATACCGAGATCTTTTCTGCCAACGGTGTTGCGTCACCCTATTTTGGGCCAATGACCCGTGTATCAAGTTGAGTCCATTAGGGACTCATCCTAGGGTTGTAGGACGACACCAGGACCCTTGTGGTCGTCCTCCCTCCTCCTTATACCCCCTAGAGCCACCACAAACAGATTGGGTTTTGTTTAGATAAAAGTTTAGCTGCTGCTACTTCCTTGTAGACGCGTGTGTCGATTAGACCATCCGTTCTACTTGATTCGGAACCCCACCTTCATGTGTATCACATCTGATCCTTCATCTCTTATTTGCAATTGAGTGCTTGTTCTACTTGTTCTTGCTCGTTCTTCGATTGCTTGCAGGAATAACCCTAGTGGTTTGGTTGGTTGTGATCCGTAAGATCGTGAGCAACCGATGGATTTGGTGTATCGATCGCTAAGGCGCAGCGTCCTTGGTGAAGGAATACGAGGTTGCTACGCTAGCCGGAAAACAAAACTTTTCGACCTCATAAACCATGATCTACTGCTAGTCAAAGGTTACGGGATTACCACTAGACGCGCAGGTGCAGCGGAAGACGACTTGATGTAGTCGTGCGCGTCGCAGCAGGCAGTGCAGTTGCGTGGTCGTCCGTCTCAACGTCCCCTTCGCGCGGTTCGTCCTTGTGCTCCAGATGCAGCACCTCCGAGGAATCCCACATGTGCAGGGAGGAAGCGTTGCGCCTCCGGACTGCTAGGTCCGCGAGGAGCAAAAGGCGCGAGCGTGGGGAGGCGACGGCGGCTGCCAAAAGGCGTGGATCAATATCGCCCCGCGCCCACCCCTTGCTTATATAGGCGTCCTGACGAGCTCCCACGATGGAGGCCCATTAGTAACCCTAAACCTAGTCTAATTCGGGTCCAACCCGAATTAGGCTTCCAGCCCTTTAAGCGTGCGACCCTATGGGCTCACGCATACATAGACATGGCCCAAGTACTCTTACTCGACCAATAGTTGATTGCGGCCTCTAGCAAGGCGTGTCAACTCCTATGCATACGCTATGATCATATCAGACGAACCACTATGACCATGTACAAGTTATTCCTTTTGCCACTCGATATATGGTTCAACTTGTGGGTTAACACTTAACCCAAGCATGGCCATGCATTTGTTGATCCAATCACATGAGTGATCCAGTGATATCTCTCTCACGAAGAGAGGGGCAAATTCCATCTTGATTGTCTATGTCTCATAGCATGTTTCCCGACCACCCAAGGACCACCTTTATAACTACCCAATAACGGAGTAGCGTTTGATAGTCTCTAAGTAGATCGTTTCACATCTTGAGTACATACCACAATCTCAGGTCTAAGGACATAACGTACATGACATGAATAGAGACTTTCTCTTGTTGGGTCAGTCCAGCCTACATGTCTCACATGTGCCCACATTATTAGTTTGACATCTCCATGTCTATGACTTGTGAAACATAGCCATCAACTAATACATGTGCTGGTCTAATATTCAAGTGTGCTCTTACAAGAATGCCGACCAGGGACAACTTTTAGAATAACCATTCAGGTAATTGAGTTCCACAAACAATTCACATAATCGTCAATCAATACCAGTTGTCTATAATGGATATTCAAAGAACACTATATTAATCATGGATACAATCGGAATATAATCATCTACATGATTAGCTCTAGGGCATATTCCCAACACTTGGATGGTTGTAGTCGGATCGTGAATGTCTCTCCAGTCAAATCGTAGTTATCTATCTCCACCAAAAGATCGGGACACCCACCCACTCATCAAGTGGTATTCAGAGCAAGGTTTCATCGGTGAGAGATTTTAGTTTGCTTTTAATTTTCTAAAGTCCAGAAAAAGCCAACAAAAAATAATAGATTTGTTTCCCATAATCCCATAGACCTTTTGAGCCTTTTACTAGTATTGATTAGTTCGGGCTTGTTGAGTTTGGTTTACATCGGTTGAGTTGTGTTGCTGGTCTTAGGGTTAGGCTTTTAGAGTTTCGAGTTCTTGTCACGTTTTGGTCACTATATCCGCTGTGTTTACCATCACCATATACATCTCCACTACATCATATATATTTCTTTTGTAATCGTTGCTACCATATATATCTTCGCTGCACCATATCCATCCACAATTTTTGTTTCACATCCAGATCTGATTTAGGCACACAAAAAAATATCAGCATTGCTAGTTCTTTAAGAAAGAAAACACATTGTTACGTTGCTTATTGGAATCTGATTTGTCAAGATCCAATTTTGTTATAGTTGTGCAACGTAAAAGAAAAGAAGAAGAAAAAAATCAGAAAGAAAATCAGAAAGAAAAGAAGAAAAGAAGAGAAAGAGAAAGAGAAAAGAAAGAAAAAAAGAGAGGAGGAAAAGAAAGGGAGTGTTTTGCTTGCTATTCTTGTGCCTTTTTTTTTTGCTGTACCGTGACATCGTTTGTGTCTAGGCTCGCGTCTCTAGCACTATCTAGCCTAGGACCAGCACGGTACCTCCGTTGAACGATCTCTCAACTTGCTTTTGTAACTAATGTGGTGCTAGTACTTCCTTGCACATTATTGTTTAGCCCTCCTATAGCTCCACATATCCGGATACAACTTTACAGGTGTTGTTGCTATGGTGTCGATACACTATTCCAGGGTTTCCGACTTGTTGGTTGCTGTCACCTCCAGTTTTGCTTGGTAAGAACTTGTATGAGTTTGTTTGAACAGGTTGAGAGTGAGTGAATTACAACAACCACATCCTAATAGTTGATAGGAACATAAATATTATTGTGTATGTTTCTTGTTTTGTTCTAATCATGACAGGAATCTACATGGAAATTGGAGATGATCAGATTGCCTATTCCAATCACTTTGCTAGGGGTGTGACAAGTGATAACCATGCTACTCATGAGGTATGTGATGCTTGGTTTGATGAAATAAAATCTACAGTAGCTTATTTTGAAGGAAACTATGATCCTCATGCATATATTGATGGGAGCTACATGTAGACAAGGAATTTAAAAAGTATGATCTCTCTGAAAAACAAAAGGTTAAAGTTGCTTCAAGTGTTCTTATTATGTATGCTTTAACTAAGTGGGAACACCTTTGTAGATTTGCTAATGCTCCTCAATCATGGAAAGATATGAAAAGACATTTTAGAGATGTTTTTGTTCCTAGCTATTATTCTGATATTTTGTATGACAAATTGCAATCTATAAAACAAGAAAACAAAATTGTAGCAGAATACTTAGATAGACTGAAATTATGCTTGCTACATTGTGGCTTTGAAGAAAACGATGAGTTTCTAGAATATAGATTTTTGCAAGGTCTTAATGTGCAAATTCAGAATATCCTTGTTGATAAACATTATAAGACTTTTGGTGATTTGTTTGATCTTGCCGAAAGGGTTTATAGGATTATGGGAAAACCAATCAGGACACCAAATAAGGTTTAGTGTATGCATGTGTGCAAGATTTCAAGCATCTCCTAGAGAGAGTCATGTGAAGGCCACAAAAAGAATCTTGAGATATTTGAAGCATACACAAGATGTTGGACTATGGTTTCCCAAGGGGTCAAGATTTGAACTAGTTGGATATTCGGACTCTGATTATGCGGGATGTAAGGTGTAGGGTCGAGATGGCGTACTAGAGGGGGGTGAATAGTCTTTTCTAAAACTTAAGTGCAGCGGCTAACTGAATCAAATGCGGAATTAAAACTATTGGTCTAGCCAAGACTACACCCCTCTAACTATAACTCTAGCACCTAGCAAATAAGTCTATTATACTAACTAAGGTGCCAAGCTAGGAAGCTCACCTAAACAAGTCTAGGTTGCAAGGTCACACAAACCTAAGCAACTAGTACTCTAACCAAACCGGGAGCTCCTACACATACTAGTAAGCAAAGCAGAAAGCACCTAAGCTCACTAGCAATTCTCTCTAGCAAGACTACACAAGTCAACTAGAGAGCTCAACTTACTTAGCTACACAAACTAAGCAATGTGACTAACAAGGCTACTCAAGCCAATTAGTCACTCAAGATCTTACTTCTAAGCTACACAAGCTAGAAGGTAACTAGGCAAGCCACACAAGCTAAACTAGTTACAAGAGCAACAACTATTCACTAGCACAAGTGTATGAAAGTAAATACAAGCTAGTAATTTGGAGAATGCAACCCACTGAGAAGATGTACACAAGGTTGACACGGTGAATTTTCTCCCGAGGTTCACTTGGTCGCCACCAAGCTAGTCCCCGTTGTATCGGCTCACTCACTTGGAAGTTTATGACTTTTTACAGGCCTCACTCGCCTAACCCCTCAAGGGTTGCCGCCTAACCAACACAAGATGAGGGCACCCAACGATACCTTCAACTAGAGTTGCGCTTCGCGATCTCCCGTGGGGCGAGCACAATGCCCCTTACAAAGCACGTCTCCAGAGCCACGCACAAGCTTCTTGTGTGCTTCGACGGAGCCTCGATCACCATGCCGTCTAGGAGGTGGCAACCTCCAAGAGTAACAGGCACCACCGGCTTGCAACACTATCACCTAGTGCCACTCAATGCAATCTCTCACATAATCGAGTGAACACTATCAAGTATGTGTGAGTTAGAGGGCTCCCAAGCACAACCAATACAATCCACAAAGGCCCTAGGGTGCTCAGAAACCAGGAAAGGCCGACCACCAAGTCTATTTATAGATCCCCCAAGAAACTAGCCGTTATGCCCCTGTTTTGGGGGCATAAGACGCTCTTCAAGTTTGCGTCAGACTCTCCGATGCCAGCGTCTTGCGCGTCAGACTCTCTGATGCTAATGTCTTACGCCAAAACTTTGCTCTCGGGTTTCTGAGAAATTCCATGAAAATATTCCCAGACGCTCTCTAGCGTCTTACGCCCAGGCGACAGACCCAACGTCATGCATGCGTCAGCGTCTTGCACCAGCGTCTTGCGCGTCAGACTCTCCGACGCCAGCGTCTTACGCCTCTATCTTGTTCTATTCTTGTCTCTTTCTTTTCCAACCTTGCATTAAGCTCCTTCTTCATTTAATCACTTGTGAACTAATCTCTGTGTATATATCACTTAGACATATGTTAGTTCACCTAGGTTGTCACTCAATTACCAAAATCCACATAGGGACTTTCAATCTCCCCATTTTTGGTAATTGATGACAACTTTACAAAGATATGGAAATTAAGATCATTTTGGACATTATGCCATTTATCCATCATTTAAGCTCTATGCCAAGATTTGGATAAATGCCACAAAGTCCGACTTGGTAGTTGTTAACACCGGATTTTTGCACGATGACAAGTGGGCCAGTGCGCAATGAGTCGGCGGAGATAGATGCTCAGAGCATTCGGCAAAATCCATGCGGTCGGTTAATTCCCAAGATTCGGCAATCGATCGTGCGATCGGTTAATTAGAAGAAGGGTGGTGTCCATCGGAGAGACAAAGGCGACAAGCCGAATTAGTAATGATAGTTGCGATAATTAAGGCAATAAAGACTCCGAAGGAAACCAAAGTAAAAATATTGTATTCCTTCCTTTAATATTTTTGTAACCGTGTCCTCTTAGGACTCATGTTATAGCCAGGGTATACATATAAGCCCATAGATATTGTAAAAGGTGTTCACAACCAAATCAATACAACCGGCCCCATGCCAACTTCGAGTCCTTTTGTCATGTCGTCGAGTTCTTCGAGAGGAAGCATCGATCCATCGACCTTCGTAAGTCTTGGCAACCTTGCTATCATGTCTAGTATCATGCGGTGGATTTAGCTATTGATGCAAGTAGTCTTGTTTATTATCAATGATCGTGCGGCGGATCCTTGATTGATGATCAAGAAGTCTTTACTTATGTTTTGTTTATAAGTAAATACCGTGCGGCGGATGTTTGTTCAATATGCTTAGCATAAGCAAGATAGTTATCGGCTCTCGTAGATTTGGCAAAATCTGTTGGATTCATTAAGTTATCGTGTTGCATGTTTTAGATAATCTTTACATATTTGCAAACACTCTTTTGCCCAATCTAGATTGATACGGTTCGGCTCTCATATAGATCTATCTACGTTCCAATGAGTTATTGCTTTCATGATGATCTTACAAATAGATCTTATACCTATAATAGCCGAATTATTTTGAATCTAGATTGTTACGTGTTGCGGGTTCATGCATGCCACCTTGTTTAAGCTTTGATGATGCTAGGTATCGTGCGGCAGATACAGGCTTTAGATTAGTTTAATCATGTTTGTTTACGTGTCTCCTTCAGCATGGACCCCAATTTGGCTGATTACCAAGCTTAGTTATGCTTTAATCTATATTCAACTATGATTCGCTCGTATGCCCTTTTCCCATGCATGTGTGTTCGGCAATCGGTGGTTTACGTACTCTATGTCTGTTTTAGCCGAACGTTCTATAAAACCTGTTGACAGATAGCTTTCATAGATGTATGTCGTTGTAAGTGGCTTCCGGGCCGTACATATGGAACTGTCTGGTATTATCTGGCACGTTCCAGTTTATATCTAATGATTTTCATCCTTTGTTAGTTTCAGGTCAAACTGACTGTCACATTTTCGGTTCTCGAAGCACCCGGACACCCGATTGACGCTACACTTTCCGGCTTGCTGTGCGCGAGACGCAGTACGTCACTTTTTGTGTCAACACACTTTTTGGCATGCTCGGTGGGACTAGCCATTTCAAGATGCCTGAAATCGACAACACGGATATTCTGAACGTGGCCATTGAGGAATTGCCTGAGGAGATGGGGCTGCGGTTCAGAAGGCATGTGATGAGTTTCAGGACAAATGCTTGCTGTCCTTTTCAAGGAACAAAAGTGGCAAGGTTTTTCAAAAGCAGTCCCTCCCGAGGACTCTCCTCCCGCATCAGACTGACTACACTGAGGCAGAGGACGCACAGAAAGTGGTTCACTTGGCCGTAAGCGATACTATAAGGAACCATCACACCGCTTTCCTGAATACCTTTCGCTCGATCATGGTTAACACATTCGGTTCGGCAGCTTACAAGTGCTTTGAGGAGTTTGCTGGTCCAAGGTAGGACCGACATTGTTCAATATACCGAAGCACCAAGAGAAAGCGGTTTAGGATGGTGGAGCATATGGCATCAATCAAGGCGGATTGCTTCCTCATCAGCAGCCAACCTACGGCCAGCTCACATTCGGTACGATAGGAGATGTCCTATATTCCGCTTCCAAGGTGTCTCCATTAGAAAACAGACTAATATGTATGGGGGCGGGTATCAAGAGTTTGCCGATTACAGCACTATCAATGCACTCCCAAATCCGGGATACGAGAATCCAACAAGGCTGCCTTTTGGAGGACATGCGCCTGGAGCTCCTAATGCCAATGTTGATCTCATCATGGACAGGATGGCAGACTTGATGAAGAATCAGTTTGGCTTAAAGCCGAAGAACCAGTCCTACGCGTACAAATCCCCTTACCCAGAGTGGTACAACCGAGTGGATCTCCCTCCAAGAGTTAAGGCTCCCACAGATCTGACCAAATTCTCTAGCCAAGATGACACCATCACCATAGAGCACGCTAATCGATACCTAATGCAGTTGGGAGAAGCATCCATAGATGACGCTTGGAGAATTCGGTATTTCCCTTTATCTCTGACAGGACTAGCCTTCACGTGGTTCGCGTCGCTGCCGGCGAACTGCATCGGCAGCTGGGCGGATTTAGAGCAGAAATTCCATGCATACTTCTTCACGGGCACCAATGAGAAAAAGTTGGTCGATCTCATGGGCCTAAGACAGAGGGCTAATGAGACGCCCCAATAGTATCTCTGCAGGTTCAGAGAGACCAAAAACTTGTGCTATTCTCTGAATTTACCAGATGACCAGTTATTGGGGATGGCAGTGGTAGGCATGCAGCCGAACATCAGAGAAAAGCTGTTCGGCATGGACTTCGAGGACCTTGGTCAGTTGTCATAGCATTTGGCGATGATGAATAACCAAGCTCAAGGGTTCAGGACAGATAACCGTTTTCAGAAGGGTGACATAACTAATACAGTGTATCAGAGTTTCCTGGAAGAGGCTATGGAGTTCGAAGACGAGGATGAGGTCGCCGCAGTCGAACTGGTCTGGGCAAAGGAACCAACTCAAGTCAATCAGTGATGCTTGAGGCAGCAGAAAGGTACCTACGACTTTGATGTATCCAAATTAGACAAGCTATTCGAGTTGTTGCTCAGGGAAGGACGCATCAAGCTGCCCGAAGGACACCCCATGCTGCGTCCTGAAGGAGTAAAGGACAATAGATTTTGCGGCTACCACAACACCAATTATCATGCCATCAATGATTGCTGGGTGATCAGAATAAAGATTCAGAAGGCCATTCAGGAGGGACACTTGAAATTTGACGGCAAGATGAAGATCGACGCTAACCCTTCTGCACAAAACACAGTGTCTTTCTCTATGAATATGGTTGCTGCGGAAGACTCCAAGGGCAAGAGCGAGATGAAAGTGCTGACCTTAGAAAGAGCGAAAAAGGCTGGTGCTGTTGACCCTGATCGGCAGATTACATAAAAGGAACTTCAGCAACGAGGACAGTTCCAGAGGAGCCGAACTGAAGGAGGGGAAGCTTCCAAACCCAGGGTCACAACGCGGATCCTATTAAACAAGTGGCAATGGGAGCAAGAGCAACATCAGAGGTGGATGCATTACGAGGAGCATAGGTTCATAGAGGAATGTCAGAGGCATGA
This sequence comes from Microstegium vimineum, assembly GCA_022036555.1. NCBI lineage: Eukaryota > Viridiplantae > Streptophyta > Magnoliopsida > Poales > Poaceae > Microstegium > Microstegium vimineum. The sequence goes on along the minus strand of CM039128.1, from coordinate 24,787,783 downwards.
GGAAGAAGTGTATCGGAGGGAATGAGAGCGCTTGAGAGAACAGAAGCAGTCTCATTGGGGATGCTGGTTTTTCAAACACTGTTGGAATGAAGGCCTAAAGCTGCCTACTAGAGATAATTGCCCCGAGTGCAGTGATCGGTATTCAGGGTATAGGTAGTCCTAAGTCAACCGCCATCCGGTCCATGAAAGATGGAGCACACGCTCCTAGGGACGATCGACGTTTAAAAATAGGCGACTCAGAAGATCGGCAAGGTAAAAGGTTTGTCGATCAAGAGTGGGTTCGTGCTGATGAGCGAGAGCACCGAGAGTATGCATGGCAGAATGGGCAGTGGTGTCCACCAGGGCTGAAGAAAAGCCAGAAAAGGAGAGTGCAACGTTTGAGGAACAGAGAACTAGCAGAGGTAACTACCGAACAGAAGCCGACATGGCGCCCTAAGGGAAGACCCCATGGCCACAACCGTTCGGCTGATACGTACATGGCCTTCTTCATTCCATCAGAATTTATAGCTCCCGAAGGCCAAGATATTCGAGAGGAAGTGTCTTCAGACGATGATGAGGGCGTATATCAGAACCTGATGGCCTAGCTTGTCCTGACTTAACAAGCAATGTTCGACAAACCAGCTAGACATCGACACTTGAAGGCGCTTTACGAAGGGGTACATCAATGGCAGGCCCCTGACCAAGATGTTGGTTGATGGAGGAGCTACCATCAATATCATGTTGTACACTACCTTCAGGAAGCTCGGAATGACCAATGAGGAGTTGTTGAAGACAGACTTGGTACTCAGAGACTTTGTTGGTAACCCTTTCGACACTCAGGGGGCAGTACACGTCGAGCTGATGGTTGGATCAAAGACTCTGATCACTACCTTCTTTGTCATAGATGGCAAGGGGGCATATAGTCTGCTGTTGGGAAGAGATTGGATCTATGCTAACTGCTACATACCTTCAACCATGCATTAGACTCTCATTCAATGGGTTGGAGATGATGTCGAGATTGTTCAGGCCGATGATTCGGTAAGTGTTGCTGCTACAGAGCCCATCTACTGGGAATATGATGGCTTCGATTGTTTCTCTGAAAAAATCTGGAGAGAATGATGAGGAGTGGCCCGATCTTCCGAGAGGTAACCGGTAAGTTCAATTTGTGGAGAACTCGACGTTGGCGATCCGGCTTCAAATTAGACACGATGCGAACCCTGCAACCGTTACACCACTGCTCCGTTGGTTATCAACCAAGCACAACTTGATTGACCTCGCCAATAAGGCTTTTCCTCCAAGCGAATCGAAGAACACAAGCAAGAAGGTATAAACACGCAATCTGAAATTGCAAATATGAATGATGTGAATATCAATAGAGGTTCAAGAACTTGGTTCCAAAGGAGTAATCGACATAGTAGAGAAGATCAAGAACGAGGGGCCCTGGATCACTGTAAAAGGACTAATCGACACAGTTACAATGAACGATTCACTTTTTCGATGCAAAACTAAACTCTAAAACAAAACCTGAGTCTCAATGGTGGTGGCTACATGGAATATAAGGTAGAGACTTCCTAGGGTTAGTGGCGACCAGGGGGAGGCGCCCCAACATGGGCTTAAGGCCCGACTCGTGATACATGGCCAAGTTGGCCCAAAATAGGTGACGCAGCACCAGAACAAATTCTGGACGCTGACTTGTTTCGATGTTTCCCGATGACTCAGAAGCATTTGGACGTCAAACGAACGCCATTGGTTTCCTTATGAAATTATCTTTCCATCCGTGGGTGAATCATTGAAAACGGAGTCCGTATGCATCCTGGGCGTCCGTTTTACTCCTTGTTGGTCCTGGACTCCGAAACAACCTCGAAGTCGACGTGGCAGCTGAGTTGGAGATGAGTTGCAACTTAGAAAAGACGATGACGTAGACGTGTCCAGCGTGGTGATGTCCTCATCATCCTCCCCTTCTTGAATTGGAGTCGTCCTCGACTCCATCATAGCTATGGCCTCATCATCCCCTCCTTCTAAAATTGGAGTCGTCCTCGACTTCATCCCATCAACGAACTCCTGCAAAAGGTTAGTGACAGTTGGCAATGCACAAGACATAATATGTTGACAAAACATAGTATAACATGGTGCATCAGGATTATCACATAACTCAGCAGTAGCAGAAGCTGTAGCAAGAAAAGCACCTCCTAATAACTTAATCCCATTTTTATAAATGTTCAACGGAGGTTTATTTTTAATCTCTCGAGTATGTTTAACAATATCCGTAGGAGACATAGGAAGCAAAGTAATTTTCTTGTCCTTATGCGTGAAAGTGTATTTATTAGTTCTACCATGGTGTAAAGCATCAGTATCAAATTCCCATGGACGTCCTAACAAAATTGAACAAGCTTGCATAGGTACAACATCAAAATCAGCAGTATCATGATACGAGCCTATGAAAAAGCTAATGCGGGCTGATTTAGTTACCTTCATCTGTCCACTATTATTAAACCATTGAAGTTTATATGGATGCAAATGTTGTCGGGTGGTTAAGCCAAGCTTCTTAACCAAATCTGAACTCACCAAGTTGTTGCAACTCCCGCTATCAATGATGGTGAGAACACGACAACCTTGTACAATGAGATACATGTGGAACAAGTTGTGGCGCTGGATGTTCATCTCTTCTTCATGTCCCACATGTGAACTCAGCACATGCTGCACAAGAAGGCTAGGATAGCCTGCGGCGGCAACCACTCAATCAATTGTCTCCTCGTCTTGATCACCCTCGGTGGAATCTGCAGCAACGTTAGCAGCAAGGGCTAAATCATCTTCAACATCACTAGCACTTACATATCCATCCTCAGTAGCAATGAAAGCACGACGACTGGGACACTCCTTCATGACATGTCCCATGCCTTTGCATCGGTGGCAAATGATTTTAGAGGAGGCGGAGCTAGTAGAAACACCCGGAGTGGCATCTTTCTTTGGCTGTGGAAACTGTACATTAGATAATTTACTTACCCCAGAAGAAAATGGAGGTGTAGTCTTGGACGTCTCCGGTTCGGAACGCTGCTAAAAATTCCGTCCATTGTTAGACCTGAAAGGTTGTTGTTGTTGTGTGCGTCCCTGTACTTCGCGTTTGGCCTTAATAGCAAGATGATACAATTGGGAAAAATTGTGCCATTCTTTATAATCAAGAATGTTCTGTATATCATTGTTTAAACCACCAAAGAATCTAGCACTAGCATCATTATCATCTTCATTTATACCACAACGTGCTAAACCAATAAGCAATTCTTGATAGTATGCTTCTATGCCTTTATCACCTTGTTTAAAAGTTTGTAGTTTCAAGCGTTAATCACATTGGTAATAAGGAGGAACAAAACGAGATTTTATACGTGGCTTTAAAACATTCCAAGTTTGAGGCACAGCAGCAACATTAGCAACATTGCAAAGATCACTCCACTAGAACAAAGCAAAATTAATAAACTCACTAGTAGCAAGTCTAAATCTATGCTCAACAGGTACATTATGAGAATCAAACTTTTGTTGAACAGCAAGTTCCCAATCTAAGTATGCCTCGGGATCAATATTACCAGCAAAAGGAGATAGGCTAAATTTAATTTTAGTGTAAGGATCATTATTACCATGATTATTACCTCCCATACCACGACGTTTGAAGTTGTAGCGGCGACGGCTGTGTGCATCACTGTCAGCATCCGCACCTCCATCATCAAAAACATCCCCATCTGCATCATTATCATGAGGAGGTGGACGACGTTGTTCAACCTGCTCAATGCGGGTGACCAGATTGTTCACGTTGCGCGTCAGCTCGTTCATAAGATTGTGTTGTTCATTGATGAACGTTGTAAGCTCGCCCGTGGACACGCACTCATTGAAATCCGTCGGAGATCCTGACATGGTTAGAAGATAGAAAAAGACAACACCAAAGTATTATCCCTATCAACTAAAAGGAACCAAGTGGTGGTGGTTGTGGTGAAAGTGGAATGCAAAATCACAAGCAACTTACCACCGTCTTGCAAGTGTTCTTACCAAAGCCTATCAGTAGCAAGACCAAATTGGCGAAGCAATCGGTTGTTGAGCGTGGTAACAGTTGCAAGATGAACCTGTGCTGACAGAAGTATATGTAGAGCTTTGGGAAGGCACACTATGAGTAGCAAGGATTAGCAAATAACAAATACAGATTTAGCTAAGTTCAATAAGTATCCAAAGTACAAATCACAATTGCTGGCTAAGACGTGTCTAGACGTAGCGCAACAAGATGAAACAAAAGACGATGGAAGGAACTCACAGAACAAGCAACTAGCCCGGATTTTTCCTTTTTGTTGAATTTCCTCGGATTTTCCCAAAAGGCACTAGTAGGAAACAAACTTTTTTATTTTTTCACTATTTTTTATATTTTTCTCTAAACAAGGATCACAAGAGATGCAACCACAAAAAATGGCACCTTCAACTGAGGTGGGATGTGGTCTACAGAAAATTCGCAAGTTCTATGAAAAGCGTGCAAAACTTTCACAATTTTTTTTCTTTATTTTTCTGATTTTTTTGGCAATTTTGGCAAAACCAAACAGACTGAAGGTGAGTTTGGGTCGGCTCCAAATGATGTCAAGAATCTCCACAATTTTTTTCAGATTTTTCTGATAAATGAGCGAAAAGTTATGCCTGTTTTACCAATGGTATGTAAGTTATGGTTTCCGAAAGACACAACACGACGACGACGACGGTGGCGGCAGTTAGGGCAAAGCCTCCCTAAACTCCAACACCAATCACAGGATCAAGCGTCCCTGTGACTAACAACAGTAGGTATTCGCCAGATGATGTAAGGAGGGTTGCAATGCAGGCAAAAAAATAACAGCGGCTGGCAACCTATCTAGGGTTTGCGCGGCGGCGAGAGTTCACACAAGGCGGCTAGCGGTGGCAAGTCGAGTGATGTGGTGGTTCGACTTGTTGTTCTGGAACGGTGGATGGGATAGCAGCGGAAACAAAGAACAACAACGGTGCGGTTGAACTACGACTACGAACACAATCTAAACCAGCAACTAGAGTCAACCACGAACACAAACTCAACAAAGCAAAACTGAAAACGAAATTGCAAGGCACAAAGGGTGATAGGACAGTGGAGATTGAAATTTTTTTGGACGTTTTTGTGGACTCTAGGTAATGAACAAATATGAAGCTAAGGCAAATGAGATTATACCTCGCGGTAAACCTAAAATTCTGATACCAATTGATGAGGAGTGGCCCGATCTTCCGAGAGGTAACCGGTAAGTTCGATGTGTGGAGAACTCGACGTTGGCGATCCGGCTTCAAATCTGACACGATTCGAACCCTGCAACCGTTACACAACTGCCCCGTTGGTTATCAACCAAGCACAACTTGATTGACCTCGCCAATAAGGCTTTTCCTGCAAGCGAATCGAAGAACACAAGCAAGAAGGTATAAACACACAATCTGAAATTGCAAATATGAATGATGTGAATATCAATAGAGGTTCAAGAACTTGGTCCAAAGGACTAATCGAAACAGTGGACAAGATCAAGAACAAGGGGCCCTGTATCATTGTAAAAGGACTAATCGACACAGTTACAATGAACGATTCAGTTTCTCGATGGAAAACTAAACTCTAAAATAAAACCCGAGTCTCAACGGCGGTGGCTACATGGAATATAAGGTAGAGACGTCCTAGGGTTAGTGGCGACCAGGGGGAGGCACCCTAACATGGGCTTAAGGCCCGACTCGTGATACATGCCCAAGTTGGCCCAAAATAGGTGACGCAACACCGGAACAGATTCTGGACGCTGACTTGTTTCGACGTTTCCCGATGACTCAGAAGGCATTTGGACGTCAAACCAACGCCATTGGGTGAATCATCGAAAACGGAGTCCGTATTCATCCTGGGCGTCCATTTTACTCCTTGCTAGTCCTGGACTCCGAAACAACCTCGAAGTCAACGTGGCAGCTGAGGTGGAGATGAGTTGCAACTTAGAAAAGACGACGACGTAGACGTGTCCAGCGTGGTGATGTCCTCATCAGAGAAGGTCCTATGAATGTCTCCGGCAAGGGCCAACAGCCGATCCAAGCAATTGGCTCTGATAGTAATTTTTAATGGGGAACCCGATCGGTGACAGCGAAGGGAAGCTGGGACGCGGCTTCATGTCGGCCGATAAACTAGAGGAGATAAATGTTAGTGATGATGATAAACCAAGGCCGATGTTCATCAGTGCAAATTTAGACCAAGAGCACACGTTGAAACTGATAGACCTGCTAAAAGAATTTAAAGATTGTTTCGCTTGGGATTATACAGAAATGCTCGGACTAGATTGTTCCATGATGAATGAAAGAAAGGGTTTATGAGCCCTAGCCCTGTAAGCCCACACCTGAGCATAAGTTGACGTTCAAGCCGGGATACCGTCCTTCCTCAGAAGATTTACAAAGAGGAGGTATTGGCCGATGTGAAGAAAGAAATTGAAAGATTATTGGAGGCAAACTTCATTCGGCCATGCAGATATGCAGATTGGGTTTCAAACATAGTCCTAGTATACAAGAAAAATGGAAAGATGAGGGTCTGCATTGATTTTAGAAATCTCAACAAAGCTACTCCTATGGATGGTTACCCGATGCCAGTTGCCGATCTGCTCGTCGATGCATCGGCTGGTTACGAAGTCATCAGCTTCATGGATGGTAATGCCGGTTATAACCAGATCTTCATGGCAATAGAGGATGTTTCAAAAACAGCCTTCAGGTGCCCTGGTCATATTGGTTTATTTGAATGGATTGTCATGACTTTTGGTTTGAAGAATGCCGGTGCAACCTATCAAAGAGCTATGAACTACATCTTCCACGAGTTGATCGGCAAGATTGTGGAAATCTATATTGATGATGTGGTGGTCAAGTCTAGAAACCATGAAGGACATTTGGCCGATTTGAGGAAGACCTTGGAGTGCCCTAGAAAGAATGGTTTGAGGATGAACCTGAATAAGTGTTCCTTTGGAGTCTCGGCTGGTGAATTTTTAGGCTTTCTTGTCCATAAAGGAGGGATCGAAGTCGGCAAGAAGAGCATGGAAGCAATGGACAAGGTGGTACCTCCAACTAATCTCATAGAGTTACAATCATTGTTGGGCAAGATTAATTTTGTGAGAAGATTCATCTCTAACTTGTCGGAAAGAGTGTTACCTTTTTCTCCACTGCTTAAGCTTATAAAAGGATCAAGAGTTCGTGTAGGGTGACGTACAACAGAGAAAAATTCGATGAGATCAAAGAGTACATGAAGGCACCGCCCGTATTGGTACCTCCACAGCTTGATAAGCCATTTAAGTTGTACATGGCGGCCGACAACCTGACGATAGGGTCGGCCCTCATGCAAGAGTTCAAAGGAAAAGAGAGAGTAATAGCTTACCTTAGCCGCAAACTACTAGATCCAGAGACAAGGTATTCGGCTATAGAAAAGCTTTGCCTATGTGTGTTTTATTCATGTACTAAGCTTCGATATTATCTGTTAAATTTCAAATGTGTGGTAGTTTCTGAGTTCGATATTATAAAACACATGTTATTAATGCCAATTTTAAATGGAAGAATTGGCAAATGGATTTTAGCTCTGTCAGAATTTGATTTAAGGTACGAATCGGCAAAAACAGTAAAGGGTCAGGTTATTGCTGATTTCGTTACCCAACACCGCGACCCCTCTGCTGACATGGTAACCATTGCACCATGGACTTTGTTTTCTGATGGTTCTTCTTGTAGCAAGGGTGGTGGAGCCGGTGTTCTCTTGATTTCTCCTAGAGGTTTGACCTTTGAGTATGCCATCCCTATTGATTCCTTGGTTACTAATAATCAAGCAGAATATGAAGCATTGCTTAGAGGCCTCCGACTGCTTGTCGAGGTAAGGGCCGTTGCTGATGAAGTTTTCGGGATTTCGAGCTGGTAATTAACCAACTGATCGGACAATATGAATGCAAGAGTGATATGTTAAAGGGATATTATGAAGAGTGCTGAGAGCTTCTAAAGAGTTTCCAAGTAGGCACCTTGCATCATATCCCTAGGGGGCATAATGAAGAAGCAAACAGGCTTGCTCAAAGTGCTTCGGGGTACCGAGAGGATCAGGAAATTCATGCTTTGGATAAAGATCGGGTAATTGATGACTGGAGGAGCGAAATTGCCGATTATTTAAAGAATCCATCACAGAAAGTGTCCCGAAGACTCAGGTATAAGGCTATCAAGTTCGTGCTCCTTGATGACCAGTTATACTACAAGTGCTCCTCAAATGTTTGAATCAAGAGGAATCCAGAGAGCTGATGTATGAAGTGCATGAGGGAGTATGTGGTGCACATCAGTCAGCTCACTGGATGAAATGGATAATAAGGAGGATTGGTTATTTTTGGCTAACTATGCTTGAAGATTGTTTTGAATATTACAAGGGATGTCAAGACTGTCAGAGATTTGGTAATATTCAGAGGGCTCCAGCATCGGCTTTAAACCCAATTATCAAGTCTTGGCCGTTCAGAGGATGGGGCATAGATTTGATCGGTCAAATTCATCCTCCTTCTAGCAAAGGGCATAAATTTGTGCTGCTGGCCACGGATTATTTTACAAAGTGGGTTGAAGTTATTCCCTGAAAAAGGTTACATCAGAAAACATGGTAAATTTTGTTAAGGAGCATATAATTCACAGATTTGGGATTCCTCAGACTATAACAACAGATCAAGGGACTCAGTTCGCTTCATCGAGTTTTGTGATTTTGCCGAGGAGATGGGGATCAAATAGTACAACTCCTCTCCTTATTATGCACAAGCTAATGGCCAAGCTGAAGCATCAAACAAGATCATGATCAAAATCATTCAGAAGAAGATTGATGAAAAGCCGAAGAAATGGCATTCGGTTCTTAATGAGGCTCTATGGGCTTACCAAATGGCTTGCCATGGATCTACTCAAGCATCTCCTATGAATTGGTTTATGGGCATCATGCTGTGCTGCCATGGGAATTGCAATCAGGATCAAGACGAGTTACATTGCAGAACGATTTGACGAAAGAAGATTACAAGAATCTGGTGATGGATGAATTAGAAGTTTTACATTTAGTTCGTCTCAAGGCATTGGAAAATATTGAAAGAAATAAAACACGTGTTGCTAGGTATTATAGCAAGAAGGCTAAGGAGAAACAATTCTCAGAGGGAGATTTGGTTTGGAAAACTGTATTGCGATCGGGACCAAGGACAGAGCGTTCGGTAAATGGTCTCCAAATTAGGAAGGACTTTTCGAGTGGTAAGGAGCACGCCTGACAATGCATATATCTTGAAAACTCTGTTGGGAGAGGAGTTTTCTAGAGCTATCAATGGAAGGTTTCTTAAGAGATTTCATCCTAGTATTGAAGTTGGTGTATAAACGGGCTTAAAGAATCTAATGCAGTTAGCCGATATGATGATATCACCTTTAGCCGAAAAAACTTGCGATAAACTTAGAGAATAGCCAACATGGTATGTGTCGCCTTTAGAGCAAAAATAAAAAACATCACACAAGCATTTTCTAGATTGATTGTTCTCAGAAAAGACCTCAGCGGAAGAGAAAAATAGTAGGGATCCTGAATACTTCACAGAGAAAGTTCTTTACATAAGATGCCTAAATACAAACTATTCATCAAACCCCTGTTGATAACCGACTGAGCGTCTGTGATTGTGGCAAGGGAATGAAAGGATCAAGATGCCAAAGAGGGGGGGGGGGTGAATTGGGCTCTTTTAATTTCTAAACAAGAATTAAACCTATAAAGAGCCAATTAACCCCAAGTGCCTACCGCTTGTGTGTCTAGCTAGAAAGCAGTAGCAAGTCAATAGAGAGCGAAAACTTCCTACAATTTAGTATGAATTGAAAGACAAGTGCGGAAAGTAATGCGGTAAGAAGAAGGTAGGAAAGAGATGCTTGACACGGCGATGTTTTGCCGAGGTATCGAGGAGTCGACACTCCCCCTAGTCCTCGTTGGAGCACCTCGCAAAGGTATAGCTCCCCTCAATCCCACGCAAGGGATGAGTGCTCTCTATGGGCTGATTCTTCGCCACTCTGGCTCAATGGAGAAGGGCGCCGACAATCCTCCGGCGATCACCTTCCTCCAAGCCACCGGACCGTCTAGGTGATGTCGATCACCAAGAGTAACAAGCTTCGATCTTTGCTTGACTCACTCAAACTTCACAACTAGAGGATGCACACTTGAACTCTTGGATGAACTAGAGGAGAGGATGGATGGATTCGCGAATCACTCTCTCACTCTAGGGCTCCTGCTCTTTCCCAACCTTCTCAGCAAACTCAGCAACTCAAATGAGCAAAAGGCCAGGTGGGAGATAAGTGTGAGGAGCTATAAATAGCCCCTCAGAAAACTGCCTGGGCTGGCAACTTAAGTTGGCGACGGACGCTCCGTCGACTAGGCGACGGACGCTTCGTCGACTGCCCCAACGGCTAGTTCTGCATAAAGTTTGGGCGATGGACGCTCCAACTCCTAGGCGACAGACGCTCCGACGCCCTGCCCAACGGCTAGTTCTGACACGATTTCCCAGCGACAGACGCTCATCACAGGGGCGACGGAACGCTCATCTCAGCGTCCGACACTACACACTGGCTTGGCTGAAAAAACACCTCTGTGGAAGGTCGAGGACGCTCTCCAAGCGTCCGACGCCTGACCGACGCCTGACCCTCAACAATATCCATTTGGGGGCTGAGTGATGACCATCAATGCCATTCATGTTGATCATTATGACTAAGCTACGCATAGCCTCTGCAAAACACACGTTAGCCATAATAATCGCTAATTGTCGTTAATCACCGAAACCAACTAGGGCCATGATTTCTTCAATCTCCCCTTTTTTGGTGATTGACGACAATAAATCCTCGAGTATGGATAAGAGAGATAGTTTAGGATTTGGTGACATGGAATAGTTGAGCAAGGGTTAGTGAATTTGTAATGAAACATACTTGCTCACCAAAGCCAAATCACAACCATGATACTCATAGATTTGAATGTAGAAAGGGCTACCTCTTGATATTCTCAACACATGTAACGGAGTATAAGCGCGGAAGTCCAATTATCATTTAAGCATAGAGATATATCATGAAACATGAGACAACTCACAAGATATATTAGTGATAATCAAGAGTTTGTCACATCCAACCATATTTCACACAAACATCAACATAGTATACATCACACATAGATACAAATGCATAAAAGTAGACATGATGAATGAGTACGGGAATTTAAGCACACAAAGATTCAAATCCCTCCCCCTATATCTATACTCGACCCTCTCTCCCCTTTTGGGTCTAGCACCAACAACTAAGCATCTGGGTGGAGAAGAAGGTGAAGAAACTTGCAGCCTTGCGATGAGCATGATGAAGTCCTGAAGATCTGACTCGTCTGACTCATCATCTACCTCGGCCTCTGCAGGTGTAGGGGCAGCTGGGGTGACCGCTGGAGCTGGCACTGGAAGCTCTGGAGCTGCTGTCTCAACTGACTCCCCCTGAGGCTCAGCGGGTGCCTCTGACGATCCTGCCTCTGTAGTAGCGGGCCTGGAAACCTGACGAGTCAAGACTCGAGGGCGGGGGAAGGTGTCACTGCTAGTGCAACTAGTGACACTGCTGCTACAAACTCTGCTGGGTGAGTCTGAGGTGGAGAGGATACTGCAACTGTAACTGCCTCATCCTGAGCCTCTGTGATAGCTGTCTCAACTGCTAGTTAAATAGTGTCTGTCTGAACTGCAGCTGGAGGAGTGGTAACTGTCTGCGTGGACTGCTCAGGTGCGATCTCCGACGAGAGCAACTGAAGAAAGGTGAGTGTCCGTCGCTGGAGGATCCACCTCAACCTCTGGAGCTGCTGAGACTAGCTGAGCTGCTCTAGGGAGTCTTCTCCCGTGATCTCCAAGTAGGAGGCTGAGAGGTCTCGCGAGGCCTCTGCTATGGTAGTTCCCCGGATAGGAGTAAATCCCGTCTGAAGCTCACTGGGCGAAACTAACCAAGAAGACACCTAGGTCTCGGAGACTGGCACTTGGAGAAGCTGGTGCCTGGAACGGAGGAGTAGCTGGTGCCTGACTCTGCTGTCCTCCGGCGGGTAATGCTGGAGTCGTACCACTACAACTGGAGTCTGCTGTGCTGGTGAGGGGAACTGCGCTGCTGCGAGACTCCGGGCAACTGAATTGAGGAGTAAATGTCTGCCCGGAGCTGGAGGCTAGAAGACGTTTCAAGTAACAAGGTTGGGTCTTCTGAATCTCTGCCTATGTAGCTGATGGGCCAAGAATTAGCGCTAAAACTCATCCTGCCTGGCCTGAGTCTGTGCCTGAGCAGCCAACTGCTGCTCTGTAGCCTCCGTATGTCGGCAGCCTGTCGCCTCTGCTCCTCTCCAGCGTGATCTCCTCGCATCCCTGAGGTGCTGGAACCCGAGCGGAGCTGCAGCTGAACCTGATCCTCCTGCCTCATGGTCATGAGACCGGTGCGTACTCGGCACTGGCTGATAGTCCTCATCTAACTGTCAGAATCCAGGTCCTCTTTAGACAGTCTAGGTGGCTGTGTCAAATCTCAACATCAAGATCTCCAAGCTCTGCCTAAGCAATCTGCTCAACTGTGGCATCAGTGACCTCTGCCGACTGAGTGCACACCTGCCTGCCTGGTGCCTGGTCTGTAAGCTCTGCTGGGGTGAGGCAAGTTTCCATGCATGACTAGCTGACTCATCGAGTATACTAGAAACTCATCGCCGACCTGGTGAGAGTGACTCGCATAGCTCCAGATCGGGTCTTGGCAACTATAAGATATGAAATCCAGTGAGCAAACTGTAGCTGCCAGTGACCCCTGAATCCTGCAGTTATGATATCCTCAAGCTCGCTGACAATCAGATCCCAAAGGTCAAACTTCTCCTTATGGATGATATGAGCAAGGAGCCATAGCTGTAGACGTGTAATCGTGTCCCGAGCTCCAATATGAGGAAGGATGGTACGCCTGAGTACCTCGTGGAGAATCCGAGCAAGTGGAGTGAGGTCTCGTGGTGTACGGCTCGAGCCCTCCGAGAACGGCAGCTAAAAGCACGGCCTCACGAAGTCTGTAGATGGCACTATCCCATCATGAGGTCGGCGAGGGGCCTCCTGATCCCCATAGCACAAGCTGTGAATCCTCGTAGGGGAGGACTCTAGGTGGAATAGCTCTCTGAATCGGGCTGCTGAAACCCTGAAGTCACGGCCCTGAATATCCGAAGTGAAGGAACTCGTGATCAGGGAATCCATAGTGAGGCATAGAACTGATACACCTAGTCCTTTTGATAAGCTCCTGATCGTCTCGTCAAATCTGATAACCCCTGAAGGTACTGCAGGTGTTGTAGGATCTCTGGACCACCGACCCCCTCTATGTGAGCAGATGGGCACACTCTGTGAACCCTAAGGAGCGTCAGTGTCAACGTATACTCTATAGAAATCCTCGTGAATCGTGGTATAGAAATCACGTCCGGCACGGGATCCCTCTGAGCTGGAACCAGGACTGAAAAATCCACGAAGCGAAGTAACTGAACTTGCTTCGCTGTGAGAGCTTTGGACCTGATGCCTCACCCTGGGTCTGGTAGCTGAGGGCCTGGAGGACTCTGCGGCTCATCAGCTCACCAATCGAAGAGTGGCCCCGCGGCCTCTGTCTACTCAGTCTCTATGACTGGCTCTGCCTCCTCTGCCTCAGTAGCCTCGACGGGCTCTGTCTCTGGACGCGTAGGGGACTCACGACGCGCTCCATGGCGAGGTGAGAGCCTCAAACCGGCGCGACGTCCTCCTCGCTCCGCAATCTCTGCGGCCTCGGCCACTGCAAGCGCTGCTGCTGAATCTGGACCATAAGAGGCCTCTTGCGCTTTTCGTGACACAACCTTCTGCTTGCCCTTTCCCCGATCAGTGGGTGGAGACGCGGTGGAGGTGGAGGGTCACCACCACTACCAGGAACAGGACCGACATTCTTCGTTCTTGCCATTTATCGAACTTTGCTAACAAACCTCTAACAAAAGATCCTCAAAAGACACACACCCTCAAACTCACTGCCCACTGACAATCAAACCCTGACAATCCGCAGACCAACCAGCTGCAAGAGTGGCACGCCGGCCCTGGACTGTCCTTGCGAGGCTTTGCCTCGTTTCGTACTCGCGGGCTTTGCCCCGAGTTCTCTGTCACTGACACACTGACCCTCTGATCAACTGACCCTGTTCGTTAGATAGATAGGAGTATAACATAAGCTATAACTAAGGGAAGAAATGTCTAGTGAGAAGCATGAATTTAGGTAAGAAATAGATCAAATTGCCAAACCATAAACCCTGATACTAACCAAAACAAGAGAAAGGGTAAGATCCCCCGGTCAATTATCCGCAATCCACAGCCTAACAAGGAAATGCAGAGTGGTGGTTTAGGTAAAGGAAGAGGAAAGGGGGGAACAGCACCGAAGAAAGGGAATGCAAGACAAAAAATCCACCTTAAAGATCCAGGAAGGACCTCAGGGGAATCCTAAAGGACAAACCCGGAAACACCGGGAAAGGAGATTCTCTGCGAGGCCAAAAGCACTCCGGTGAACGGTGGGAAGGCAGCGCAGGGTGCGGGCAGAGGGGATCCCGGGCGCTACAGATTGGTGGTTAGTGCAAGGCACCAGGGCATGGGGCGGCACAGGAGCAGGTAAACACACCGACGAGGTGGCTGGGAGGGCTCTGCTGGCGGAGTGGCAAACTAGGGTTCAGGGAGGGCGGGGGACTGCGATCGAAAACTGACCGAGAAGAGAGAAAGGAACGGGATTTTAAAAAAAATTGCCCTTAAGTTCGCAGACGGACGCCGGACAGCGCCGACACAATCGCCCGATCATGCTTTCCAAAATATTTTTTGAAACGCCCGAGCGCATTGAACCGCGTCGAATCTCCGCGATGGACGCTGCCCTGTAAGCGGGCAACATTCGTCTTGGGCCGATCGCGACGGACGCTAAAGGTAATTGACACCGACATCCGTCGGAGCGTCCGACGCCTTTTAAATAGAGTTTTTCAAATTTTGTTTGTGCCCCTTTCTCCCAACCAAGTTTTCAATCCCAAAAAGGGATCCAAAAAACACCTAATTGGTACTTATAATGAGAACCATCTCTCAAACTCCCCAATTTTCCCAAATATTTTGGGCCAAAAGGCCCAAAAATTTTTTAGTTTATAGCTCAAATATTCGAATGGAAAAACAACAAGGAGTCATCATATGGCCACAAGAGGGGTATAAAAATTGCCCTTAGAGTTTGGAAATGCTCCCCTAAGTCCCGAACCCCGAGGATGCTCCAAACTTAACCGAAAAAAAAACGACAAAGCAACACACATGCATTTTCAAGGGCAATACGGAATTGAATCTAGGTTTCTTGAAAATTTTAAACCGGTTTAAGTTTTTGTAAACAACAAACCTTTGGGGGCATTATCTCAACCGCGTTACCCAAAGGGCCTATGTGCACAAAACTAAATTAACATAAATTAAAAAAAACACATGATGCAAGATAGGTTCACACAAGACCCATCTTTTAAAGTGAATTTTTGATTTATCAAGAAAACATTCAAACCCCCCCGCTTCTCAACCCTACAAAAGGTGCTTAAATTCGAGTGGTTTAGTGAAGATATCCGCCAATTGATCTTTCGCTTTTAAACCCTCCCAACTAATGTTTATGTTTTTCCCCTACCACATGGACTCTAAGAAAGGTGATGCGAATATCTTTTTGTGCTGTGTGCGAGAGTGTTGAACCGGGTTGTTTGCAAGTTTTTAAAAGGGCGCTTTCATTTACCCCAACAAAAGTGGAACATCCTTTAAAAAACACCCGCCGTACCCCCAGAATGTTGGGGTCAGGGTATAAGGTTTGGGGCACGACTTGCTCCCGGGGGCCCAATGTTTTCCGCCTGGGCCCGGTTGACAAATCCCCACACAATTTTTCTTCTTTGGGGGACAAGAAACAAGTGATTCTTCCTTAAACCCAAATGTGACACCCCCGGAGGTACTCCTTCCTTAAAACCCCTTTTACATCCGCATAATCCCGAATCGGAATAGCCAACAAATTTGGGAAAGGGGACTCCTTTGGGATACCAAAGACCATCCTAGGGTTGCCTTAATGTACCTAAGGATTTTTTTAAAACCCCCCCAAAGAATGCGAAAACCTTAGGGCTTTGCTTGAAAACCTAGCCACACAAACCCCACACTAAAAATGATATCCGGCTAGATCGGTGAGGAAAGTAAACTAAACCCATCATAGGAAACCGCTATAAGAGTTTGGTCAAAACGTTTTACCTCCCCCTCGCGAGGGTCGAGATGCCCATTTTGTAGGCATTGGGGGTCTTGAAATTGCGCTTGCAATCCTCCATCTTTTAATTTTTTGACATCATCAACGTGGTACTTCTCTTGAGATAAAGAAGGTGCCCTCCCTGAAATGCTTTACCCTTTGGGAAAACCCCAAAGGGAAAAAGGTTAAGCTCGCCAAAACACGACATCTCAACTCCTTGGAAAAATCAATAACACCAAATTTCCTTTTTCTATGATCTTGGTTTGTTGGGCCCAAATATAATTCACGACAAAACCACTTGGCAAAAAGATCTCCCCATCAGCACCCTTTGGTAGAAGGAATTGTTCCACTTTCCCGATCTTAGAGCCCTTTTGAGTAAGAAGTCCCCATAAGGCCCCCTCATACCAAAGCTCTTGGAGCATTGCTTCAAATCCATAGAGTGCCTTGGACAAACCCATACACATGAATTTGGGCAATTGGGGGTCTTCAAACCCCGGGGGGTTGTGAGACCAAAAACAATTTATTGATAAACCATTTTTGAAAAGGCACTCCCTTCCCCATCCATTTGAAAAAAATTTTCCCTTTTTAATTGATAAGCCCTATTCCAAAAGAAACCCCAATTTGGGTTCTAGGCATGCAACCGGTGCCCAAAAGGGCTCCCCAAAAATCCAAACCTTCAACTGGAAACCTTTGCCAAACCCAAACTTCCCTTGGTTTTTTCACAACCATGCCCTTGATCACCCGCTTGTTCCTAAACCCACCCCCTGGTACCAATATTCTTGTGCTTTGGGGCTTTTCTACTATGTCCAAAAACTTTCCTTCTGGGTGAAGTGTTCAACTTTTCCCGTGCGGGGGCATTTCCCCAAATTTTTCGGATACAAAGTCATCCCCACACAAAAATGGTCAACAAAGGAAACAAGAGTGATGTTAACAAAGAAGCAAGTTTAGACCCGATTTTTACCCCCCTTAAATGGGAACTCCTATATTGGGGTTTTCCTTGTGATAGCTTAAAAGAAAGGGTGTAGATCTTCTTTTAAATTTCACTTGGGGAGGAGTTGTGGTGCTCAAACCCATTTACTTGGGGGCTTCGGTTTGATCTTGAGGGAGGGAAGGATATTCTTGTGCTTCCATCACTTGTTCTTTCATAAACTTGAGGGCGTTGGGGGTGGAGAGGGTTTGATTTGCATCATTTTCCCAACTCTTTCCCACCCCCCCTTTGGATTGATTGAACCAACGGCATATCCCCATTAGCTTCCCTAAAAAGGGTTTCTCACCTAAAATCATAAAAGTATTTTCATGACCCCTTCTTAAAACCTTTAGTTTTCACAAACTCCAAGTCAATTTTTCCCCAACCTAGCCCGGAAAGGTTTTTGTTAAATACTCGATATGCCTTGGATTAAGGAATAACCAAGTAAGAAACCAATCACATCTTTTGGACTTCCCCCAGTGTGCCCCCGGTTTTCCCTTGTAGATATACACTTTGCAATCCAAAACCCCTCGGAAAAAGATATATCTAGTTTTTTTTTTTCCCCATTCAAACTCATGGGGGGTCTTCTTAAAACCCTTTTTGGACAATGGGCCGGGTTGGCCGCATAGCATGCGGTGTTGTTTGCTTCGGCCCAAAACTTCTGGGGGGTGTTGTATTCATCAAGCATTGATTTTGCCAGAATTAATAAGTGTCCGGTTTTCCCTCTTTTAAAAACCAAAAAAACCAAAAAAAATTTTGTTGGGGGGTATAGGGAGGACCCCTTCATGCTTAAAATCCCACTTTATCACAAAAACCCCTTCAACCCTTGGGTGTTTACAAATTCGGGTCCCATTTGTCACTTTTTATCTTCTTAAATCTCACATCAACCTTTTTGGAGCTCTTTTTTGAAAACTTTTTGGGAATATAGATGGGGTCTCCCCTTTGGGTCTTGAAGAAAGAAACACCCAGGTCCCTAAGAGTCATCCAACTACCACACCCAACCCCAAAAGAGATTGCCCCCAAAGGCTAGCTTTAGGTGTGGGGCCCAAAAGATCCATGTGAAGTAGCTCTAGGACTCTTGATTTTGGGACATGAAGGCTTGGTTGGATGAGTGTTTGCCACTTGCTTGCTGGTTTAAACCATGCACTAAAACATTGTCCTTCAAACACAACATCCTTCACACCTCTAACCCAAAACCTCTTCTTGACCCCCCCTTCTTCAAAGTTACATTCCCACATGTGCAAAACTTCTATGCCATAGCCAACCCAAAGAACCTGGAGAAAACATGTTTGAAAACCCTCCCCCTTCATTTGAGGTAAAGGGCCCCCACTAGTAAAAGATTGGTTGTCCCAAAAACCCCTTGAATATCAATGATGAAACTTCAATCTTTGGGCACAACTACCCCGGCATTGGAGTGAAGAGACATTGGAAAAACCCAAAATTTACATAGTTGTCCCCAAACCCATAGCCCAATTGAGAAACTCAAAGATTGGGAAACCCCGCCCAAAACCAAATTTATATGGGGTTTCATTTTAGATTGCCCACTTGGCCCTTAGGCCTTGCACTTTTGGGGGCCCTTTTTTGAATTGTCCCCCAAGGTAATCTTGTCATCCCTTCACAATCTTCCCCAAGTTTGGGAACATCCGGGAGTCACCGTTTTATATTTGTTGATGCATCCCCTATCTCACCAAAGACCTTCCACCGGTCTGTGTAGTTCACCCTAAAACAAAAAAAAGCAAAATTTAAGTTAAGCTTTTTGTTTGGGGGAAACCCCCACTTGGCGAGGCCATAGCCTTATCCAAAAACCCAACCCTCCCGCAACCCATAGCACTTTGGGGGGTTTTTCCCTTTATCTTAGGACCGAGAAACACCCAAATTGGGGGTCTTAAACCAAAGAATCCTTGTTGAAAGATGAAGTGGCGTCTGAGCGAAAAAAGGGGCCCTTTTGCTTGGCCAGGTCTTTTGGGAAAATGAGTCTTGCATTGGAATTCAAAATAACCCTCTTTACCACACCAAAGCACCTTTTTTGGCTTGGGGTTTGTTGTGTCATAGGGTTTTTTTCTTAGGGCCCCTTTAATCTTGTAGTAGTCTTAATTTTTTATCCCTTTACCTGGCCTTCATGATTTGTTTCCCCTTTAAACCCAATGCCCGACTTGGGCGGTCTCATATAGTGTTCAACAAGGGGGCCACTTGGAGGTTTTTGGGCCCCCTTGGGGAACTCTCCATTCCAGTTGCAAAGCTTGATCTTTTCAAAAAAACCTTTTAGCTTTGGGATTTCCTCTTTTTAAGAATTGGGTCAAAAGGGCAAAAGGATCATTGTCATTTCCTTGGCCGACTTGAAAGTGAAAGGGCTTATTTGCCTTTAAAGGGTTTATTTGCCTCTCCTTGAGCTTGGAATCTCTTGGCCCCCACTTCACATAGGCCTCATACTTTTTTTCCCTCAAATACTTCTTGCCCTCACTTAGCTTTTGCTCACTAGCAACTTCATCAAGCCCCAAATCCTCACAAGAAGTAAACTATATGACACTTTAAAAACCGGTTAAAAAAAAAATGTGTAGCAAGATCATTTGTAAGCAATTCCCTTAGCTCACAGGGGTACCATGTTCATTCCTAACTGTTGTAGTCCCTCTTTTAGGCGAGGGTTTTCTGTAAAGAGCCTTGTTTGACACCTCTCAGCTTATCATGTTCTCATTAGCTTTCTTGAGTGAAGGCTTTGAGCCCCGATGCTAATGAGAAGAGATTTTGTTCTCAATCTTCCAAATCTCATCGATTCGCTACTACAGACAATCATCAAGTTTATCAATGCAAGTTATTCTTTCCTTTTTCTAGGATTCAACTTTTACTTGATACTTCCTAATGAGCTTACATATTTGTTTGCAAATCACAATTAGCGCATCATAGGAAGGTGCCTCAAACTCATCATCCCACTATCAACACTAGAGTTTAAGCCTCAGCATCAACATCCCTTTTTGTACCTTTTTGTCACCTTTAGCCATGAGGCATAGGTGTTAGAGATGAGACCCGGAGATGATGGAGAGAGGTGGCGGTGGAGTAGATGAACCCAATCACCAAGGCGGCCAACTTCTCTCTTCACTTTTCAATCACCGATGAGACACTTGGTAGTTTTCAAGGTTGGTGAGCCCATCACCAACGATGTAGGCTTTGGCCATTCTTCTTTCTTTTCTTTGGAAGTTGAAGTTCTTCTTACTTCTAGAATACTTGTCATACTTCTTCTTCTCTTCACTTGCCTTCATCTTTGTGCCCTTGTTTGTACTTGAACTTGTTGTTTTTACTTTCTTGTTTCTTGTACTTGTCTTTCCTTCTCTTCGGCAAGCATGAGCCAAGTGTTCCAAGTTACCCAACACTTGTGAGCAATCCATCATAGAGAGAGAGCTTTCTTGAATGATGCTTGTGATGAAGAATTCTCTTCTTCTTTTGAGTCAAATCTTGACTCCCATTCTTGTTTTAGCTCTTCAACATCTTATTGTCTTTCTTCACCATGAGACGAGGTCAATCATCTATCCTCTGTCATCACTTGGCACTCTCCACACACAACTTTGCTTCTTTATCTCTCCGAGAGGATGCCTTGAGTGCCAAGATCCTTCTTCTCCTCCTTCTCTTTTTTCTTTCTTCCTTGGAGGAGGAAGAAAGCCACCATCATCAAGTCTTCATGTACATCTCATGGGCATTTATTGATCTGCCCAAGATTGTGTTGGTGTAGCGGCGAAGAATCTCCTTTGTTGAAGAACCGTGACGATGTTTACCATACTTCTTCGAATGGCAAACCCAAGGATCTTGCGCACTCACTTGCCAGTTGCCATTTGTTGGGACCAGAAGCCCACTTCAAGTGCTTTCTACAATAATGTTAAGACTGAAGTACATTTCATTTGCATTTTCAACTTGCATGGGCATGGAAAAAGATTTACTTAGCCAGGACCAATTGATAGCTTCCCTCACAGCTCACCTCTTTGTGCTTCGTGACAGAGCACAAATAGTGGTCACACAACTCAAATGGCGTCTTTGGCATTACGCATTCGGTGGAAGTACAACCGCAAATGACCAACCGAAAAAAGAATGTTCTCCGTCTTTTGAGCATTGTGCTTACAAAGTTGAGGTCCTCCCCAGAACGAAAGAGTGCCTCCCTTTGTGCGGCATTGAGCAACAGCCCAACAATTCAACGCCTCTAAGATAGGCCTCCATACGAACTTTCCCCAATAAGGAAAAGTCATCTCCATCTGAACCAAGGGAGTGTCCATCCCCATCCGGGACAATCTTGCTCTAGGCGGTGAACCTAAGTGAGAGCAAACTTGCTCTGATACCAATTGAAAGGATCAAGATGCCCAAAGGGGGGGGGGTGAATTGGCCCTTTTTAATTTCTAACAAGAATTAAACCTATAAAGAGCCAGATTAACCCCCACCCAAGTTGCGCCGTACCAGCCTTGGATGTGTCCTAACTAGAAAGCAGTCAGCCAACCTCAATCTACCAGACAGCGAAAACTTCCTACAGCACTTAACTATAATATGCAATTCTGCAAAAAATACACAAGTCGCCAAAAGGTAATGCGTCAAGAAGAAGCTAGAAAGAAGATGCTTGACCACGGAGAGTTGTGCCGAGGTATCGAGAGTCGACACTAACATAAAACACTAAACCCCCATCCTCTTGGAGCACCTCGCAAGGTTAGCTCTAAGCCCCCTCAATCCCGCGCAAAGGATGCATGCTCCTACGGGCTTGATTCTTCGCCACTTCCCGCCTAATGAATCGGCCCACACCCGAATCCAACAATCATCGATGCTAAGGGCCGCCGACAATCCCTCCGGCGATCACCTTCCTCCAAGCACCACGGACCATCTAGGTGATGTCGATCACACAAGATAACCAAGCCTTCGAATCTATCTCGCATTCTCAACATCACTCAGCAGCTTCACAACAAGGATGCACACTTGAACTCTTGATGAACTATCACGGCGACAGCTCAAGGCAATCAGGATCGGATTCGCAAGAATACCACTCTCATCACTCGTTGGGCTCTTGCTCTCTTCCCAAACCTTCTCAGCAAAACGCAGCAAGTCAAATGAGCAAAGCCCAGGTGGAGATATGTGTGAGGAGCTATAAATAGCCCCTCCGAAAACTGCCTCGGCTGGCAACTTAAGTTGGCACCGGACGCTCCGTCGACTAGATAAAGGCTACGGACGCCCGTCGCAATTAGCCCAAAACTTATTCGCAATAAATTTTGTCGACGGAACCCTTGACACCTAGCGACAGAACGCTCCGACGACCCTGCCAACGCGCTAGTCGACATGATTTCCCAGCTACGACGCTCCGTCCACAGGGCAGACAAGACGACCACAATCTCGCAGCGACCGACGCTACGACCTGGCTCGGCCTGAAAAACACCCATCTCTGGAAAAAGTTTGATGTACGGCTCTCCCAGCGTCCGACCCTGACCGACGGACCGCGTCCGTCGGAAAAACCCTGAAAAACTTAACCAGAACACATGGCCACTGGAAGCGCCACGGACGCTGTGGAACGTAACAACCCAGCGGCTGACGCCCTCCTCAGAGCGTCCGTCGCCCAGAAAACAGGCCTCTCAACTTCGTTTTTTGTCTCGATGATATGGAATTTGTACTTCTCTCATAAGGCTATCTTAAACGGTCAACAGTAGGCTTGCTAGAGCTAAGAAGACAAGTGTGGCACCACACCTATTCAAGAAGCTTTCCTAAGTCAAAGCTACTAGTCTCAACACTCTTAATAGTAACGTCAAAGATAAAAAAAGAAGCCCTATCTATTTCTATGTCCCTTCATCACACTTATGACACATAGCCTATCATTCTAGGGTCTTCATCATATCTCCTTGACATCCGAAATGATATCCATCTTGGTGCTGAGTGATGACCATCAATGCCCATATCGTGGTGATCATTATGATAAGCTACGCAATAGCCTCTCTGCAAAACACACGTTATCCATAATAATTCGCTAATTCTCCGTTAATGCACCGATAACAAACATAGAGGCTGTTTGAGTCATCAGGGACCGCCGCGGTCCGCATGATCTCAAACTCTCCAGAAGATCATTGATGTTTTTCCCATTCCGCGCGCACATCTCTAAGGCACTTGACCATGGAAGCCGTATGCTGGACAGAAAAGTCCCCACCCGCTGAGTTAGTCATGGACCGTCCAACCCCAGGGCCACGCCGTGGTGCACACCATGGATGCAACTTGATCAATGCGGCCGTCCCATGTGTCAAGGCGTACCTCGGTGGTCTCCTCCTTGGCGTTGACCTTGTTAGCGTACGATCCAGTCTCGCCACCCGCTGGCCTTCAAAACGGTCATTCTCCCTGACACGAAAGTTGCTCAACTCGCCGATACAAGTTAGTAAGCGACACGATTAATGGAGAGGGTAAAACAGAATTGCTTTCAGCTAACCCTCATGGCGTCGCAGATTGGTCCGCTATCCTCCACTCTCGAGTTGACGTCTCGATATGTCATACCTCAGCCTCCTGGAAAGCTCTCCAGTTCGCCTCGTGTTGTCCATCTCCGCGCCTAAGGGGTCGCGCATCCACTCGTGGGTGTAAGGGGTATCCGTCATCCGACCCCCCCATAAAACTAAACAAAACCCCCCCCCCCCGAACCCTAAGTCTAAAGACGCCTACGGGAGACTGGCGCTGGTACTCCCCGCTGTCCAGCTGCCACCTACACTGTAAAGGGAGAAATGCTTGTGGCTCGTGGAATGAATTGATCCTGAATCCAACCAACGACAACGGAGATTCAGGACTAGAATGATGAACGAAGAGCAACAGATGCAAGGGCGCAGAAGAAACTGATTCTTACCCGCGCTGGCCGATTTTGCACATGTTCGGCTCCTCTTCGATCCCCTTTCGCTGGCACTTAACCCACCCTGATATGACAATCCTCAGCGGCCATTGTTAACTGTGTGAGCTAGGGTTTCCTCTGATTTGTTTCAGCGGAATGGATGAAGACGAAGGAAGAGTTTTACTGGAACCGTTGAGAAGGGGAGGAAAGGAAGGTTTTATTATCTCCAGGGTTAGTAAGCAAGAATTCAAAGAGCCGATTTCACTACTGATTCTCCTAGTTCAGGGTCTTTGGTGAAATCGGGCTAGACGTGGGTGTATATAAAAGGTCCGCTCGGCAATGTCCCGCACTCAATAATGATCCGGCTATGGTCAAAAGTCTCCCGGACTGTATCCCTACACTAATGCATCGGCTATCTGAAACCAAGAGATGAGATCGGGCGTATGCTTTGATCAGAGTTCCAGGGCCACTCATTATGTTTATCATACAACGTGGAATATATAAGGCACAAGACAGTGAAAACAGTCAATTGTTAAGATATAAATGTGTTGCATTTAATATCCTATTGCAAGCTATGTCTCTAACCAGTGCAGAACGATTGACGACATACCAAGGCTTTCGGTCTGATTCGCTAACATTCCTCCATACTGTTATGTCGTCATCCGCAACTCTGGATTGCTAGATAGCCATACTTTTAAAAGGTTTGTTGACTTTCCTCAGAAATGTCCATATTTGATGAAGTTGCTTCTATGGATTTCGGCAAATATTCATCTTATATTCATAGGAATTGAATCTTGACATTCCATTCAGCTAGGTTGAGCTTCTAAGTTGATCCACTCATCCTTCATGACTTTCAGTTTAGATTCCATAGTCCTAGTAGACTCTTTATCAGAAACTGAAGATTGGAGTATAAAGGCATTGGCTTCTCTGTTTCTTCAGAGACTTATTATTCCGCCAAGAAGTCCTAGGAAGCTATGTATTTGTTTGCTCTCTTCACCATACCAAAATAATCCGTTGAGTTAGGCTTGCAACATCCAAGAGCCTTGAGGGCAGATGGAGATCTTGATGATAAATCAAGATTTCCTTTATCTGATCTAATCTTGACCAAAATATTGATGTCCGTGTTCAGCTGATTAGCTAATCCCTTCAACGGCTTGGTTTTCCGCTCTGATAAGGCCTCTGCTGGGAGGTAGCATCTTGCCTGTGTCACTTGATGAATCCTCAATAGTGAAGGAGAAGCTGATGGTTGCTTGGCAGGTATCTTGAAAGGAAAGAAAGGTGCCAATTGGGTGAAAATTGCTGACACAATTGATGGTTTTAAAGGAGTATGCTACCTGCTGTATGATTGGGCCTCTACCAAGATTTGGTGTGCCTGCTTGTTGACTTGACTTGGTGCCTTGAGGGAGGTGAATTTTGGAGCTAGACCAGAAAGTGTTTCTCACTGCTAAATCATATAAATCTTGTGTGTTCCAAGAATTCAGAAACAAAGCAGAATTGAAATGATATAATAAAAGAGAAGGTGATAGCTGAATAATTATTACCAAAACGGCTTAGCAGTTTCTTGAGCATCATGCTGTCGCTTCATTAGTTTCAGTGTCATGGACTTCTTTCTGCCGATGGTTGGGTTTCTACAATCTTCAGTAAAAGATGTCTACTGTCGTGAAGCATTGCCATGATGTGAAGATATAACACGTGGCTGCAATAAAGATTGTTAATATAAGAACCGGCAGTTATTCTAGGAGTGAAGTTTTATTACTAGATAAAAACTCATACCTTGGGAGATCTGAGAGATTTCTAGATCCAATTTCGGTCACATGAATGTCTTCAAGTGTTTTTCCTCTTGCCTTTGTCTTCGAAGGAGCAGGAGCCAACTCAGGTTTTCATAAAGCATATTTTAAAGTGGGAGCATTATAGCCCAATGTAGGTTTGGTCCCAGCTTTGTAATACTCCACTGCCTTATTGAGGAGTAGGATCTAAATCCTATACATGGCAAGATTTCGAATAGGAGATGAATACAGAAACAAAAAATAAATAATGCAGTAAGTTACCATCACTCTCGGGAGAAAATTGAGAATATAAGTCTTGCAATAAGGGTGGACTGGTATGATATTAAAATGTGGTTATCCACTCTTGGCCACCAAGGCAAGAAAAGGAATGGACATCATCCACTAGTCCAAATGGGACGGTTTCATATATTGGCTAATCTTGTCCAAGCCAAAGACTTTCCTGGCTGCTGTTTCATTTTGATCAGCATCCCTGTATCGTATGATTGATGAAAAGAAAAGGACTTGGGCAGCTGTCCACTATCCTAATTGTCTGGATCTACAATTGGGATTCGTAGAATTCACAAGTTGGCTGCCCATTCTCCCATGAGAAATTCGGTCAGGCTAGTAAGGTGCATGGCTTGTTGAAGGAGTTGAAAATTTCAGTAATAACTTGTCAGGAAAAAAAAAAAAAAAAAAAAAAAAAACAGAATCGCCAGACCATAGCTAATTTGCACAAGGAAAGTCCAATCATCATTTTCCTCTATAAGAGAAGAGTGACCAAATATTCCATGTCAATACTAATGGATGATGATGCTTCTCCATAGTTGGCAGCTCTTGGTTGTTTTTGGGTCACCCTCGCTAATTAACCGAAGGAAAGCTTAAATTGTGAAGAGCAGAGTTACTGCATGAGCATATAATTTGCAGCCACATTTGAATGAACCACCAAGGCCACTCACACAAAAATTCCCCTTGCCATGGTACATTTGGATAGAGATTTATGCATCATGTGTATCACGCTCCTAGGAGGTAATTACCCAGGGGAAGTAGTGTGCCCTGTAAGCTAAACTTCAGCCATTATCAATGTGATTCACAGTTGGATCATGGATCTTCCACATGAAGATAAAACCTGCATAACACATGTTCATAAAAGCTCTGCTTTCCTTTGTCAGAGACAGTATCGTTGCTTCATATAAGGCTGGATGTATCCAAGCCATCCGCCTCCCTGATTCTAACACTCTCTGGTTCTCTTGCCCTTAATACCGACAAGTGTACTAATTTGGAACAGACGTTTAAGACAGGCACATGAATACGTCGGCTATGGTAGGAGTCATCATACCATGACCAAAAGACAAAAGCGTTGATGGCGTCGAACCCAGAAATGAGAGGCTGCTATCATGTTTCTGGGCATTTCTGAAGAAAGAAAGCTCGAGGCTGATTAATGGCTTGGGGCTGTCCCAAGCTACACTGCTCTTGCTTTGCTCCGACAATCAACGCGGTACCATTTCGCGCCACCGTCTATTGGAGGAAGCGCCAAGTCTTGAAGGTGTTCTGCCATTAGGGTTTGGCAATGACTCCAGATTTGAAAGGAATCCTCAAAGTTCCTCCGTCAAATAACAACTATAATTAAACCAAATCTCAAGTTGGGTTGGGATTTGCCCATGGACCAAGGAGGTAGAATCAGGGTTTGTCACATCAGGGGGGAATCAAAATCTCCTATCCTTATAGATCCTTCAAATAATAAATCAAGAAAGCGGATGAGTTAAAGAGAAAGTAAGGAAAAACCGATTAGGATTGCCGAATACACGAAGAAAATAATTGGAATTTTAACCTCTGGGATAACGTCTGTGTCGCCAATTGGAGGGTTAGATGCAAATAATTTTTAGAATAAACAGCTTTTACCCAAAATTGAGGTGGCATGTGTTAACACCAACACCTGGATTTTGTACGATGACAAGATGGGCCAGTGCGCAGTAGTCGTCGGAGATAGAAGCTTCAGAGCGTTCGTAGATTCGGCAAGAATCCATGCGGTCCGGTTAATTCCCAAGATTCGGCAATCGAATCGTCGCGATCGGTTAACCAGAAAAGGGTGGTGTCCTCCGAGCGACAAAGGCAGCAAGCCGAATTAGTAATGATAGTTGCGATAATTAAGGCAATAAAGACTCTGAAGTAAACCAAAGTCAAAATAGTGTATTCCTTCGTTTAATATTTTTGTATTCCTTCCTTAATATTTTTGTAACGTGTCCTCCTAGGACTAATTGTTAAAAGGTTTCACACCAAAATCAATACAACACCCAGCCAACTTCGAGTCCATTTGTCGTGTCCTTGAGTTCTTTCGAGAGGAAGCATCTAACCGCGACCTCTCGTAATTCTGGAAACCTTGCAAATCATGTCTATATATCGGTGGATTTAATGTTGAATCAAGTAGTCGTTTTTATTAGCAATGATCGTGCAGTGTATCCTTGAATGATATCAAGATTTCCGTTACTTATGTTTTGTTTATAATAAATTACCGTGCGACGGTGTTTGGCTCATATGCTTACATAAGCAAGATAGTTATCGACTCTTGTAGATTTGACAAAATCTATGGATATCATTAATTTATCGTGTTGCATGTTTAGATAATCTTTACATATTTGCAAACACGCTTTGCCCCAAATCTAGATGATACGGTTTCGGCTCTCATAAGATCTATCTATGTTGCAATGAGTTATTGCTTTCATGTTTGATCTTACAAGTAGATCTTAGACCTATAATTAGCCGAATTAGTTTGGAATCTAATTGTACTTGTTGGCGGGTATTCATGCATGCCTCCATGTTTAAGATTTGATGATCTAGTATCGTGTGTAGATGCAACTTTAGATTAGTATAAGCAATGTTTGCTTACGTGTTTTCCTTCACAAGGACCCCCCAATTTCGCGGATTGCCGACTTAGGTCAATGATTTTAATCTATATACACGATGATTCACTCGTACAAAATCCACCTCCTTTTTCCCAGCATGTGCGTATCCGGGCAATCGTGGTTTTACGTACTCTAGTCTGTTTTAAGCCGAACGTCTCTATAAAATCTCTGTTGACAGATACTTTTCATAGTGTATCGTTGTAAGGGCTTCAAGGACGTACATATGGAACAGTCTGTATTAAACACGCATGTTCCCAGTTTAATATTCTAATGATTTGCATCCCTTGTTGTTTCAGTCAAACTGACTGGCCACGTTTTCGGATTCTCTAAGAACCCGGGCATCCATTAAACAACGCTTCCGCTTGCGTGTGTGATACACAATACAGTCACTTTTTTGTCAACAAGTGATTGCTGCTCCCCCTACACGTTGCTCAACAAGATTTAGTTTAAGCCTTGCACAACATGCAGAAATAGGAATTTTGGGAGTGCTAGCACTACTAAGTGATGCTAAGGGTTATAGGATAAACCTTTGAAGATACTCATTGTAGATCTACTTGAAGTTCATCCTTAGCACCACCATGGTAGCTAATAGCCACAAAACACAGAAACCCCGTGAAGATTCAACATATAAGCCAAGGTTTTTAGATACCACGGTATAGAACACCTATCTAACTTACCAACCAATGCATGCTAAGTTACCAAATCAATCATTCAATCGTATAACTCAGCATACACCACACAAGCACAGCATATAAAGATAAGACTAGCAATATGCAAGCAAGCACATGAATATCGCATATGCAAATGCAATCAACCAAGTTCATAACTTGCTCCCCTACTTGTTGCATCACTTATTTCAAGACTTTGAATCCTTTAATCTTGTCCCTTGTCCATGTCCATGGTTTCTTTCCCTTACTGCATATCCATTGACAATATATCTAGTTCACTAATCTCTCCCCCTTTGTCTCAATTTGCATAAAAGGTATGCTCAATTGGATGCAAAGGGTGCACTAGGTAGATGGTTGATACTTGTATCATTTTTTTTGGACAACTAACATCTATGTATTGGAATGAATCCCTTCATGAAAATCATGACCCATATACCATTGAGTAGGGTCAACTTCCCTTTGTCAAAGCAAATGTCATCCAAATAATATTTGTAAGCAAGAGAACTAAGATTTGCATCATTTAAATTGAAGATCACTTTGTAAACTTGTAGAATATCACATTTGTAACAAACCACTTGTAGGATTACTTGAATTAACCAAATGGGGGTCATCACAATATGCTCAGAACTAGACATCTTTTGCATGTACCCATATGAAAGATGATACACTTTTGAAAGATTAGTATAAAGTCTAGATAACATGTAGGTTACATCTTGATATCCATTTGCATAGTTATCTTTGCTTGAACTCGATTCATCTTCATGATCTTCTATTTTGGACTTGAACTAGAATGACTATCAAATCTTTCAAAGTCCGGTTTAAACCTTCTCTAGCGTGTTCACACGCAATACGGTTTATCTATAGAGGTTTAACTTGTCACACTTATACAATACATAATCAGATCAAGTACTTGGGTTTTACCTAGCCATGAACCAACGCATAAACTACCACTAGATCAAACCAACTCAATCAAGCGATAGTGGTAGGCTATAAGCATAAAAGTCATTTTATTTTTAATGATGAGCACTCATGTATGACATATGCACTAAACAAGTCCTAAGAAAGTGTATGTAAGAGCATAATGTCAAACAATTTCACCTTTGCTAGGTTGGAGTAGAGGATATCCATATAGATTTCATCTCTAATTAGCAATGT
Organism: Microstegium vimineum; assembly: GCA_022036555.1. Classification (NCBI taxonomy): domain Eukaryota; kingdom Viridiplantae; phylum Streptophyta; class Magnoliopsida; order Poales; family Poaceae; genus Microstegium; species Microstegium vimineum. Next base: position 24,757,262 of record CM039128.1, on the reverse strand, counting down.
GACTTCCAATTAAGAGGCATGGTGAAGACCATGAATGACCAATATGAATCCATTCTTCACCCATATGATTAAGTCCCCCTAAAGATCCAAGTGCACATTCTTATTGTGGTTGACTTTTCTTCTTTCTTGATCTTTGCTTGCATAAGAGTACCAAATGAAGTACCCACTTTAGAAGATATACTACTTGAAGTCAGTTCACCATGTAGGTTAAATAAATGAATCTCTCTCTTTTGGGTGTTGCTTGGAATTTATTTTGATCAATCCCTATTGATAGCTTTCAACTAGCATTTCCAAATGATCCCTAGAGCCACCAATTCCATGTTGCCTTCCAAGTAACGTCCTTTTGGTTCACCTACAAAAGGCGGCAAGCCCCTACAAAAGAGAAGTGACCGTCTTTCCAAGACCACCTTATACTCACTTAATTAATCTTTGTTTATTGAATCAAAATGTTGAACTCTACTTGATGAATGAATGTGAATCAAAAATGATTCTCAACCATATCTTGTTTAATCCTTTCTTTCTAAATCCATTGATCTCTAATCACACTAGAACTAAACTTCATCTTTATCTTGAGTTTTATCTTGGATCTTCAACTTGAGTGCCAAGAAGTGCCAAAAACACTCCACAATCAAATGGCCTGACTCATTTTGTCCATCTTCTAGCTCAAACCAAAACAAACATAATGTTATCCTCAAATACTTATAAGTATGATTCCAACATCTTTCAATCATAGTGACTCAAAATCAAATCCAAAGTTTGTCACTTTTCTTGCAATTATGTACTCTTTTAGATACTAACATATCTCCCAAAATACATATCCAAATATCAATGAAATTTGGTGGAGATGTGACTTCAACTAAGTAAACTAGCAGCCATTAAAAATTGAGCTTCATTGGACTTCTAGAGTGCTACCAATTCCACACATCTTCCCTCCTAGGTACAATGCGAAAAACTGCTGCACAATGTGTTGACAAGATCCACTCCAAAAACCGTAGTATAACTTATCCATTAGCCATGATAGTTTCCACAGGAACTAATACCATAAGTGTAGAGCATGTAAACCAAATTTTAAGGCAATCCAAATAATTTGGTCTCTCACATCATGGCTATGATCACACAAGCTCAGATTTTAGAATATTGACAGATTTGAGGAAATTGAGCTAAAGCTCTTCAAATTGAATCACACTTGAACTCAACTTGTTGAATACTATCTTAATACTCTATATCCATCAATCCACTTACTAACGGAAGTCTCATTGATCATACCCATTTTAAATCAAATCAAATGGATCACTAAGCAATTTAATCCATTCAATCAACTTGAAGCAAGCAACTAGTGCACATATATATCCAATTCAATCAAACATATGCACTATGTGTATATCCAATTGAAATATCTAATACAACCCCAAAATTACTGATCAACAAGAAATATACCTTGAGTAAATCAGGAACAATTCCATTTGCAAGTTTCAACGTGATATTTGCAAGCCTACAAATCAATCCATAAACTACCACTACTTGACTCATGTGCACTAGAAATGTTGTAGCATTGGACTTCATTCTTTTGACTTGGCATTGGTATGAGATATGCAGTAAGCTTCACTACTTGAATCCTCTTATGATGTACAATATGAAACATATTGAATCAAGCCTCCAATGCCATTGTACCTACACACATTCACCACTTGTTAATGGTACCCAAACTAGTTGGGTCCTCTCAAATTAGGACAATCATACTTAGGCAATGCCTTAGGTATGGATATCGGGATTTTTGCATAGCCACCATAGAGGATACCGTACTACCACCCTTTCTAAACATAATGATCATCATCAATTGAATAGGCGTTAGAAGTCATACCTAGGGGACTGAGTGAACCCATGTGTCCCCCTTTTCCCGACATGATACACACCTCTCTATCTTGAAAGCCTTTCCTTCTTGATCATATTGTGCTTCCATATGTCTTGCCTCTTCTCTTATTCTTTTTCCTGACTCATCAATCTCAAGCTTGGTAGGACCCTTCGAGCAAATGTCCCATTCATCACACTTTAAGGCATTTGAATGTAGCCAAATGATTCTTCTCTTGAAATCTTTGCTCATCATAATCTTGTTTGGCATCATGAATATGAGTTGGCATGCCTGCTCTTGCTTTGCCAGCTCTTCTTTGTTTTCTTTCTTCTTTGTCATTCCCCAATCTACCATCTTGGATGGATGATCCATGTATCTGCACTTGGAGCTGACTTTGGTGGCTTAGCTTGAGCATTCTTGGTTGACAAGTTGTTTGCAAATTCCCATCCCATGGTACTTGAAAGCACATGAAATGAGATAGCTTCTTCTGTTCTTGCTTCTTCTCTTTCTTCTTGCCCTTGCTCTTGTGAAACCAATTCCGAACTCTTGTCACCATAACTTTCTCTTTGTTTTTTTTTTTTTTTTTTTTTCAACATATCTCTAAGGTGATTTTGAGTTGTAGCACCTCTCTAACTTGTTACTTATATTCTTCAACTTCACCTTTTGAGCTCATTGTTCTCCTTCAAAAGGTTAGCTCACAAAGACATAGAAGTAGAACAAAGCATCTAATTTGAAGAATATATATATCACGTAAATCATCACAGAGGTGGATACATTCTTCTTCCCTACATCACCAGGTTAGCAACAACATTTGATTGATCATTTGACCCAAGTGGATGATCTCTCTTCATTTTAAGATTTAGAAATTCATTATAGAGAGTCCATGTTTTGTGGAACTAAATCTTCATTAGACAAGCGAAGTTACGCATGATCAAATTTTTTAAGTTCATCATGTATGATTTTTTTTAAGAACACAAGTCAAGTGCTTATGTTCTTCACATGAATCTTTAGAAGTGATTTTTCACCTTTTAATTTCTTTGTTTTATTTAACTCACTTTCCTAAAGCCTTTTAGAGTTTGCACACAAGCGCCAAAGTTTAGGTCATCCACAATCTACCATACACAATTGCAAATTGATACCTAGTGTCACCGTGTAACATGAATCAATGTGACATGAGGTAGAAGGAGCTTGTGGAAACATCACATCTCATATCCCAACATGCATCATCGACATCAAGTGTGCATGGAGTAACATTCATCAAGGAGAACACATAGTTGGGCCCTTCATCTTTCCTTGTCAAGTGATCATGTGGTAATAGATTCATCTTCATCACTTGAACATGAGGTGGAGCAATCGTCCACCAACCACCGAGTTGTGGTCATGCTCAACACGTCATGTGCCACCAACTTGGACACAACATCATCATTGTTTGGATCCTTCTCAAATTTTTCAATGAGGTAGGTCCAAATCTCAAGCCTCTTCTTCCAATTATCTCACCAAAGTTATGTCTTTCATAGAAATGGTAGTGAATTTTATAGCTTGGGGGGCAATCGAGATGTAGGCACTTCTTGTTGTGCTTGAGGTTGCATCCTTTCTCTCAATGCACATGAAGTCCCACATCTACGATCCACAACATTTGGGGAGAAATAAATTATAATTATTTTCCATCCAAATTTCTTCCACCGTGAAAAGTGGTGTGCCATCAAAACTGTGTGGACACTCAACATCTATCCCATAAGCCCATTTGTAATAAGGTGCCAATCTGGGAAAGCTCATAAAAAAGGGCCCTAGTTGAAGGTCACAAAAAAACCTAAGCAAGTACTACTTAAGAAAACCCGGGAGCTCCTAAAATACTGTAAGCAAAGCACAAAAAAACTAAGCCCCTAAAATGTCTTAGCAAATACAAAAGTCAATAGAGGCTCAAGTACTACTACACAAATAAGCATTGACAAACCCAGGCTATTAAAGCCAATTAGTCACTAAGATCTTACTTTTAAGCTACAAAGCTAGAATTATAGCAACCCACAAACTAAACTATTTTTTAAGAGCAAACAACTATTCATCACAAGTGTATGAATGAAAAATAAAGCTAGTGTTTGAGAATGCAAACCCCCGAGAAGAACACAAGGTTGACACGGAAATTTTTTCTCCTGAGTTACTTGTCGCCAAAAGAAGCCCCCGTTGTATCGGCCCCACTCACTTGGGGTTTTAAACGACTTTTTTTTGGGCCCTAAGCCAACCCCCTCAGGGTTCCCCGCCTAACCAACAAAAGATGAGGGCACTCAACGATTACCTTCAACTAGAGTTTGCTCTTCGCGATCTCCCATGGGGGCAAACCCACAATGCCCCCCACAAAGCACTCTCCAGAGCCCCGCAAGCTTCGCGGCTTCAGGACCTCGATCCCCCAAGCCGTCTAGGAAGATGGCAACTCCAAGAGTAACAGGCACCACCAGCTTGCAACAAAGTCGCCTGTGCCACTCATTGCAATTTTCGCAATGCAACACACTAGAATCACTCTCTCACAAACGGAATACACTACAAGTAAAGTGTGAGTTAGAGCTCCCAAGCACAACCAAAACAAGACACAAAGGCCTAGGGTGCTCAGCAACCAGCCAAGGCCCGGCCCCAGTCTATTTATAGATTTCCCCCCAAAAACTAGCGGTTTTTTGCCCTTGTTTTTTGGGCGTAAGACGCTCTTCAAGTTTGCGTTTAGACTCTCCCACGCAGCGTCTTGCGTTTAGACTCTCCCATGGCCCCGGCTTCAAACCCCCAAAACTTTTTTCTCTTAGGTTTGAGAAATTTTAAGAAAATCTTCCCAGCGCTCTCTAGCGTCTTACCCCCCAGGGACAGACCCAACGTCATCGCATGCGTCAGCGTCTTGCGCGTCAACCCTCTCCCGACGCTAGCATTACGCCTTCAGCTTCACCGTCTTACCCCCTCTTTTCTTGTTTCCATTCTTGTCTCTTTCTTTTCCAACCCTTTCCCCATTGCTTTTTGTGCCAACACAAAATTGATCTCCACCTTGTGTATGGTGTTAGCATTTTCACAATCATTTTCAAAGAGTTTTCACTTGTTCTCACCACGCCATTCGATCCTAATGCCTCACAATGTTAATCGCTCAAGTTGGTACAAAACAACCGATATGCAAACAAGTTTGCCCCTTTGATGTACGGCTACTATCCCAAATCCAGTCATAAACTTTCTACACCCCAATGACCAGTGAAATGGAATGCCTCTATGGGTTTACCTTTGCCTTGCCCCTTCATTCCAAAATCCTTCTCCAATGTGGGTGCAACACATGCACCAACACTATCACCAAATGATATGATCCCCTTCAATCATCACATGACCCTTTTTGGTTTCATCGACCTCCCTCCTTGCTCTTTACGTTGCGTTGGTCCACGCCGCCAAGCAAAACACTCACTTTCCTTCACACTTGCAACCGGTCCATCAAGCCAAGCCTCATCTTGATCTTCTCCACCTTGGTCACATGACTCCATGTCATGTTTTCATGTGCATTAAGCTCCTTATTCACTTAATCACTTGTGAACTAATCTCTATGTATATATCACTTAGACCACATGTTAGTTCACCTAGGTTGTCACTCAATTACCAAAATCCACATCGGGACTTTCACAAGGTTGAAGGAAGACACTAGTGTAACATGTCAACTATTGGGAAGATCACTAGTCTCATGGTCATCCAAGAAGCAAAATAGTTGTGGCACTCTCTACCGCCGAAGCCGAATATATTAGTGCATGAGTTGTTGTGACACAACTATTTGGATGAAGGCCACATTGAAGATATGGAACAAGTTCAGAAGGTTCCCTTGCTATGTGACAATGAAAGTGCGGTGAAGCTTACAAGCAATCCCATTCCAAACTCTCTCGAACAAAGCACATAGATGTGAGACACCATTTCATAAGATCATCAACAAAAGGGTGACATTTTCATTGATAATGTGGGCACCGATGATCATTAGCCGACATATTCACCAAGCTGCTGATGAGAAGAGTTTTGCAAGTTAAGGAATGAGTTGAATTACTTGGATTTCTCCAACATGAGTTATGCACCCCACTTGTGACATGCCTCTACTCCAAGATAGCAAGGTACAATTGATTGACATATGCATCCATCATTTGCTAGACTTGTGTAGACATATAGACATCTTTTCTTGTTAAATTAGCTCATTCATGAAAATCAAATGATTTCTAATGGACATATGGTACCACTATAGTTTCTATGATTTTCTTTGACTAGTGGTGGCATATGACATGTTGATAAGCTTGCAACCTCACATGTTTAGTCTAGAAATGTTATTCTTGTACTTAACCCAAACATGGATAAGATAACCATTGCAAGATGTGTGAAGAAGCTTGTCCATTGTTTAAAACCGTGTTAAGTATATAGGACAAGAAATCTAGATTGAACTATAAAGATTATTCACCTCACTTCTTTTAAGAATTGACTTGATAAAATTTCCTAAGTATCCTCAAGTGATACATTTTACACAAGTGGTTTTCCTTTGTGGTAATGTGTGACAAAGGTGGAGATATTTTGATAAATGATATAATCAGGGAAGAAAAAGGAAAAAAGAGGGAGAAATAAGGATTTTGAAAATTGAAAAAATAAAAATTAAGCACACAAGTAGGGGGAGCAAGCCTATGAACAAGTTGTTGCATTTGAATGTGCAGTCACATATGCTTGCTTGCATTGTATTTCAATTCAATATGACTTGCATTTGTTGGTACATGTCTAGTTATAAATTTGATTGATGATTTTGATCACTAGCATGTATAGGTATTAAGCTAGAACCTTAGAATATCTTGTGCTTATTCCGATTGGTATCTAGATAACCATGTTGCTAAGGAAGGTATGATTGGCGCACTTCGATTGGTATCATGCTTCAAAGATCCATTTCTTATACCTTAGCATCATGTCATAGTTTGCTAATGTTTACCCCTCCCAAAAGGTCTATCTAAGCATATTGTCACACCCGTTTTTTAAAGAACAAAAACAAGTGCATAAAAGGCTCATGTGCACCCTAGGAATAGTCGCACACATGAGTGGACAAATTATAAAAAGTACAATCACAGTGCATTATTACATAGCGAATAAATATTCATTACATAGTCTGAAACAAATAACTTAACTAAACGAAGATATCTGTGGAAGCTCCAAAGGGACTGGTTGACATCAAGACTAATAATCATTGTGGTAATCATCAACCCAATATCATCTGTGGTGTTTGAATGCAAGGGTGAGCACATACATACTCAACAAATATAAACACAGGGTTCATGAAGCTCAAAAGGATATGCATGGTTCATAGCGGTAAGAATTTTAAGTAGATCAAGTTCATATTAATATCAACAATTACCAAGGTAATGCATAAGCTCAAATATCCATGATCATAAAGTAAATGACAATGCTACAACAAATAAATAATAACTGACATAACCAACATAGAAATCAGAACCCAATAATACTGGTGAGTTTTTTCCGAGCCGCTCGTGTCCATGAGCACGACTATCATGATAGTTTTTTTTTAACTCTGATCAGAGGTGTACAACTTTACCCATGAGTCGTGTTTGCCCATATGCCCGGGATCATGACTCCCAAAACACTACCGAGGTGAATGGGCAGGGTACACTATGAAGCCTTCCAAGGGTTCGTCTAACAAGTTAGGGGCGCAAGGTTTCCATGGCAAGCAGGTGTAGATCCAACCTGTCTATGGTCACACTCCTTCGCGGCTATGCCCATAGATTAGGAACCACACTATACCCATCTCGGCGCACCCCTTTCGTGCCATAAAGGTAACCACTGAACGAGCTAGAAAAGGTCCCCGTACTGAGCTAAAGCCAGAAGCCATATAGCCCCCGTGGTTGTACTGTATATCCCAGCTTTTGCTCCCAGATAAGCTCCTGTAATCCAATGTTGCTAAAAAGCGAGTTTTATCATTATTGCATATAATCATTAACACATTAGGATCATGTACATCTGGTTTGAGCGCTAGCAATACTAATCATATATAGTGGATCAAAACATAGGTGACAAGGTACTCCGGATATCAATATCTAGGATCAAACTATGCTAAACAAGGAATCACACATATGAGTGATATTACTCATGAGTAGGACAACAAGGATAGTCCCATGTTATACTTGCCTTCTTCAAAGTATTCTTGCTGGTCCTGCTGATCTTGATCAAAGAGAAACTCCGGTTCTTCAAGGGGTTCCTCAATGTCTATCCGATCAACAATCAACACCATTCATTCAACGGGCAATCATACACGAAGCAAACAAAGCTATAATTAGAACAGTACACCAACAGTAAGAAACAAGATGAAAACGTTTATAAAACTATATCTACGTATTGCCACGATCACATCGACGTTTCGTTCACGAAAAACGGGGCTAAAACGGCGAAGTTATGAATTAAACAAGTTTTCCTATTCAAAAGATATTAATTTAAATCTACTCACGAAATTAGACTTTTTCAAATCTAACTAACAGTGGTATTAACATAAATATAATTTTATTATGAACCTAACGAAACTTGAAAGGATCAAATCGGATTTAAAATGAGCAAGATATGGGCATTTGAAATTGAGTGGCAATTCTGTAAATACAAATTTTCCTTTTAAATCGAATTAAAAACAATTTCCTAGATGAAATACGCTTTCCTGAAGAGGAAATGTAGAGTTTGGAGGCACCACGGATTGTGGGTTGAGAGGGATAAAAATCCAGGGTCTCTTTAGCAAAGTTGCCAGAACGAAAGGGGTATCGGCAACCAAGGTCCATTCGATCTGAGATGGACGATCAGGATTAGAACAGGGGGGTTGAGAGGCCGACGGCGGCGCTCCATTGCCGGAGCGGCGGAGCTCGGCGGCACAACTGGATAGGGGCCTACGTCCCACCAAAAGACGAACCGAGAGGTCTGGGAGATAGAGGAGAACGGCGCGAGCTCACCTAGGGCGTTCACGCGGACTGAGGAACACACGGGGCGCTGGCGGCACAGCAAGGAGGACGTGGGCTTCCTTGCTTCGACAGAAGATGAAGGCTAGCGCGCGACCGAGGGGCTCAGGCAGACGTCAATGGCGGAGGCGGCTCGTTCTGAGCTCACGGTGGTGCTGGGCATGCTACGGTGAAGCGCAGGACTAGCAGATGGGAAAATGGGAGCGAGGAGGGGGGGTCTAAGGGCTTATACGGAGACCAAATGCCCAAACTCAACAAGAAATCCCGAGAAATCGGGGTTGGGAAGGATTTGGGCTCTGCGTCTCGTTTCTGCCTCGATTCGAACTCGGCTGGGGCACTGGGAAGGGGAGAGGAGCCGCTGACGTGCGGGACTGGGTGGTCAGTGGCCCATGGAGAGACGGAGGGAGGCACCCGCCTGGATGCAGAGCTGGGCCAAGGGAAGCTCTCGGTTGGGCCGGGGAGGGACAAGCCCAAGCTGAAGAGAAGGGAGGGAGAGAAGGAAAAACGCTGGAAGGGTTTGGGCCATCCGGGCTAGAAAGAAGAAAACGGGGAGAGATGAAAAAGAAGGGTTTTTATTATTTTCCAGAACTGATTTTCAATTGCATTTTCAAATCCTTTTCAAATCAGGTTTAAATACTTTACAAAAACCACTCACAACAGAAACTCAAATGCACTAGCATGCAATGTACCACGTGTACCTATATGATATATTTTAATTTCACCAAATCATATATATTTAATTATATTAAATGCATAACAAGAGGAGCATAAATAAATCAATTTCATGCTTTTGAAACAATGCAAATTTTGGAGTGTTACAAATCTACCGCCCTTAAAAGTATCTTGTCCTTGAGATTAGCCGGCTTACTCAAACAACTGCGGGTATGATTTCCTCAGTTCATCTTCTCTTTCCCAAGTTACCTCTACTTCTGAATACCGGTTCCACTGAACTTTACACATCTTAATTACTCAGCTTCTGGTTACTCTTTCTGTCGTTTCAAGAACCCTAACTGGATACTCTTCATAAGTCAAATCATCAGCAACATTAAGATCATCCAGAGGTATTTGCTCTTCTGGTACTCACAAACACTTCTTAAGTTGTGACACGTGGAACACATCATGAACTCCAGATAAATTCTCAGGCAGTTCTAACTGATAAGCAACTTCACCATATCTGGCTAATACTTTAAACGGTCCAACATACCTTAGTGCTAGTTTACCTTTCATGTTAATCCTTTTCACACTTCTCATTGGTTATACTTTGAGATAGACATAATCACCAATATTAAAAACCAAGTCTCTTCTTTTGTTATCAGCATAACTCTTCTGTCTCGACTGTGCTATTCTCAAGCTTTCTCGGATCACTCTCACGCGATCCTCAGACCCAAACGCTTGTGTCTCACCTGTTTGATTCCAAAACAAAGGTGTTCTACACTTTCGATCATACAATGCCTCAAACGGTGCCATTTTGATGCTCTGCTGATAACTGTTGTTGTATGAGAACTCTGCATAAGGCAAACTTTGATCCCAACTAGTACTATAGTGTAATGCACAAGCTCTCAACATATCCTCCAATATCTGATTAGTTCTTTCAGTTTGACCATCTGTTTGAGGATGATAGGCAGTACTAAAGTTTAACTTAGTTCCCAAAGCTCTATGTACACTATGCCAAAAATTTGAAGTAAACTGGGTACCTCTATCAGACACAATCTTCTTTGGAACCCCATGGAAACATAATATCCGTTCCATATACAATTCTGCTAACCGAGCACCATTGTACTTGGTCTTGACTGGCAAAAAGTGAGCAACTTTGGTCAAACGATCAACTATTACCCATATAAAATCATAACCTCGCTGTGTACATGGTAACCCAACAATAAAATCCATACCAACTTCTTCCCACTTCCATTCAGGTATCTTCATAGGTTGCAACAATCCAGCCGGTCTTTGATGTTCAGCTTTAACCTCTGACAAGTATCACACAAAGCTACATACTCAGCTACATCTCTTTTTAATCCAACCCACCAGAATTTCTCCTTCACATCCATATACATCTTAGTACTACCAGGATGAATAGAATAAGCAGACTCATGAGCTTCATGCAAAATCATTTGCCTTAAAGCTTTATCATCAAGCACGCACAAACGCTTACCAAACCACAAAGTTCCATTATCATCCATGCGGAAACTAGGTGACTTACCAATTACTAGATTCTCTGCTATCTCTTTCAGCTTCTCATCCTGCAACTGACCGTTACGGATCTCTTGTTCAAGTGTAGGTTCCATCACCATTTCGGCTGCATTGACAACAAACCCCAAATTCAAACGTGCAAACTCATCACACAACTCCTCTGACATGGCTGACATTAGCAACTCGTGAACTCCACTCTTCCTGCTGAGAGCATCTGCAACCACATTAGCTTTCCCAGGGTGATAATGCACATCTAGATCATAATCTTTGATTAGTTCTAACCATCTGCGTTGCCTCAAGTTCAGATCAGACTGGGTGAAGATATATTTCAAACTCTTATGATCAGTATATATGTCACACTTATGCTCAATCAGATAGTGTCTCCAAATTTTCAAAGCATGTATTACAGCAGCAAGTTCTAAATCATGAGTAGGATAATTTAATTCATGTTTCCTCAACTGCCTAGATGCATAAGCAACAACTCTACCTTCTTGAATAAGAACACATCCCAAACCAGTACGCGAAGCATCACAATAGATAGAGAAACTCTTACTCAAATCTGGCAGTATCAACACAAGTGTTGTAGTCAACCTCTTCTTTAACTCTTCAAAGTTGGCTTGGCATCGATCATACCACACGAACTTGGCATTCTTCTCTAACAAGGCAGTCATAGGTTTTGCAAGCTTTGAAAACCCTTCAATGAATCTTCTGTAGTAACCAGCTAAACCAAGAAAGCTGCGAATTTCAGTAAGACTAGTTGGTGGATTCCAATTCAACACATCTCTCACCTTGCTTGGGTCAACAGAAATACCTCCATTAGAGACAACATGACCAAGAAAAGAAACTTCCTTCAACCAGAACTCACACTTTCTTCGCTTAGCATACAACTTATGATCTCTAAGCTTCTGCAATACCAATCTCAAATGTTTAGCATGTCTTTCCTCAGTTTTAGAGAACACTAATATATCATCAATGAACACAACCACAAATTTATCCAAATACTCCATAAAGACCTTATTCATCATGTACATAAAAGTATGCAGGAGCATTGGTCAATCCAAATGACATAACAATATACTCATACAAACCATACCTCGTGGTGAAAGCTATCTTTGGAATGTCACTAGCATGAATCTTCAATTGATGATAACCAGAACGAAGATCAATCTTTGAGAACACACACGCACCTCTCAACTGATCAAATAAATCATCAATTCTAGGCAAAGGATACTTGTTCTTGATTGTAACCTCATTGAGTGATCTATAATCAACACACATTCTCTGACCACCATCCTTCTTATCAACAAAAATAACCGGTGCACCCCATGGTGATGAACTAGGACGAATGAAACCTTTTTCTTGAAATTCTTTTATTTGTTTCTTAAGTTCTTCTAGTTCTTTTACCCCCATTCTATATGTTCGTTTAGCTATGGGTGCAGTACCAGGTAATAACTCAATAAGAAATTCAATGTCTCGGTCAGGTGGCATACCTGGCAGTTCATCTGGAAAGACATCCTGGAATTCATTCACCACTGGATCATCCTGATTGGTTCCATCCTCAATCTGGTTCACAATGGCTGTCTCTGGCTGCTGCATAACTACATCAACACTGATCTGGTCACCCTTTGGTATAACAAGAGATATTGTCTTCTCTTTGCATTGGATCACTGCCTGTTGTGCTTTCATCCAATCCATACCCACAATCACATCAATACCAGAACTTCTCAACACAACTGGACTGATCAGAAAGTCTACCCCCCTTAAGGTTAGATTAACTAAGAGACATTTATGAGCAACTTGTATAGGTCCCTCGGGTGAACTTACTAACATGTGGTTTTTCATAGCTATCATGGGTATACTATGTATGGTAACAAAAGCTTGCAAAATAAAAGTATGCGATGCTCCAGAATAAAAAAGAACAGAGGCTGGGATGGAGTTGATATCGAACGTACCCAACATGACCTCTGGGGCCTCCTGAGCTGCAGCGACAGATACATGATTCACCCTTCCAGAATAAGGAGACGGTTGTGAAGGCCTTCCTTTATTAACACTATCGTTGTTCGGGTTCTGCTTCTTTGGACAACTATGAGCATAGTGTCCAGGATCTCCACAACAGTAGCATACTCTTGGAGTGCTGGGCTGAGGTGCACTATTATTAGCTGGAGTAGAGCTGGGGGTACCTTGACGAGGGGTATGAGGTCCACTATGTAACTGATAAGGTGTGTGCTGCTAGTTCTGAGTACTACCTGCTGGTACTGAGGCCTTTGCTGATTCTGATTGCGATTCCACTAGCTAACAGGTCCTTGGTACCTCTGCTGAGAACCAGTATAGAGGTTGAAGCGGGGGCGAGTATTGCTCCCAGATTATTGTGCTCTCATCTTCCTCTTCGTGTCCATGTCCTTGCGCTCATTGTCAAGCACAATGGCACGGTTCACCAGTGTCTGAAAGTTTAGGTACACATTACCCTTCAACTGCAGTCTCAGATCATAGTAGATACCCTTCAGAAAGTGACGCTACTTGTCTACATCTTCTCTCACCTCATTAGGAGCATAGCGAGCCAGTTGAGAGAATCTGTCATGGTACTCACTGACCGACATGTGCCCCATCCTGAGATTACGGAACTCCTCTTGCTTGAGCTCAATGATTCCTTCTGGGATATGACGAGCCTTGAAGTCCCTGGAGAACTCATCCCAGGTGATAGCAGGAGAATTTGCAGGACGTGCAACTTGGTATGATTCCCACCAAGTCTGAGCTGCACCTTGCAACTGACCAGAAGCATATAGCACCTTCTCCTGGTCATTACACTGAACAATGTTGAGTTGTTTCTCCACTGCTCGAAGTCAGTCATCTACCTCCATAGGGTCTGCAGCATGTGAGAACACTGGAGGATGACCTTGAAGAAACTCCCAACGCTTGTTGACAGGAGCGGGAGCTTGGTTCGGCGGGTTCTGCATGAACTGCATCATAGTCTGCATCATCTGCCCCTGCATTGCCATCAACTCCTCAGTAGTCATGGGTGCCGGTGGAGGTGGTGGCGGGTTCCTGTTGGTACGAGGCATCTGTGTTCCAAAACAAAAATAATTATGTTTAGAAACATTACTTATACCATCAAAATCATATTAGATGCAAATCTGAAATTTTCTGGATGAGATATTCTGACAACCCTGTAGTAAAACAGTCATATTTCGCGTTACAGACATCCGATGGAGTTGGTTCTGGACTTTCTGGAAAGTTCTCGAAATTTTCTACAATTTTGTCTCAACTTACATTCCCAGATTCAGAATTTAAAATTGCGTAAAACAGCAAAGAATAGATTTTGTTTCAGGTTCCAGAGTGCGGAGAAACCTCAACTTGCAACATGCATATCAGATTCTGTTTCAGGTTCCAGAGTGCGCAGAAACCTCAACTTGCAACATGCATATCTCTTAAAGTATAACAGCTATAAGGGTGATTCCAGTTGGACATGAACCATGGGTAAGTCTAGTTGGTCCCAGAAAAATTTAATTTTTTTTGTATGATCAGATCTCAAGATATAACAGAAACATTGCAGACTGCTCCAGAAAACAACAAAGACAGAAACAGGATAAACCCAACCCAACTATATGTATGACATTAAATAATTATTATAAAACCTTGGGAACTTGTGGCTATAATCCACAAGGCTCCAGCAAGCATTACAAAGATCCAAATCACTCATAACCATCATAACAAATAAACCAAGCACAAAGGGTTCACATGACACCAAAACTCGATTAAACTAGACTCAATGGCGATACTAATATTGTTCTTTATTACATAAAACGGACTCCAACACCTATGGATAGATCTTTGATAGACGAAGGACTTGGGGGGTCTTCTCTCATGGTTGGAGTTGAGCTAGTTGAGCTTTTGATGCTTCATTCTCTTCACAAAGATTTTCATTGAATTCCTTCTCATAAAGCAGCTCATCTTTCAACTCATCTGCCACGGTTGCCATCTCACGACCAAACCTCACCAATGCTTGCATCTTTGGTTTCAAAACATCTACAGGTTCCATGTACCAGGTTCCTCTACTGGGCACAAGGAAAGGAAGATGCTTAAAACCACTATCACTCGTGCCATGTCGATCCCGATATTGACCGTGATAGCTGGTGAATGCCTCACGAGCAACATCCTCCATAGCCTTCCTAGGAGAGGATCGGCTCACCTTGGTCCTAAAGGTGGCATGCACCATACGACGATTCTTTTCAACTTCCCAAACCCAAAGCTCTGCATGCCATTGGGATGGCCTTTGAGGATGCTTGCATTTCGTGCAGTGGTACTCCAGTGTGGCTTGCATCTCATACAAGCAGTTTTCCAGAAGCATCTCTATTAGCTCCTAAAAGGGATAGTGATGGTTCGATTGTATGACGTGGGTCTCTTCAGTCCATCCTGTCAAAGGAACGTCTTCTGGTGCTGGTTCCATCTAAACTTCTTCCTCTATGTCCTCATCCTGAAAGGTTCCCACTCTTGACTTTACATCAGAAATCTCCATATCTTCAGCTGGTCGAGGCTGCCTAGGGGTGAACAAGGCATGATACTCCGCAGCTGTCATCCTGTTGTTCTGGCGAGAGGGAGGCATCTACAGAAAGTATAGAAATAGATCAGATAGAACCAAAGTTTTCACAATAGAATATAACTGAAGAAGCATTGAAACTTTTAGCAATTATTAAGGCTTTAGTAGAAAGCATGAACAAGAGAAGTAAGGACTCTTAAAGTAACCATTCTAACTAGGCCTGCGTCCTACAGTCAACACAAGCTTTGATACCAATTTGTCACACCCGTTTTTAAGAACAAAAACAAGTGCATAAAAGGCTCATGTGCACCCCAGGAATAGTCGCACACATGAGTTGATAAATTATAAAAAGTACCATCACAGTGCTTATTACATAGCGAATAAATATTCATTACATAGTCTGAAACAAATAACTTTAACTAAACGAAGATATCTGCGGAAGCTCCAAAGGGACTGGTTGACTGGTTGACATCAAGACTAGTACTCATTGCGGTAATCATCAACCCAATCTTCATCTATGGTGTTTGAATGCAAGGATGAGCACATACGTACTCAACAAATATAACACGGGGTTCATGAAGCTCAAAAGGATATGCAAGGTTCATAGCGGTAAGCATTTTAAGTAGATCAAGTTCATATTAATATCAACAATTACCAAGGTAATGCATAAGCTCAAATATCCATGATCATAAAGTAAATGACAATGCTACAATAAATAAATAATAACTGGCATAACCAACATAGAAATAAGAACCCAATAATTCTATGAGTTTTCCGAGCCGCTCGTGTCCGTGAGATAGTTTTTTTTTAACTCTGATCAGAGGTGTACAACTTTACCCACGAGTCGTGTTTGCCCATATGCCCGGGATCATGACTCCTAAAATAGTACCGAGGTGAATGGGCAGGGTACACTATGAAGCCTTCCAAGGGATCGTCTAACAAGTTAGGGCCGCAAGGTTTCCATGACAAGGAGGTGTAGAGCTAACCTATCTACGGTCACACTCCTTCGCGGCTATGCCCATAGATTAGGAACCACACTATACCCATCTCGGCACGCCCCTTTCGCGCCATAAAGGTAACCACTGAACGAGCTAGAAAAGGTCCCCATACTGAGCTAAAGCCAGAGCCATATAGCCCCCGTGGTTGTACTGTATATCCCAGCTTTTGCCCCCAGATAAGCTCCAATAATCCAATGTTGCTAAAAAGCGAGTTTTATCATTATTGCATATAATCATTAACACATTAGGATCATGTACATCAGGTTTGAGTGCTAGCAATACTAATCATATATAGTGGATCAAAACATAGGTGACAAGGTACTCCAGATATCAATATCTAGGATCAAACTATGTTAAACAAGGAATCATGCATATGAGTGATATTAATCATGAGTAGGACAACAAGGATAGTCCCATGTTATACTTGCCTTCTTCGAAGTATTCTTGCTGGTCCTCCTGATCTTGATCAAAGAGAAACTCCGGTTCTTCAACGGGTTGCTCAACGTCTGTCCGATTAACCATCAACACCATTCATTCAACGGGCAATCATACACGAGCAAACAAAGCTATAATTAGAACAGTACATCAGCAGTAAGAAACAAGATGAAAAAGTTTATAAAACTAATCTATGTATTGCCACGATCACATCGACGTTTTGTTCATGAAAACAGGGTTAAAACGGCAAAGTTATGAATTAAACAAGTTTTCCTATTCAAAAGGTGTCTTCGCATGAGTAAGGTTCCATATGCTTCGGCCGTTGGTTCCATTATGTACACCATGATATGTAATCGCCCAGATGTCTCATATGCTCTAAGTGTTGCGAGCAGATACCAAGCTAATCCAGGTGAGAGTCACTGGACGCTTGTTAAAAACATCCTTAAGTACTTGAGAATGACTAAAGATGTGTTCCTAATCTATGGAGGTGAGGAGGAGCTTGTTGTAAATGGTTACACCGATGCCAGCTTCCAAACTGACATGGATGATTCACAATCTCAATAAGGTTTTGTGTTCACAATAAATGGTGGTGCTGTAAGCTGGAAGAGTTCCAAGCAGGAGACGGTAACCGATTCTACAACAGAAGCCGAGTACATTGCAGCTTCTGCCGCTGCAAAGGAAGGTGTTTGGATGAGGAGGTTTCTCATCGAGCTTGGTGTGGTTCCAAATGCATCTCGCCCATTGAATCTATATTGTGATAACAATGGGGCGATAGCGCAGGCTAAGGAGCCTAGGAATCACCAAAAGAACAAACATGTACTGCGGAAGTTTCATCTCATTCGAGAGTTCGTCGGTGGAGATGAGATCAAGATGTGCAAAATACATACGGATTTGAATGTTGCAGATCCTTTGACAAAGGCTCTTCCACAGCCCAAGCATGAGGCGCACGTGAAAGCTATGGGTATTAGATATCTTTGAGATTAGCTCTAGTGCAAGTGGGGAACTGTTGGGAATATGCCCTAGAGGTAATCATAGAGATGATGTATTCCCTGTATCCATGACATGTTATGAATATCCATTAAAGACAACTTGTATCGATTAGCAATTATGTGAATTGCTTGTGAAACTCTTTTACTTGTATGGTTATTATAAAAGTTGTCCCTGATCGGAGTTCGTGCAAGAATGCACATGAATATTAGATTAGCACATTATTAGTTGATGACTATGTTTCACAAGTCATGGACATGAGATGTCAAACTAATAATGTGGGCACATGTAGGACATGGTGCTGGACAGACCCGACATGAGATTGTCTCTATACACATCGTGTACGTTATGTCCTTAGACCTGAGATTGTCGTATGTACTCAAGATGTGAAACGACCTACCCTAGGACTACCAAACGCTACTCCGTGACTGGCTAGTTATAAAGGTAGCTTTCGGGTTTGTCAGGAAACATGCTGTGAGATATAGTCAATCAAGATGGAATTTGTCACTCTCCATATGAGAGAGATATCACTGGATCACTCAAATGATTAGATCATGAAATGCATAGTCGTCTTGGGTTAAGTGTTAACCCACGAGTTGAACCAAATATCATGAGGCAAAGGAATAACATGTATATTGTATTGTGGTGGTTTGTTTGATATGATCATAGCGTATGCATAGGAGTTGACACGCCTTGCTAGAGGCCGCTATCAACTATTGGTCGAGTAAGAGTACTTGGGCCATGTCTATGTGTGCGTGAGCCCATAGGGTCGCACGCTTAAGGGGCTGGAGGCCTAATTCGGGTTGGACCCGAATTAGACTAGGTTTAGGGTTGCTAATGGGCCTCCAACATGGGAGTTCATTAGGACGCCTATATAAGCAAGGGGTGGGCGCGGGGTGAGATACTCACGTTCTTTGGCAGCCGCCAATGCCCTCCCCGCGCTCGCGCCTAGTACTCCTCGCGGACCTAGCAATCTAAAGGCGTGACACTTCTTCCCTGCACGTGTGGGATTCCTCGGAGGTGTTGCATCTAGAGCACAAGGACAAACTGTGAGAAGGAGACGTTGAGACGCACGACCTCACAACTGCACGACACTGCTACGACGTGCACGACTACATCAAGTCGCTTCTGCTGCACCTGCGCGTCTAGTGGTAACCCCGTGATCTATAACTAGCACTAGTTCCTGGTTTATGGGGTAGAAAAATTTTGTATTCTGGCTAGCTTAGCAACCTCATAACCCTACACTACGGCCCACCAAAAGACGAACCGAGAGGTCTGGGAGATAGAGGACAATGGCGCGAGCTCATCTAGGGCGTTCACATGGACTGAGGAACACACGGGGCGGCTGGCGGCACAGCAAGGCGGACGTGGGCTTCCTTGCTCTGATGGAAGATGAGGGCTAGCGCGCGACCGAGGGGCTTGGGCAGACGTCAATGGCGGAGGCGGCTCGTTCTGAGCTCACGGCGGCACTGGGCATGCTAGGGCGAAGCGCAGGACTAGGAGATGGGGAAAACGGGAGCGAGGAGGGGGGTCTATGGGCTTATACGGAGACCAAATGCCCAAACTCAACAAGAAATCCTGAGAAATCGGGGTTGGGAAGGATTTGGGCTCTGCGGCTCGTTTCTGCCTCGATTCGAACTCGGCAGGGGCGCTAGGAAGGGGAGAGGAGCCACTGACGTGCGGGACCGGGTGGTCAGTGGCCCATGGAGAGACGGAGGGAGGCACCCGCCTGGATGCAGAGCTGGGCCAAGGGAAGCTCTCGGTTGGCCGGGGAGGGACAAGCCCAAGTTGAAGAGAAGGGAGGGAGAGAAGGAAAAAGGTCGGAAGGGTTTGGGCCATCCGGGCCAGAAAGAAGAAAACGGGGGAGAGATGAAAAAGAAGGGTTTTTATTATTTTCTAGAACTGATTTTCAATTGCATTTTCAAATCCTTTTCAAATCAGGTTTAAATACTTTACAAAAACCACTCACAACAGAAACTCAAATGCACCAGCATGCAATGCACCACGTGTACCTATATGATATATTTTAATTTCACCAAATCATATATATTTAATTATATTAAATGCATAACAAGAGGAGCATAAATAAATCAATTTCATGCTTTTGAAACAATGCAAATTTTGGAGCGTTACACATATGTGCAAAGCTTTGACTCATAATCATAAGGAGTTCACATATGTAGGGGAAGTAAACACTACCAAACCAACTTTGAAATGATTGACTACTTTTCTTCATCTTGTATACTTTCAAGTAGGTTCAAGCATTTCGGGTTGAATCAAAATCATATTTCATATCAGTTATATCGGGTTGTCATCAATTACCAAAAAGTGGGAGATTGAGAATCTCTAGTGTTTTGGATAATTGATGAAACCTAAAGTACTAACCTAGCTCTAAGTTTGAGTAGGTCTAGTACACACATGGAAGTTGGTGACAAGTGATGGAGCAAGCAAGGAAGCAAAGTGATTGCAAAATCTCACACTTAAAGAAGAAGGAAAATGGAAAGAACCTAAGCTATTCAAGGCAAAGGTATTTGCTAGGGATTTTCTTTAGGTGGTCAAGACACCAAGTGGGTTGATCACTTTTAAGCTAGACAACCGTACTATTAAGAGGGGAAATGAAAAAGTGATTGTGGTTTGTCAAGTGCCACTAGGTGTTATCTATATTGCATGTGCATTTAGGACCTAGTGACATACACCATGCTAAAATGACAAGTGAAACATGTCAAGTCTGCTCACTAAAGTGGATACTTAGTGCTTGGCAACTTTGGAGCAAAGGTGAAAGAATCAGAGAAGAGAAGAGGGCGTTGAACAGTGCAGTTGAAGGCGTCAGACGCTGTCCGACGCATCGGACGCTGGCGTCAGCATGACGAATGATCTGGCGGCCTCATCAAGATTTCCAGGGCGCAACGGACTCTGTCCGTCAGACGCAGGAGAAGCATACGTTGGCCTTCCAGAGAGCTCTACAAGTGAAGCACAGCAAGGTCAAAGCGCCGGACGTTGAGGAGATGAGCATCGGACGCTAGAAGAGCGTCCGGGATTATTTTCTCAGGATTTTCTCAGAAACCCGAGAGCGACGAGTTGGCACCGGACGTTGAGGCGCAGCGTCCATCACAAAGCAACAAAGCGTCCATCGCTCCTGGGTCAGCCCAACGGCTAGTTCTGACAAGGCGTCGGACGCTAGCGACGGAGCCTCCGTCGCCCCCGTGAAGAACGTAGGTCGCCAACTTAATAGAGCAACGACTAGTGGACTTTGAGGGGGTCTATAAATATGTGTTGGTCGGCTAGGGGATTTCTCTCTCACACATTTTGAACATCTTGAGACTCCTTTGATCTGAGAAAACTCCCTCCTACTCATCTCCATGCTTGGTTAGTGAATTTCCAAAAGAGATTGAGTGATCCAAGTGCATTTCCCATATAGCTTGCATCTAGTGGCACTTGGGAGGCCTTCTTGCTGCGGATTTCTTGTTACTCTTGGTGATTTCCATCACCTAGACGGTTTGGAGAAGCGGAGGTAGATCGAGAAGCTTGGTGATTGTGCTTCGTCCACTACAAGTTGATTGTGAGGGGTTCTTGTGTCTTCCCCGCGGGAGATCGCAAAGGTAACTCTAGTGGATTGCTCATGGCGGTTCAATAGCCTCATCTTATGTTGGTTGTGTGGCACCCGGTGACGGGTTTGGCGTGTGATGCCAATTAGCACGTGAACCTCCAAGTGAGTGTCTTGCCACAATGGAGACTAGCTAGTTGGCAAACTAGTGAACCTCGGAAGAAAATCAAGTGTCAACCTTGTTGTCTCCATTGTGATTGATTGGTTTCTCGGTGATCACTTAATTGGCTCATCCTCTCATCTACACGGCGGTATAATCCTTCTTTCTCACTCTTGTTGTTACCTAGTAGAGATATTAGGTTGTGCTAGTTGCTTAGCTCTCTAGTTTATTAGCTTGTGTAGGAATTGTGTGACTCTTAGAGATATTAGGATATCACTTGTGGATAGGTGGCTTCGCAACACCCATTATGCTAGCGCAAAATTCTCTTCGCTTCCTAGTTATCTAACATTGTTGTTGAGGTTTCTTTCTAGAAATTTAAATTAGGCTATTGAGCCCCCCCCCCTCTAGCCATCGCATAAGACCTTTCACCGACCCGCTAAGTGGGCCCACTAGCTCCCAAAAGTCCCTATTTGTCATTACCCGCATCAAATAGTCAAGGGACATGTGGAACTAGTTATTTGGCACAATATGTTCAGGCTATGCTTGTTTTCTTTTGATTATGAGGATGTTGATGGTATTTTAATGGTGGCAAAATAGCTCTTAATTACCGTCAACAAGAGCCCCCATACTTACCTCTTTGCTCGTCCTCGAGTAAAGGTTAAAAGACAACAAGACCATGTTATTCAAAGTATAAAGCAAGCATAAATATTCACTCAAGACATTTTGTCATACCAATGGGATATGTGGTATTGGCTAACATATATGCTTGGGAAGTTGAAAAATGGAATAGTTCTTCAAGGCAAATTCATCTTCCCATTTCATATTTTAGTACTTGGAGTTTTTGATAAATTTTTCAAAATAATTCTTCATAAGTCATCTTACTGTCATGGATGTGTACAACATGATTCAGTGATCATTTTGGTGTTTTGACCTGTTGGAGTGTCGACCGACCTCCCCAAACTTGTTTCGGGGCATGCTGAATTCAGTGATAGAGATACATCAAATGCATGGGTTCCACTGGGCAAAATACCAGCAGAACCAAACTTTTTATTCAATTCAAAATTCTCTTAGGCACATGTTAAAATGATGAAGGGAAATAAATGAATAAAGAAATAAATCGAAGTGCCTAATTTATTGGTGGAACTAGTGATCTATGGAGATGGAGGGGCAAAGAGATCATCTCTCTTGATTGCCTGGGCCAAACGCTTGATCTTCGCATTGGTGCTAATGCGAAGATCCTTAAAACTATCCTCAAGATCTAGGTGTGCCATTCTCTTCTTTGATGCACGTTCTGCTAACTTGGTATTGTTCTCCCTAAGTCGTGCGACTATGCAAAGCAGTTTCTCCATGTCACTTTATTCATCTTCATCCTCGAACTGTCCTAGAGGGTCAGAGATGGATGGCGGATTGCTAGTCCGCCGGACAGACTTGCGGGACTCCTCCGTCTCAAGGGATCTGTGCACCCCCTCCCTCCGCTCCTCAGAGGTGAGAGGAGGGACGAGCACCTTGCCTCTTCATGGTCCACCTTGAGCCTTCTGAAGGCGCATCCCTGGTGGTGTTGATGGCGAGTACGAGTGAGTGTAACCCGTGCTCGTGTCGCTGTCGGTGGAGGAGATGGGTGCCTTCTTCACCCCCAATTGATCGGTGCTTGGCCTTTTGGGCATCACTGGTCGCACCGCTGGCTTGTTGAGATTGCGATGCGGAGACAATGACCGGGCGATGCTCAGTGTCCGCTCTGAGCTCCATGCCCCGGTCGGTCGACTCCCTATAGGGGTGGTTGGCAGAGCGGGCGGCGGTACCATGGCCAGAGGAGTGACATCGAGGACCTCGACGGCCATGGAGTCGATGTTGATGTCTTCTTGGGCCTTGGAAGGGCTTCCGCTGAAAGGAACGAGTGGTGCCTAGCCATTGTTGTGTGGTGGAGCCATGGTGGTGATCAAGGAGGTGTGAAGGATTGCAAGGGGTGATGATAGTGCTACTAGTTGTGAAAGAAAGAAAGGTGGAAGGAGGAAGGAGAAGGAGAGGGGGGTAATAAGAAGAGAAACAACGTTCAGTGCCTTCGTTTTCGCTCGGATCGCGATGAAAACTGAAGGAGAACGTTGGCCCAATGTTCCTGTGCCACGGGACATTTGAACGAGTTCGAACCACAATCGACTGATTGCTTTTTGAAAGCTATCGACCGACCGAGCTAGGTTTGGAACTTATTTGGGTCAGGTGAATCAGGTCATGAAGTTTCGGGCTGTTTGGACCAAAACGACGATCGGCCGACCGCCTTTAGAGGCCAAATGGGCCGACCTTTCACGAGGGGGGAGTCAAGGCTAAGTCTAGGCCATTTCTAAGGACATTCTTGGAATTTGAACAAAAAAGTTAAAACATGTAGATTTTAGTTCTAATTGGGATTAAGAACAAAATCTATCATATCAATTTCTTGTTTAGGAATTTCATGTTCATAGAAAACTTTAAGATGTTGGTCATTTACCTTGAAGATTTTGCCATCATTGTCCTGGAGTGTGATTTCTCCATGAGTCGCGGCGTTGACGACGAGGTATGGCCCTTCCCATTTGCTTTTCAGTTTTCCATGACCGAAGAGCTTGAATCTTGAGTTGAAAAGCAAGACATTGTCTCCTGGTTGAATTCCTTGACTTTGATTCTCTTGTCATGCCATTTCTTGGTTCTCTCCTTGTATATCCTGGCATTATGGTATGTTTTCTCTGTCCACTCTTCTAGTTCAGAGATTTGCATTTTCCTAAATTTTCTAGCAACTGGCAAATCCATGTTCCATTTCTTGATTGCCCAATGTGCCTTGAATTATAATTCCACAAGCAAATGGCATGTCTTTCCGTATACAAGTTGGTATGGTGTCATACCAATTGGAGTCTTCTATGCAGTCCGATATGCCCAAAGTGCCTTTGGTAGCTTGTGCTTCCAAGCCAAACCCATCTCATCCACGGTCTTTTGTAGAATGTTCTTGATTTGTTTGTTGGTATGATGTCATACCAATTGGAGTCTTCTATGCAGTCCGATATGCCCAAAGTGCCTCTGGTAGCTTGTGCTTCCAAGCCAAACCCATCTCATTCACGGTCTTTTGTAGAATGTTCTTGATTTGTTTGTTGGATGTTTCTGCTTGACCACTTGTTTGAGGATGGTATGGAGTTGCAACATTGTGCCGGATTCCTTGATTGGTGAGGAACTGGCGGAAGCCTTTGTCAATGAAGTGAGATCCCCCATCACTTATGACTAACTTTGGGGTTCCAAATCTGGGGAATATCACTTCATGGAACATTCTTTTTGAATTGGCTGCATCAGCTTTGCGACAGGGTAATGCTTCTACCCATTTGGACACGTAGTACACCGCTACTAAGATATACTAGTACCCTTTCGATGGAGGAAAGGGGCCCATGTAGTCGATGCCCCATACATCAAAGAGCTCGACTTGTAGGTTATGGTGAGTGGCATGGCATCTTGGGCATTGATGTTCCCGTGCTTCTGGCACCTTGCACATTTTCTGACATAGTCATGGGTATCCTTGTACATGGTTGGCCAAAAGAACCCACTCTGCCAAATCTTAGCATGAGTTCTGAATGCTCCATAGTGACTTCCGTACTCTGCTCCATGGCATCTTTCCATGATCTTGATCGCCTCCTCCATAAGTACGCATCTTCTTAACAATCCATCATTGCATACTCTATAGAGGTATGGCTCATCCGAGAGATGCACTCGACTCTCCTGAACTAGTTTCTTCAAATCAGCCCCTGGTGGTACATGGCCTGCAACCATAAAGCTGACTATATTTGCATACCAGGGGTTGGAGTCTGTCACCTTGAGGAGTGTGTCATCTCTGAGGAAATCATTGATGGGCAAATTCTGTGCTTCTTTGAACTGCATTCTAGACAAGTGATCGGCAACAAAATTTTCTGCTCCCTTTTTATCTTTTATTTCAAGATCAAATTCTTGGAGTAGCAAGATCGATCTTATTAAGTGTGGTTTAGCATCTTTCTTAGTCAACAAATACTTAAGAGCAACATGATCTGTATAAACAATGACTTTTGCTCCTACTAAGTAAGATCTAAACTTGTCTATAGCAAACACCACGGCCAACAACTCTTTTTCAATTGTTGCATAGTTTAGTTGTGGCCCTGTCAAGGTTTTGCTAGCATACGAAATAGAATGATGCTTCTTATCTTTGGTTTGGCCTAACACCGCACCGACAACATAATCACTAGCATCACACATTATTTCGAAGGGGAGCTTCCAATCAGGGGGTTGGATGATTGGAGCTGAGATGAGTGCTTTCTTGATTATATAGAAAGAATCTAAGCACTCATCATTGAAGTCAAAGGGTGCATCTTTGGCTAACTGGCTTGTTAACGGACGGGCAATTTGAGAGAAATCTTGTATGAACAGTCTATAAAAGCCAGCATGGCCAAGGAAGCTACGGATTCCCCTGACATTTGTGGGAGGTGGAAGCTATTCTATGACTTCAATCTTAGTTCTATCCACTTCTATCCCACGTTCGAACACTCTATGTCCTAGCACTATGCCTTCACGAACCATGAAGTGGCATTTCTCCTAGTTCAGGACTAAGTGCTTTTCTTCACACTTTGTAAGACTCTGTCCAGATTCTCAAGGCAATCATTGAAAGTTTTTCCATAGACGGAGAAATCGTCCATGAAAACTTCCATGATTTCTTCGATCATATTGGAGAAAATGGACATCATGCACCTCTAGAAAGAAGCAGGAGCATTGCATAGACCGAATCACATTCGCCTCTATGCATATGTTCCATAGGGGCATTTGAAAGTAGTCTTACTTTGATCCTCGGGGTGGACTGATATTTGATGATATCCTGAATAACCATCAAGGAAACAAAAGAAAGAATGCTTCGAAAGCCTGTCCAACATCTCATCGATGAAGGGTAATGGGAAGTGATCTTTCTTTGTATCCTTATTAAGTCTTCGATAATCTATACACATTCTCCAACCCGTGACGGTACGTTGAGGAATCAACTCGTTCTTATCATTTTGAACGACCGTCATACCTCCCTTCTTAGGCACAACTTGCATAGGGCTAACCCATTCACTATGAGGAACAAGGTATATGATCCCTGCGTGCAAGAGTTTTAAGACTTCCTTCTTTACTACTTCTCTCATCGCATTATTCAATCTACGCTGAGGCTCTCTAGACGGAAGGGCCTCAGGTTCTATGGGGATGCGATGTGTGCAAAGAGCGGGAATAATACCCTAGAGATCTTGAAGAGAGTAGCCTAAGACTAACTGATGCTTTTCTAAGATAGTGAGGAGTTTGAAGCACTCTTCAGGAGAGAGTTTGTCACTGATGATTAAAGGGGCCTCACGATCATCATTTAGAAAGACATACTTTAAACCAGCTAGAAGGGTTTAAGTTCTATAGAGGGCTTAGATGGGGGCTCGGATTTCTCCAGGTTTATGGGTTCTTCTTGTTCGTCTTCTTCTTCTAGATCAGGATGATATGATTCTAGAAGAGATGCAACCATCACTTCCTCTATGGGGTCAAATTCTGGGAGTTATTCCATCATGGTGTTCATGGAATTGGTGAGCGGAATCGAAAGCGTGATGCTACTCCCAAGATGACCCTTGAGACTTCCATCAAGAGATCCATCAAGGAATCTCATGAGTGGATGTCCAATTAACAAGTCAAATTCCTCCATATCAAATATGAAGTAATTTGAGAGGATATTGACTTTGTTAATTAGCGTAGGAATGGTCTGTGTGATCCCACAACTCTCAATCAATTGTCGCGAAGAAAGCTTCAAGAACTTGTTGGTTGGAGTCAGTTTTACATTGCCTAGGAGAGCATTATCTAATGACTTAGGCATAATGCTCACTCCTACGGCCGGATCGTAAAGAGAGTCTAACTTGGCTCTATTGATCTGACAAGGAATGGTTGTGGAGGAAGAAAGTATTCGAATTGGCTCGAATGAAGATTCGGCCTCTTCTAACCACTCATTGCTCATGATTGTTGGTATTTCTTATGACTATTGGATAAATCCGCAAGCGCATAGATTATACCGATGTAGCACTTCGCCGGGAGTATTCCAGGTATCGTATTTTCCTCAGGGAACGATAGTGATCTAACTAGGATTAAAGATATGTCCTATGATGGATCAAGGGAGATTATGATAACTGGGTTGAGAGGTTCAAGATAGCACAGATGTCTAACAAGGGATAGCTCGTTATATTGGCCTTATCGACCCTTCTCTTGCAGGAGGCGATGGGATAGATCAGAAAGAGGGCAAAACTCTAACCGGACCGCGCCATCATATTGTATTGAGGCCCTACCTTTTAAGAACTTATCTTACACACGTGGTGGAATACAAAGACTAGATAGATCTGTCACCTTCTACTAGCACCCACAAACAATCCATGCGATAAGCGGTTTACAAAGGCAAGATTAAGCTTAGACACCACGTCTACACTAATCTTACTACTTTAACCTTGGCCTAAGATTAAAACACTTTACTCAGAGCAAAGCAATGATCAAGCGTGAAAAGTTGT
Source organism: Microstegium vimineum (assembly GCA_022036555.1). NCBI lineage: Eukaryota > Viridiplantae > Streptophyta > Magnoliopsida > Poales > Poaceae > Microstegium > Microstegium vimineum. The sequence goes on along the minus strand of CM039128.1, from coordinate 24,729,055 downwards.
ATAACAGCTAAACCAGATTTAGAACAGTGAATACTATAAAGAACTCAGAAGAAGTCACTTACAAGTTCTAAACTTACAAGAGACTGGCATCCGTTGAGGAAGAACTCCAGAGAAGATTCCCGACAGACCCGTGGGGAGTGGGTAAGTCGGTTGGGGAGGTGAAACCGCCATATGGTGGTTCGGCCGAACCCCGAACTGGTCTGTGGGCCCTCCTAGACCTTCTAGAAGATGGCCCACTGGTCACGGACCAAGTGGTGGCCAGGTGGGGCCCACCTTGAGGTCAGCCGAACCCCATGTGGGGCCTATGGGCCACCTCTGCCTCCTGGACACTGGTCCCACTTGTCATATGCATTGAATGTCAGTTCTGAGTTGAGTTGTCACGTTAATCTTCTTGATGAGGGCCCACGGATCCTTGTGCTTTGAATCTGAACCATTGAAGGGTGAACACTCTTGGATCCAAGGATAGAGAGGGTTACATGGATTATGGGGCTAAGGATAAAGACCCCATTTGGCATTACCTACATCAAATAGTCAAGGGACATGTGGAACCAATTATTTGGCACAATATATTAAGGTTATGCTTGTTTTCCTTTGAGAATGAGGATGTTGATGGTATTTTGATGGTGACAATATAGCTCTTAATTAACGTCAACAAGATCCCTATACTTACCTCTTTGCTCGTCCTCGAGTAAAGGTTAAAAGATAACAAGTCTATGCTATTCAAAGTATAAAGCAAGCATAAAGATTCATTCAAGACATTTTGTCATACCAATGGGATATGTGGTATTGGCTAACATATATGCTTGAGAAGTTGAGAAATGGAATAGATCTTCGAGGCAAAGTCATCTTCCCAAATCATATTTTAGTACTTGGAGTTTTTGATAATTTTTTCAAAAGAAATCTCATAAGTCATCTTACTCCTCTTATAGCTCTCTAAGTCACTCTTGGTGTATGATTCCTTACCAAGGCATAAAGAGTTTGTCTTCTTTGTATCTTCCTACTTCTAAAGGCTTATGTGGAGCTTAGGTAGGGATGATCAATGTAGCAAACTTGCATCACTTATATTGTAAAGTCAAAACAAGGATCCAAGGAGAAGAATGTCATAATCCTAGATCAAGATGTGCATGTGTGTGAACAAAGGTATTGGTCTAACTTGTACTCCTTAGCTATGTATATGATCTCTCTAACTTTAAGATTACTTGAGACATGGCTATCATGATAAGAGTTTTTTTTAGATTGAAGATCTTTGCTCATCATCCTTTTTCATTTATGATAGCCATATCTCTTTTTGAAGAAAATGGGGAGAGATCATGACATTTATTTCAAGAGTATTCATTGGATGATCATGGATCATGTAAATGGATAGGCATGTTTTTGCGTACTCCCAGTGTAGAAGTAGTAGAAAATATGTGGCGTGCATGTGATCTTAATCTTTGAACTATGACATAATTCTCAACAAGGGTCACAAGGTTTGACCAAACTCAAAGTAAATACAATAAGTATTTGAGGAAGATTTTGAACATGCATAAGTATTTATGGCTTTGGTAGGATTTTTCTCACTATAGAGGAGTAGTGACATTATGGTTTTGTGACATTTTCAAAAATTAATCTCCAAGAACTTAAAATAGAAAGGGTATGGATCATGAGCCGAGACTATATCACATTAATCAACAACTTAGTCCATGTGATATTCCTATCAAAGTGTTTTCCCACTAGCATAAACAAAAAACAAGATTTGTATTTATGACGATTTTGCCCTTTAAATGTCATAAATCATGTCACTTTTCAAAATTTTAATTTTTGGATGCGATCTTCTAGTTTTATTCAATATTAAAAGGTATTTAAACTAAGTGATAAGTTTCATGAAGAAATTATATTTATTCCATTTTTATTTTTGAAGGGAAAGTGAGAAAACAAATGAAAAAAGTATAGAGAAAAGGGAGAGAGACGTGGCAAACCAGTCAGATTCGATGTTTGAAATTCAAAGGATGCTGGCTGGTGGGTCCAGGCCCTTGAAGCACGTTCGGTCGAACGTCTTTGGAGCCGTTTGGCCACTTCGAACTCTGCATTTGGATCCCTTACCTCTGAATGTTGATGTATGTGACACCTGTGTCAAGCTTGCATTAGGATAATCATTAACCACTAAGCACAAGAATTTCATTGCATTCATGTTTGCATATGCTATCATTTCATGTGTGTGTTGACACGAAAAGCGTCAGATCCGTGAACACCTCGGGCTATTACCCAAAGCTCGATGTCGAGGGTGTGCGAGTCGATTTGACCAATCAATCGACAAGGATGATAACTATGACAAACTGAACGAGACGACAGCGATGCGCCCAGACGTCAAAGCTCAGATTGATCATGGATAACTAGAGCAAAGCTAGACAAGGCAAACAGCGATACGCCCGGATTGCCAAAGCCTAGAGGTACTCCCACGCGGAACTAGCAAGGATTTTGACGGAGATCAAGGTGATGCAGCCCGTTGAAAGCTTGAAGAACTCGTTGATAGCTATGACTAATGCATAAAAGGGTAAATTGCGGTAAAAGTAGGATAAAAAGTAGAATTGGTTTGTTTT